>SJYX01020183.1:525347-555022 GCA_006410675.1 Oreotragus oreotragus
TTAAAACTGAATTTTGATGCAGTGCCCTCAGATAGGTCTTGGTCCTTTGATCTCTAGGCAATGTCACATCCATACCGTGACAATAAACAGGGGAAAACAGAGGGCAAAGGGGCTAGCATCTGAGTACTGATTATGTAGACCACCTTGGTATGTCCTTCACATTGTCTTATTCAAATTCTAAATCAGGACCTCGACTTAGGTTCCAATCCCACATCCACTACTTCCAAGCTGTGTGAACTTCAAAGTTACTTAATGTCCTCTGGTTTGCTTCCTCCTTTGACAATAGGAATATAGGAATAGACTGTTTCTTAAGGATGGAATGAGTTACTACATGGGAAGCACTTAGAAAGGACACGGAGTATGGGAACAAACATCTCAGCTGTTTTGAGGGTGCCTGTTAATTCACTTGGTCCTTTCTGCAGCCCTGAGAAAGTTGTCTTATCTCCATTTTCAGTAAAATAATGAGACTTAAGTGCTAAACTCTTACAACTCATCTCGGTGATAAAAAGTTAATTGAGTGAGTCATTCCAGTATATATCATTTAATCCCAAACATCTAGCTGTAGAATTTCTTCTCTTCTCTCTCCCAACATGAGGAGAGAATCAAACAAAGATGTATGCCTTTTCACATTGATTAACAACAAAGAATTGAAAAGGTCTCTCCTACCATACGACCTTCGCCATGGGTGAAATCATAGTCAGTAACACTGAGAACAGTAACAATACTAATATTTACTGAGCACCTCCTACCAGGCTCTGTACTCAGAATCTGAAGTCTAGCACCCCATCAGATCCTGACAACACCCATTTGAGGTACCTACCATCATTCTCCCATTTTACAGATGCAGAAACGGACATGGCCAGTAGTTAAGGAACCAGCCCATGGTCACAAAGCCAGTTAAGTGCCAGAGTAGGACTCGAACCCAGCGAGTTAGCTCCAGAGTCCATGTGCTTTGCCACCTATGGACATTCAGCACAAGACTGCACTACCAGCACCCATGAGCTCATGTATAATAACACGCTGGAAATCACACATGTTCAACTTCCCAGTTCAAAAGCTAAATTTCTTAATTCTAGTGGACTGACCATGTGTAAAAGGGAAAAAAAAAAACCTGCAAGATTCTTAGGCAATCACACAAGTGAGTGAGAAAAGAAATGAAAAATGTTTAATGGCTAGCAGCTTCTCCTTTCTAATCCCCATGAAACAACATGTGAGAGCTCTCTGTCATAACCTAACTTCAGCTTTCTTTGCATTTGGGCTAAACGCCTATGACCAGAGCTCTTGTAAAGGTTAATTATTAACGTAGAACAATAGGGGATCCCACAGGGACAGACTGAGGCTCAGCTCCATTGAACAATAAATGGAAAAAAAGAACTCAAACATCTCTACAGGAAGCAGAAGGATAAAATAAAAAGGGCCTTTTAAAAGAATGCAGCACCCTATGAAGAGGAACTCTTCTGTGAGAAGGGTACGGAACCAAGACTGGCACAGATAGTGAATAACTAGAATGCAGATTTCTGGGGACATAGACACGAGAATCCCAGCTGGGAACTGGCCAGACAAAGACTTCTCTCAAAAGCTCTTTGAAAATGAACTCTCTAGCTACTCCATGGCCCTGAAATTACTTGTCTATTTATTTGCAGTTTCCACACCTTTCCCACTGACAGCTGAGTAACCTCTCTGAGTCCCATTGTATTTATTTCCAAAGGCAGGAGACTCAATAGCTGTTCCAGAACTGTTCCCCTTTCCCTCCAGCCCCAGAGCAATTATCAAGATTAAATGGGATATTATATCTGGTAGAACGTAGAGAAGCCTAAATGGTACGTAAACCTAGGAACACAATAGTACACCGTGTTTTCCAGCAGTACTATTGAAAACTGGCAGGGGCCTGAACTGATGTTCGTCTGAGGATCTCCTACCAATAAGAAAGGGGCAGGAGAGCACCTTGTAGCCCAGTGAAATTCAATTAGGAAGCTCCATGGTTGGCATCTTCACCTCCCCACCCCAAGCCCTGCCAACCTGCCCACTGCAAGACCGTGGCATGGCCATGCACAGCTGTAGCAGCACCTTGGGGAGGGCATGATGGCAAGAAACGCCAGTGGACTCCCTTACAAGGCAAATGTGTCGCTCAGTCACTAAGTAGTGTCTGACTGTTCGTGACCCCATGGACCAGACTTCCCTGTNCCAGGGTGGTCCCCGCCCCCGGCCCCTGCCCAGTCCCACCCCACCACCACCCTCTTCCCTGTCACGACCTCTTTCAGTTCCCTCACCTCCATGGGACCAAGAGCCTCCTCCACCCCCCTCCCCGGACTCTCCTACCTGTCTAGATGTCACTTCCTCTCAGGATGCACACACCCTGACCACGTAGGGCCAGATGCGCCCTGTCCCCACCTGCCTGGCTCTGGCTCTCAGTGTGGAATGACCCACAGAATTCCAAGGTCTTAGCTGTGGCCCAGACTTAGTCTCAGTGCGATTCCATATCAGCCCCCTGAGAGTGTCTAGGAGCCTGGAGCTGTGCTGGGCACTGGGCTCAGGCTGAGGATCGCGCCCCTCGCCGGCCCAGGCCAGAGCCAGAGCAGCACAGGGGTGCTATGAGGGCTCTCAAGGAGGGTCTGAGGTAGGGGCACAAGCAGCAAGACTGAGTGAGTGGGGCCTGGGTATGGCCACCCCAGAGACCTGGCCGAGGCTGACCCTTGAGGTTCCAAGGCACAGAGCCACCTGCACTGGCATCCCAGCCAGCCTGGAGGACTGCGGCCCAACCAGCATCGCATGGACAGAAGAACCACAGAAGTCAGCCCAGCATCTTGGGACGTAAGAGGCCTGTGTTTCAGGACGGTCGAGGGCCTCGAGCTATGGCCAACACACAGGCAGCCCAGGGAAGACACAGCACCTCGGCGTCTGATGCGAGAGCTTGTGGGACACAGACGGGGCAGGGCCAGTGAGAGAACCACAAGGAGCCGGGGTGGTGCCAGCCCGGACCTCAGGGTGGTTGGGGCACCAGCCACCAAGATGGGGAAGCTAGGGGCTAGTATATCAAGGGGAGACACGGGCTCCCAAGGGAGAGCAGCCCCTCAGGGGTCCCAGATGTCCTGACCGGTAGGGTGCCTGGGCCCCAGAAACAATTGCAGGGGCAGGGAGAGAACAGAAGAGACCAGGCAGCGACACCTCCTACAAAGCCGAAGCAGAATCACGGCCCCAGCCAGGCATCCACCCAAGAGCTCTGTCGCTTCTGCTGGTGGGAAGCCGGTCCACAAATTTGCTTTGCGGGGTTGGGGAGAGAAAGGGGAAGAGGTTACCGCTTTGCCTATGCCCCCAGGCACCTCCTGCTACACTCGACCCTCACTGTGGCCCTTTCCTCTCTAAACCACGCACGGCTGTAATGGGCAGCTACCAGCTCCTTTCAGTTCAATTCAGTTCAGTCGCTCAGTCGTGTCCAACTCTTTGCAACCCCATAAATTGCAGCACACCAGGCCTCCCTGTCCATCACCAACTCCCAGAGTTCACTCAAACTCATGTATTGTCCGCGGCCGGGCCGGCGCATCGCGGCGGGACCGGGGCTCAGGCCGGCCGGACCGCTCCGGGCCGGAGCTGCTCCGAGTCGGGGCGCGCCCCCGCCGCCTGCCCCTCGCGCCCCGCCGCGCCCCGCCCCGCGGGGGCGCCCTCCCGGCTGCGATCGGCGCGCCCGGCTGCAGCTCTGGGGGCGGCGGTAGAGACCCCCGCCCGGTCCTCGCTGGTCCCTGAGCTTAGGTGGCGCGGGCGGGGCGGGGCGGGCGAGGGCGACGCGGGGTCCCCGCGGGGCTGCGCGCTGAGGCGGAGGCGGCGACGGGGTTGCCCCGCGCCCCTAGTCCTCGGCGCCTCCTGCCGCCGCCGCCGCGGTCCCTCCCCCGTTACCTCCGAAAGGGGAATTTTCCAGCTGGTAATTTCTGCTGCGTCAACGCCCGGCCCCAGGAGGCAGCCCGGGGGCGTCCTGGCGCCCCCCGCCCGCGCCGCCCCTCGCGCCCCCCGCCCGCGCCTCCGAGCCGCACCCGGACCCGCCCGCGCCGAGTTTGCCAAGAGTCGGAACTGCGGGAGGTGGGCGCGGCGGGTCCCGGCTCTCCGCCGGGCCTTGGGGGTCATTGTCTCCCCCTCAAGCCCAGCACTGGCCTCGTCTCCATTTTAATTACTGGCTGATCCAGGGCGCAGGGGCCTCGAGGCCGGGCAACTAGAGGAGCGCGGAGGGGACGGGGCGCGCGGAGCAACGAGGGGCGCGCGGAGCGGACGGGGCGCGCGGAGGGAGCGGGGTCCGCCGCGAGCCGCGTCTTTGTTTCTCTGTAAATAGACATGTCAGTTTCGTAGGGTAGCACGAGTCAATGTCTGACAACTCAATCTGGATGGCAAATGGGCGATTTTCTGCACCGGGAGGAGGGCTCAGACTAGTTGGGGTTCCTCTCGCCTTGCTGACAAATTCATTATTTGTAGGTTTAACGGACCACGCACAATAGGGCTGGACCGAGGAGCCGGGGTACAACCCAAAGGGGCGAAGAACTGGTATTTTCTGACACCGAGGAAAGACAAACAAAAGAAAGTTTGACTGAGATTCTCAGCGAATTTTCTTACGCTTTCCTTGCTCCAGTCTCAGCGAAGCGTTTGCCGTGGATTTCGGAGGCAAGATTGTTATCAGCATTGTTTAAAGAAATGCTAATTAGGCAACACATTGGCGAGCCGCTGGGCTCAGACACCTGTGCGGAGTCCTTGAGTGCGCTTTAATTGTATCAGTTGTAGTATCTTTCATACTGGATTTACCATCAAAGCTAACTTCCCTTTGGGTAGCAGGCTGTAGATTCGGTCTATCGCTGGCCTGCGTATAGCCTGTGAAGGCAGTGTTTTCACTCATCGGGAGGGGGAAATAGTTTGTTCCCCAAAGGGAAACTTATGGAAGGGTTTTTCACATGAATGATGAAGTAAACAATAGAGTTTTACTGTAGTGCACTCCTTCTAGTTGGTGTGTTTCATGATAAATACTCTGAACTGAAAACTTTGAGACTCCTTGCTATTTCAGAAAGGTCTAAGTGAGAGGTTGTTGAGGCAGAAGTTACTAGATGTAAGTCTGACTTAGACACTATATTCCCCTAGAAAACTAGTAATTATTTTTATATCTTTTACTGAAGGGAAGGAGTTGTATGTGGGTGTTTATGGGGAGAGTTCTGTTTAGGGGGTATGGAATGGATACCTCTAGGCTAAACCCCAAGATCAACCTTTCTGGGAGGCCAGCCTCACCTCTAGGCTAAACACCAAGGTCAGCCTCTCTTAGAGACCAGCCTCAGGACAGGATCTCATTAGGCCTCATTGACATTACCCTGGATGAAAGAATTTTGTTTGGATGAGATGAGTTTTGTTCAGATCTAGCTGTTTAAGATTTGAAAATGAGCTCTTTTTCCACGTCCAGTTTCTGGTGTTCAGAACTGGTGGAGTGTCAGCTGCAGGGGCTCCAACCCTCTTGGTGCTCTGTATCCTTACTCGATCATCCAGGGGGAGGGGGCTGCCCCCCTCTTTGGTCACACATAAATACTTGGAAGATGAGGTCGACACTGAGGATGGGTGAGACTCCACTGTGGGCCTGGAAGGACACTCTTTTACAGTCAGACGATGCGTTATTTGCAAACATGTTAAACCAAATATTACAAACTTTTCAACATTGTCCTTATGTGGGGTTTTTCAAATTAAGCAAAATTGGGCCACTGCGTCCCTGTGGTCTGTGTTTCTGGGGCAGCTGTGCGCCTGCTCTACTCTATCAGAGGTCTCGGACCAGCAGTGAAGGCCCCACAAAACATCTTCCGAGAGCCTGGAGCTGTGAACTTGAACTTGAACTCGTGCCTCAGTTGGCTGGTGCTTCCTGTGCCCAGGTGCCCTATTGATTGCTGTGTTAATATGGGCGGAGGGTTCTTGTGCCCTGTTCTGGGGGTGTCGTGTCCTCATAAAAACAGAGGCTTTTCCTTCTCTCTGAAAGAACATATTCTACTTAAAATCTGTTGAGTGATAGTAGGCTATCAAGAATTAACTTGTGAACTTGCCCGCTCCCCTGAACAAAAAAGATTCTTCTTTTTGCTACAAGTGTGCTTGAATGGCCCAACTCCTGAGAATAAACAATGCTTGAAAATCTCTGTTGAGACCACATGACTCATTTCAGTCTTTGCAACGCAGTTGTCTTGTCCTACCCCGGCCCCTGCGTCCTCTGCCATTGGCTTTGACTTTGGAATGGCCAGTACAGCTGGGGTCTTCAGCCCCGGCTCACCAGCATTTTCCCTCTTTTCTGCCTTTCAAGCTTCAGTATGGTGTGTGCCTGACACAGGTGTACTTGGGCTCTGGGCTCAGGTTTTCTGGTGATGACAGATGCTTGTAGATGGAGAAGTCGTGGAAAAGAAAAATAACTTTTTCTAACAAGCTGAAGAGTTGTTCCAGTGAAGGATAAGGACAAACTTAACCAGTCAGGTCTGACCTTAGGGTGATTGATGCAAAGTTTTCCGTTCAGTGTCTCTCAACACTGCCGTTTAACTCTTATTTAGACTTTGAAATGACTAAACCTTTTAAAATGTCATTATTTGGATTTAAAAATTAGCAACTTAGGCACTCTAGAAAGTTGAGGAACAGTGTTAGCATGTTTTTCAACAGCATTTATAGAGGTTCTGTGTTTTGACAGGTGTGTTTTTTGAGTCACATTAGAGAGACATTCCCAGAGTTTCTTATTCATGATGATTTTTGGCTGTATTGAGAGCTTGCTGTGGACCAGATTGGAGACAGAATTCCTGCAGTGGGGCTCTTGACCTGTTGGGATGGGTCAGAATGAGAGCCCTATAGGAACCACCGATGTGAGTGACAGATGCTAGTAAGAGCTCAGAGAAGGATGGGTGTGGCCCACCTGGTGGGATTTCTGAAGACTATTGGAGGAAAGGGTGTCCATGCAGACCCCTCCTCTGGCCCAGGTTGGGCCTATGGTGCCAGCCCCTGGTTCCAGTACCTATTGGCAATTATTTGCTGACTTCTGCTTCACGGAGAGTGGGTAGCCAAGGAGAGGGCAGAAACCTTGGGGCCAGGCAGCTTTAGGGGCTGATTTGCTGTGGGGTTGGGGGGCGAGAGGCGATGTAGTTTCAAATGATGCCTTCCAAAGCCCGCATTTCAGCACACGAATCCCTTCCTAAATGTCACACTCATGGTGAAAGTCTCAGGGAAGCTGTCCTTTTCCTGGCCCCCAGGTGGCAGCCCAGCCCTGCTTGTCTGAGTGGACCTGGGGTGGGACCCCTTCTTTGTGGAGCAGAAAGAAGATGGCTCTGTCTTCGAGAGAGGGTTTGAAAACCTGAAGCAACCAGAGCTGCCATGAAGATGGACGCATGGCGGGTGGGGCCTGGGCGGCTTTGGGCAGATTGCCCTCTCAGTGTGTCACCTGGCATGTAGAGGGTCTGACCCAGGTTGTTTTGGCCACTCTGAACACTGTGCCTCTCCTGAACCTGGGGCCGGAGAGCCCAGCAGGGACTAGGCTTGGGGAGCAAGGACCCTCGGGCTGGCCACTCACTACTCACCCATCTAAAGGTTGGGTTCACTCTTCTCCAGGCTGTCATCCGAGTGGTGATTTGCCCTCAGTTCAAGGTGGCCGTGCCGAGGTGCACAGGCACTGTGTCAGGATGGACAGAGATGGGCTTCATGAGACCCACTCAGGGACTCCCGGCTGAGCCCGCTGGTCAGAGGGGCAGCACCAGTGCACTGGGTTGTTGATTTCAGTGAAAGGGTGGACGGGGTGATGGAAAACACCATCAGGAGGGTGGCCCAGAAGCCCAGGGTGGGGCTGGCAGGATGACGTCTGGGTGTCAGGTTTGGCTGTGTTTTAGATCCAGGGGAGGGGCCAGGTCGCTGGAGGAGCTCAGGGCTGTGGGCAAATGGGCTGCCCATGTGAGCAGGTCAGGTGGGCACCTCAAATGGGCCTTCGTGTCCAGAACAGGTGTGTTTTCTCATCCCATCCCATTCTAAGCAGTGCAGCTTCAGGGCCGGAGTTTCCTCTTTAGGAAGTTTGAAGATGGTTCAGACACTGTTTCCTTCAGGGGCAGGAGAGGGCTGACTCTGTGGGGAACAGTCTCAGAATTGCAGAGCCGGCTGACTGCTCAGGACAGGTCCTCTACCTTCAGTTTCTGGACCAGCGACGTCCCCTGTGCTTCAGGAGAGGTTGAGTCAGAGACGCCTGATGCTGTCTTGAACACAGGTGGCCATCACCTTTTCCAGGGAATCGGGCCCCTTGGCCTAGGCCCCACCCTGACCCCTAGTCACTGAAGAAGCTGTCCATCTGCACTTGAAGCCCGGTCCTTCCTGCCAGCCCTGTGGCAGCCAGCTCCGTGGCCCACATCCTCTCTCACACGAAAAGTGGAGCAGGCTGGCGGGCCACACGTCTCAGGTCCCCAGGGGAAAGGTCACGTGGAGAAGCGGGACACAGAGAGAAATGCTTGTTCTGGGGTGAAAGTGGAGCAGCCTCAGGTGGCAGAGCTTCGGGGCTGTGACCTGAAGTCTGTGACCCAACCCCCCAGGTGTTCCCCCACCGTCTCACACTTCTCAGCAGGGGACCGCGCCCGGCTTGTGTGCACCCTGAGGTCCCTGCCACTCTGGCTTTTCCTAAACAGCAGCCCTTGACTTTCCAGTGGTCTTTGCATCCAGACCAGGGTTGGGGGGCTGCCGGTCCGGTGGGACGGGGCTCCATGTCGGTGGCTGGTCTAGGAACTGTGATCAAAGTGCGGGAAGCCTTCTGCATTCTCCTCTCTAAGGCCAAGAACCCTGGGACCCCAGGACACTGGGGAAGGCTCATCAGCCCTGGGGGGGTGGGTCCCAGAGCTTCCAACTTGGTCTCATTTAGGGCTTGTCAATCAGACAAGGTGAGGCCCCACTGGCAGGGCCCGGGGGTTGTTTAAGAAGAGTGGACAGAGCTATTCTTTTTGTTCCTGTCCTGTCCCATGAAAACTGCCTTAGCATGACTTCTGTGGCTAGTGGTCTGAGACCAGCCTCCACTGCCTGTCTCAGACCCCTCTCCACTGACCAGCATTCTCCGTCTGCCTCTAAAGTGTTAATAGTGAGAACTGGCAATGAGGGGAAAGTTAAAAGTGGCAATTTCCCTTACAAAGCTCCTCAGGTAAGAGAAAGCTGAGGGCGTGTGTCCCTGCTGTTGAGGAAGAGACCCGAGCTTCCGCCTACGGTCGGTCGCCTTACCTTCTGAATAGTCTCAGCAGTGTCTCACAGGGGCTCATTCCTCTGATGAGAGGCAATTGCTGCTGATGCTGTGTCCATGTGTATTGTTTAATTTCCAAATGGAGACTAAAGGAGGCAGGACATTTAACACTACTTGGGCACTAACTGGCCAAGAGCTGAGCATCTCGTCTAGGGTGAATAGAACCTCTCCGGTCAGCTTCCTCCTGGCATTTTTAGAGTTCTGTTCAGGATTATATTATTAAAGTGTGTGTGTTACCATGTATTGTCTCTTTTGCTTTCGTTTTTGGTTATACATGGATAACTCCATAAGCAGGAAGTTTCCAGGTTTTTCCATGAAGGCATGGTGTTTTTTCATTGCCTCTGGTGATATAGAGACATTGTTATTTCATTGCTATTATTTTATATGAAGACTTAACCCCTCAACTTCAGAGTGTTGTGAAGAACTTTTCATAAGTTAGTAGCAGACACACCCTTCACGGGGGCAGTGACCATGTATCATGACAGGCCTGCTGGGCACCTGAGAAAAGTGGTCTTTAATATTGGGTACGTTGACTTTTCCTATTTTTCTTTTTTTTCTGGCTGCACCATGTGGCTTGCAGGATCTTAGTTCCCCAACCAGGATTGAACGTGCGCCCTCGACAATGAAAGCAGAGTCCTAACTACTGGACAACTGGGGAAGTCCCCCTATTCTTTCTTACATTGTTGGCAGAATGAGATCAGAACAGGGCGTGATAAGGTAACACTGTCCTTGGACCGCCTTACCAATGAAGTCACTGAGCTCCACTGGACGATGTGAGAAACACTGGGGTGTGGGTGGGGGGGTCTTTTAAACCTCTTCTCTTCTGGCTTCTCTGTCATCTGCTGCTTTTGATTCTGCTATGGGTTGGAAATCCCAGCACCCAGACTTGGGAGCAAAGAGAAGGCAGAAGTTTCAGTCAGCAGGTGTACCGCGTGGCTGCAGTGACCATGGTTCCTCTGTGATGAGCAGGGCCCTCAGGAGGCCAGGGAGCTGGGAGCACTTCCGGGTGTACATGTGCCCTTGAAAGCCTGAGAAGGGGGTCAGAAGGGTCAGTGCCAGGGGACCCACCTGCCCTGCGTCCAGCAGACCCGCTTCACTGAGGCTCAGGTGGTCCCTCAAAGACAGAGTGTCTTCCTCTGAGCTCAGCAGATGCACTGAGCCTTGGAGGAGCATGCAGGGCAAGCACAACTCGACGCTGCCCATGCTACTGCCTGAGGGTCACACCAACCTCACATCTACTTACCTTTGTTTTGCCTCATCTTAAGAAGCAAGAATATCCATGGAGTCATGAGTCAGGCATCTCAGTTATGTTTTTCTTGATACACACTGAAGCGGACGTGTGACTATTAGGGCAGACAACGATTCTTCCTTTGTCTCGAGGGCACTCCTCACATACCCCTCTGCCATCTGCTGGGAGGGGGCCAGCACCAGGCCCAGGGTTCAGGAGTGAGGCTGAGCTGCTGTGAAACCTGTCTGTGTTCCAGACTCTGGATATGAGCGGCTTTGCCATATGGCTTCCTTAAAGGAAGGAGTGGGCTGTGTTTCTTGCTTGATGGGGTGAGCTTCATCTGGATACAGCTTCCAGCCCTGCCACAAGCTGCTGAGTCGGGTACGGGTATGGTGGACTGGACTGTGTGGCTCCTGGTTGGGAACCCTTCATGGCCCATCTCAGAGAGCCTTCCTACCATCTGACCAGGGAGCAATCTCTGTAAGTTAGTCTGCTGTTTGAATGAGTTCTCTGGGGCTGTCAGGCAAAGGACCACTAATCTGGGAGCTTAAAACAACAGAGGTTTATTCTCTCACAACCTGGAGGCCAGAAGTCCTAAGTCCAGGTGTGGGCAGGGCCACCCTCTCTCCAGAGGCTCCAGGGAAGGACACGCTTCCTGCCTCTTTGAGTCTGTGGTGGCCGCTGGCAGTCCTGGGTGCTCACAGCCAAGACGTGTCCCTCATGCCTCCCATCCTGCCCTTATGGCTGTCACCCTGGTGTCAGATTTGCCTTTACTTATTAGGAGGCCAGTCACCTTGAATTAGTGTCCACCATGATGATCTAATCTTAACTCGATTACACCTGCAGAGGCCGTTTCTAAGTGAGGTTATATTCTCCTGTGGTTAAGACGTGAGCAGATCATTTTGGGGGAAAGGACTCAGCCCTCTCCACTATTACAGCTTGTGTTCTCATGACACGTTGCCACATTTATTTCTCAATGCCAGGGTTTCCTGCGGCCTCCCCATTCATCTCCAGCAATCACCGCTCATACCTACCCTTCCCTTGATGGTTGAGCAAATGAGGCCAGTGACCACGGTGTTAGTGAGTTTGCCCCACAGATCTGCACTCAGCCCCATGCTCTCAGCAAGGAGGGGCTCTCAGTCCAAGGACACAGGCGCCAACAAGGTCCTGACTGTGCTGGGTCGTATGTCCCCAGAGGGGAGGTGACAGAGCAGGCAGATGTCGATGCCTGTAGAGCAAAGGAGATGCAGCTGGGCCTGGAGGGAGGGTGTGGTGGGAGCAGAGGCAGAGCCCAGGGTGTCCGGTGGGGTCATTGGGATGGGTGTTTAGTGCCATTGCTCTAGCAGGGCAAGGCCCCTCCTTTGACCCCCCTGCAGGACTGGGTACCCGTGTGCCCATCTGCTCTCCAGGTGGACAGGCCTTTCTTGCCCCTGGGAAGCTGAAGGGGCCCCTTTTCTGGACAGCGTTTTTATTGCTTCTTGTAGGGGATGAGGAAAACAAAATGTACTCTTCAGAATTTAGAAAACCTTTCATGCAAGAGTAACATGAGGAGCCTCAGATAACATCACACAGATTCACACTGAATGACTGGCCTGAAAGTCATAATTCTTACAGTGACCAGCATGGGAGGGTCCCATGGTGGCTGTAAAGGCTGTGAGTATAGACAGGGCTGTTGTATGCCTGGCATGTCATCCACGTTCACAGGTGAAGTTCCCCCTCGTTGATCCTTGGGACCCGAACCTTCTGGAGGCCACGGTCACGGCTGTCACTTTGATTCCCCTCCCACGGTCACCTCCTGGATAAGGACCCTCCTCTGCTGGGGTGGGAGGGCCCAGGTCCCTATGCACACCCTTGTGACTCTTGTAGCAGACAGGCTGTGCCACACACACCCCACCCCCACCACTGTGTTGGCATGCATAGTCCTGGACTCAGGTCTGCAGGCCAGGCGCCAGCCTTGTCTCTCAGCACATACGTGTGTGTGTGCTAAGTTGCTTCAGTCATGTCTGACTCTGTGACCCCATGGACTGTAGCCTGCCAGGCTCCTCTGTCCTTGGCATNCCCCACCACTGTGTTGGCATGCATAGTCCTGGACTCAGGTCTGCAGGCCAGGCGCCAGCCTTGTCTCTCAGCACATACGTGTGTGTGTGCTAAGTTGCTTCAGTCATGTCTGACTCTGTGACCCCATGGACTGTAGCCTGCCAGGCTCCTCTGTCCTTGGCATTCTCCAGGCAAGAATCCTGGAGTGGGTTGCCGTGCCCTCCTCCAGGGGATCTCCCCAACCCAGCAATCAAACTCCCATCTCCTGCACTGGCGGGTGGGTCCTTCACCACTAGCGCCACCTGGGAAGCATCGTCTCTTAGCACCCACCTTCCTTAATCACAAACTCCCTTGATTCTGTAAAAGTGATCTTGTTCTTTCATAACCTCATTGTATTTTCAGTTTGGAAATTTTGGAAGTTTTCAAACATACACAGAATTAGCGAGTGTGTTTCCTTCACCAGCTTCAGGAATTCCCTTTTCTTCTCACATCTGAGTTCCTCTGTTTTTGCTCTGAACTATTTTAAAGCAAATCACAGACGTTTTGTCTCACTGTCCCATGCTTTCCTTTCTGTGGGTGGTTCCATGAGTACCTCCTGGGGCCCCCAACTGGGGCCCAGGGTTGAGGATGGCATCCTCCAAGTTTTTACTACTGGTCGATTTGAGCTGCAGTAGGGACAGACCCAGGAGTTGCATTTGGAGAAGTTGCACTTGGGGTGGTGGCTCTGAAATCTGCTTTATTCTGTTTTGGGCTGTTTGTTGAAAAGTCAGACCTGTTGGTCCCACATGATGGTCTGGCTGATGGCATCCACTGACCATTAAGAGCCCCACCCTGTTTCTGAGCCCCACCGCGTGTCTGGTACTCAGTGTCCAAAGTGTGACAGTGATGTCTGCATTGGAATTTCTGACTTAAAAATGGATCGGTTTTTATATTTTGTGCCTGCTAAAGCAAGAGAGTTCTAGAAAAACATCTATTTCTGCTTTGTTGACTATGCCAAAGCCTTTGACTGTGTGGATCACAATAAACTGTGGAAAATTCTGAAAGAGATGGGAATACCAGACCACCTAACCTGCCTCTTGAGAAATCTGTATGCAGGTCAGGAAGCAACAGTTAGAACTGGACATGGAACAACAGACTGGTTCCAAATAGGAAAAGGAGTCCGTCAAGGCTGTATATTGTCACCTTGCTTATTTAACTTATATGCAGAGTACATCATGAGGAACGCTGGACTGGAAGAAACACAAGCTGAAATCAAGATTGCTGGGAGAAATATCAATAACCTCAGATATGCAGATGACACCACCCTTATGGCAGAAAGTGAAGAGGAGCTAAAAAGCCTCTTGATGAAAGTAAAAGAGGAGAGCGAAAAAGTTGGCTTAAAGCTCAACATTCAGAAAACGAAGATCATGGCATCCAGTCCCATCACTTCATGGGAAATAGATGGGGAAACAGTGGAAACAATGTCAGACTTTATTTTTTTGGNGCTGGGAGAAATGTCAATAACCTCAGATATGCAGATGACACCACCCTTATGGCAGAAAGTGAAGAGGAACTAAAAAGCCTCTTGATGAAAGTGAAAGAGGAGAGTGAAAAAGTTGGCTTAAAGCTCAACATTCAGAAAACGAAGATCATGGCATCCAGTCCCATCACTTCATGGGAAATAGATGGGGAAACAGTGGAAACAGTGTCAGACTTTATTTTTTTGGGCTCCAAAATCACTGCCGATGGTGACTGCAGCCGTGAAATTAAAAGACTCTTACTCCTTGGAAGAAAAGTTATGACCAACCTAGACAGTATATTAAAAAGCAGAGACATTACTTTGCCGACTAAGGTCCGTCTAGTCAAGGCTATGGTTTTTCCAGTGGTCATGTATGGATGGGAGAGTTGGACTGTGAAGAAGGCTGAGCGCTGAAGAATTGATGCTTTTGAACTGTGGTGTTGGAGAAGACTCTTGAGAGTCCCTTGGACTGCAAGGAGATCCAACCAATCCATTCTGAAGGAGATCAGCCCTGGGATTTCTTTGGAAGGAATGATGCTAAAGCTGAAACTCCAGTACTTTGGCCACCTCATGAGAAGAGTTGATTCATGGGAAAAGACTCTGATGCTGGGAGGGATTGGGGGCAGGAGGAGAAGGGGACGACCGAGGATGAGATGGCTGGATGGCATCACAGACTCAATGGACGTGAGTCTGAGTAAACTCCGGGAGATGGTAATAAACAGGCCTGGCGTGCTGCGATTCATGGGGTCGCAAAGAGTCAGACATGACTGAGCGACTGAACTAGACTGGACTGGACTGGTACCTTTTATTAAGGATCTGTACATAAACTGTTCAAAATGATTATCACCTATGTAAGTTTTGTTTGAAAATTCTAGACTTAATAAAGTGTAATATCATCTTGGAAATTTTTAAGCGTAATTTTTTGGCAATATCATTTCTTTCAAATATTTTAGTGCTTGCTTGGAGCCATGAGCCATTTTTGCCTTAGTTCTTTACTAGGTAAGTTGTTTTCATCCACAACCAACCCTGGGTCTGGAGCGTGTGCCCCTCTGTTTGATTGGCAGCTGATGAAATAGCTGCATGGCTGAGGGACAGGGGGCTTGATTCTCGTGAGAACACTGGCTGAACTGGTGAGGGAAGTGGGATTCACGCCTCACTGTCACCTGGTTTCTGCGTCCTGAGAAGGTGAGAGCCTCTCTCAGGTGTGTGCCTGTCTGCTACTGCAGACACACACTCTTCATTCACTCGGCAACCGTCCACCCAGCCTTCATTTATTCAGCATCTAATGAGTGTTTACCGTCTGCAAGGCCTATACAGAATGACAGCGGGGACTTGGAAATGTCCGATTAGCAGCTAAAATTGTGTCAGATGCCAGAAGAAACGTTTGTTCTGGTCCGAGCCTGCATGCGGGCTCTCCTGCCACCAGCTGAGGAGTCGTGCATTACATTTCTCTGCCCTAGTCCAAACCCAGTGACCTGTACGATGTAGGGTTTCCTAGGTAGCACCTTAGACGGTTGGCTGGATTCTCTTGTTTTCAAGAAATGCAACTTTGAATAGAAAAGACAGGGATTGAGGATTCCAGCATTTGCTTGATGTAAACAAATGTTGCAAAATATTAAAGAACTAGTGTATCTGGTTAAGGGTTAGGAGGGAGTTCTCTCAAGAATCATTCTTGCAACCTTTCCTTCTGTTGGAAAGTGTTTCAAAGACAAAAGTTGAAAGACTACAGAGGATTCCGTCCTGTTGCTTGAGAACTAGGTGCTGCTTTTCCCCCACTTTCCTGTTTAGATTTGATGTTTTTCCTTGGCAGAGGGAGTACAAGTGTTATAGTTAGCTCAGATTAAAAACCCTTGGATATAATTTTTCTGCCTTCTTAGGCCGATCAGTTTTCTTTTTAAGAAAAACTTAAAAATTTTAAGTGGATGTATGGCTTTTTCCTGTGGCTTTTGTAACAAAGTGCCACAGACTGGTGGCAAACACAGCAGAAACACAATAGAAACATGTTCCCCCAGCAGGGGTCGTGGGGCTGTGCGCCCTCTGGGAGCTCTGGGAGAGGATCCTGCCCGCCTCTTCAGGTCTTGTGGCCCAGCTCTTGTGGCCACGTCCCCCCCACCTCTGCCTCCATCCCCCTCTGCATTTCTGTGTTCAGATTTCCCCTTTTTGTGACACACCCGTCCCACTGGGTTATGACCTCATCTTAAGTTGGTTAAATCTACCAGGATCCTGTTTCCAAATAAGGTTGCATTCACAGGTACTGTCTTCTGGGGAAACGATTCACCCCACAAAAGCAAGTAACTCTGTATCCATCCTCTACCTTTGCTGTGAGCTGTGTCTGATGCAGAACATCAGAGCCCACCTCTCAGCCACACCTGTGGTGTCAGTTCTGAATTGTGGTCCTGGGATGTCATGGGGCTGGTCAGAGGCCCTTTGTCCACGGCCTCACTGTCATGTCCTTTGGTGAGGTGAAGGTGGGGCCTTCAGGCCCACCTAGGATCAGGAAGGTGCTGTCCACTGCTGCTTTTACCAGGAGCTTAGCTGGGACATTTAAACAGTATCTCTTGATTGACAGAGGTACCACGCGTGCTGTCATAGGAGGAGCCCCTGGAGGCTTCCAGGAGGAGGTGGCTTGTCAGCAGCTGGGGGATTGCATCCATGGCAGGATATGCCTTTCGATCCACCTGTTAAAAAGAGCACATTTGTATTGTTCATGACTCATCACAGCCTAAGGGAGCTGGTCATGGAACAACAGACTGGTTCCAAATAGGAAAAGGAATACGGCAAGGCTGTATATTGTCACCCCGCTTATTTAACTTATATGCAGAGTACATCATGAGAAACGCTGGGCTAGAAGAAGCACAAGCTGGAATCAAGATTGCCGGGAGAAATATCAATAACCTCAGATATGCAGATGACACCACCCTTATGGCAGAAAGTGAAGAGGAACTAAAAAGCCTCTTGATGAAAGTGAAAGAGGAGAGTGAAAAAGTTGGCTTAAAGCTCAACATTCAGAAAACGAAGATCATGGCATCTGGTCCCATCACTTCATGGGAAATAGATGGGGAAACAGTGGAAACAGTGTCAGACTTTATTATTTTGGGCTCCAGGGTCACTGCAGATGGTGACTGCAGCCATGAAATTAAAAGACGCTTACTCCTTGGAAGAAAAGTTATGACCAACCTAGATAGCATATTCAAAAGCAGAGACATTACTTTGCCAACAAAGGTCTGTCTAGTCAAGGCTACGGTTTTTCCGGTGGTCATGTATGGATGTGAGAGTTGGACTGTGAAGAAAGCTGAGCGCCGAAGAATTGATGCTTTTGAACTGTGGTGTCAGAGAAGACTCTTGAGAGTCCCTTCAACTGCAAGGAGATCCAGCCAGTGCACCCTAAAGGAGATCATTCCTGGGTGTTCTTTGGAAGGACTGATGCTAAAGCTGAAACTCCAGTACTTTGGCCACCTCATGAGAAGAGTTGACTCATTGGAAAAGACTCTGATGCTGGGAGGGATTGGGGGCAGGAGGAGAAGGGGACGACAGAGGATGAGATGGCTGGATGGCATCACTGACTCGTGGACATGAGTTTGAGTGAACTCTGGGAGTTGGTGATGGACAGGGAGGCCTGGTGTGCTGCAATTTATGGGGTTGCAAAGAGTTGGACACGACTGAGCGACTGAACTGAATTGAACTGAAAGGAGCTGGTAGCTGCCCATTACAGCCGTGCGTGGTTTAGAGAGGAAAGGGCCACAGTGAGGGTCGAGTGTAGCAGGAGGTGCCTGGGGGCATAGGCAAAGCGGTAACCTCTTCCCCTTTCTCTCCCCAACCCCGCAAAGCAAATTTGTGGACCGGCTTCCCACCAGCAGAAGCGACAGAGCTCTTGGGTGGATGCCTGGCTGGGGCCGTGATTCTGCTTCGGCTTTGTAGGAGGTGTCGCTGCCTGGTCTCTTCTGTTCTCTCCCTGCCCCTGCAATTGTTTCTGGGGCCCAGGCACCCTACCGGTCAGGACATCTGGGACCCCTGAGGGGCTGCTCTCCCTTGGGAGCCCGTGTCTCCCCTTGATATACTAGCCCCTAGCTTCCCCATCTTGGTGGCTGGTGCCCCAACCACCCTGAGGTCCGGGCTGGCACCACCCCGGCTCCTTGTGGTTCTCTCACTGGCCCTGCCCCGTCTGTGTCCCACAAGCTCTCGCATCAGACGCCGAGGTGCTGTGTCTTCCCTGGGCTGCCTGTGTGTTGGCCATAGCTCGAGGCCCTCGACCGTCCTGAAACACAGGCCTCTTACGTCCCAAGATGCTGGGCTGACTTCTGTGGTTCTTCTGTCCATGCGATGCTGGTTGGGCCGCAGTCCTCCAGGCTGGCTGGGATGCCAGTGCAGGTGGCTCTGTGCCTTGGAACCTCAAGGGTCAGCCTCGGCCAGGTCTCTGGGGTGGCCATACCCAGGCCCCACTCACTCAGTCTTGCTGCTTGTGCCCCTACCTCAGACCCTCCTTGAGAGCCCTCATAGCACCCCTGTGCTGCTCTGGCTCTGGCCTGGGCCGGCGAGGGGCGCGATCCTCAGCCTGAGCCCAGTGCCCAGCACAGCTCCAGGCTCCTAGACACTCTCAGGGGGCTGATATGGAATCGCACTGAGACTAAGTCTGGGCCACAGCTAAGACCTTGGAATTCTGTGGGTCATTCCACACTGAGAGCCAGAGCCAGGCAGGTGGGGACAGGGCGCATCTGGCCCTACGTGGTCAGGGTGTGTGCATCCTGAGAGGAAGTGACATCTAGACAGGTAGGAGAGTCCGGGGAGGGGGGTGGAGGAGGCTCTTGGTCCCATGGAGGTGAGGGAACTGAAAGAGGTCGTGACAGGGAAGAGGGTGGTGGTGGGGTGGGACTGGGCAGGGGCCGGGGGCGGGGACCACCCTGGCCCACAAGGGTTCGCGTTCAGAGATCACCCTGGTCAATAGCACCCAAGGTTCAGGCTGTGAATCACTGGAGAAACTTCAGGCAGAGCTGACCCCGCCGGGCACCTAAAGATGATTTCTGTTACTGAATGTGGAGTATTTCTTCCTAGTCAGGAGCTTAGTTTTAAATTTTAAAAGGCAACAAGGAACCCTGAGAAAACAATGTGTATAAAGTGTGGGTTATAAAATGGTTTCCTGTTCTCAATGTCTTGGATCTTGGGTTTTTCAGAACCTTGGGATGTGGGACATGGTGTCCACACAGGGAGGGCCCGGGACTGGCTGGGTTCTGCCCATGGGCAGAGGCCTTGGTGGGAAGAAGCCGAGCACTTCCCATATGGACTGTATCACCTACTGGTGTTGGTGGGTTCTTTGGTAGATAAGAGACATGTGTGTCCCGGGCTCCTAGCAGAACCCTGGGCTGAATGTCTTAAACGACAGAGATTTATCCCATCGAAGCCCTGGAGGGCAGAGGTCAGAGAACAAGGGCCACACCTCCTCTGAAGGTGCTAGGCGGGATGGAGGACCTGTCCCAGGCGTCCCTCCAGCTTCTGGTGCTTCCTTAGCCATGGCCTCATCTCTTCTGTCACACAGCTGTCTCCCCATGAAGGTCTGTGTCCCAAGGTCCCCTTCCCTAAGGACACCAGTCACGTTGGAGCAGGGCTCACCCTAGTGACCTTGTCTTAACCAGTTCCATCTACAGGGACCCCATTTCCAAATAAGGTCATGTGCAACAAGTGAGTCTGGGACATAGTTCAACCCACGGCAAATGGTGATGGGTACGCACTGGTTTGTAGTCAAGCAAGGATATTTCCATTAAAGTAGTTTTGTAGTCGACATTGTCATAATTCGTGTACAACAAGCTACTCACTGGAAGAGGGTAAACGGGTGGGTTTGCACACAGCGGTGTCTCTGTCTCTCGCTCTCCCCAGGCCAGGCAGCCCCTCTCCCTGCCCATGTAGGTCTCTTTGCAGATTCCAGTTTCATGGAAGGGATACCTGCACTGTCTCCTTTGTCAGGTTGCTTTCACGCAGTGTAATTATCTAGAGACTCACCTGTGTCCACCTGGAAGGGCCTTTTAGACGTGCTCGGCCGGCCAGGCAAGGGCAGAGATGGGGCTTCATGGGGCCTTCAGGCAGCAGCTTGGCTGCAGATCAGGAGTGGGTGTTCTGGTTCTAGCACTAAAGGTACGTTGCTTCTACCTTAAAACAATATTCACCTGTTAGGTCATGTTTCCAGGAAAATTTCAAGAAAGTGTAAATGGAGCACAGTGGAAACACAGAGTGAGAAGAGCTGAAGTCGGGTTGGTGAGGAGGTTCCGTGGGTGTCTGAGGTGCTCACCTCTTAGCGTTGGGCTTTTCTGTACTGGGACTCAGTGACCGACCCTGGGGAGGGACCAGTCGGCCAGGGCTCTCGATCCTTGCCCACACCTGGAGTTTCTTTGAGTGCAGCTGGATACAAAGTCCAAATGCATTCACTATTCTGCTTCCTTATTATTAGAACCAATTGTCTTCAAGGTGGAGCTCTTTAGGGACCAGAGAAAAAACATATGAATACCCCCTTCTGCTCCCAGAATTACTAACCTGAACCTACAGTGCAGCAAATGAAATAAACTCAGAACAGTCTGCATGTTTCGTGTTTCTTGTGATTTTAGAGACTTGGCAATTTATTTGGCTTTTACCAGCGGAGCATCCATGGTCTCATGGGCAAGCTGGATGAATAAGAGATGGGCCTCCTGCTGGTAGTTTTTGAAGATAGTTCTTGGTTGCAAACTCCTTACCTTCAGATGCTGTGGGGACAAGTTTCGTGAGGTGCCCTGGGGTTGGAGTGCTGCAGGCTCTGTACCCTGGAAGTGACAGACGGGAGTGCCCCTGACATCACATCTGCCCCTGATGCTCAGAGAGGAGGTTGGCACAGCAGGTCCGTGCTCATGTCTGAGTGCAACTTGTTTAGGGGAGACCTCAAACCCCCCCCCCCCCGCCTTGACCCCAGGTCACCATACTGAAGAGTTGAGACTTGGGTCTCTTGGGTCGTGGGAGCCGGCTCGGGACTGTGAGACTTGGGGCAGGGCAGGTCTGTGGCACCCAACACAAGCTTGGTGGCTCCAGATGGCTAGACTCAGGTTCCCTGCCAGGCAGCTTGGAGACCACCTCCACCTTTCCCAGAGGCGTCAGTATTAGAAATGGCTCTGGCAGCATCAGGCAAGATTGCCACCAGGCAGGATGGGGCCTCGGCTGCCCCTTCCATCACTCGCCGTGCCATTACCTGCATGGTACTTGTGTCCTGGGTTATGTCTGTTGGGGGTGGCTCCGAAATCTGCATGGTGCAGATCGGCACACTTTTGGAGTCTAGTCTGGAACTTGGATTCAACTTGTATTTGCACCAAGGTGGTCATAAGTGATTCTGTCTGAGGCTGAAGTGTCTTAAGATTAGCAAGCTATAAATAAAACACGGAGTAGGGACCCCAGGAGACATGAAACCCGTGTAGAGATGGAGTGGCTTCCAGGTGGCACATGGGTCACTTTAACAAAGTTGCAGGTGCTGGTATGGCAGCAGATAACCCGTCTGCCCCCTTGTTCTCACCAGCCTGAGCTTCTCTTGACAGAGTGGCATCTGGGACCCTGCAGGGCCACAAGCTCCTCTTTGAGGGTCCCTTCCTCACAGGACTGCTCATGTGGACCTTGAAATGCATGACAGTGCCCTGTGGTCCATGCAGCAGCACAGGTAATTTAGAATGACAGGCAGGTTATCTGTCCACAGGTGTGTGTGCTGTGGGGCTTCCTAGGTGGCACTAGAGGTAAAGAACATGCCTGCCAATGCAGGGGACATAAGAGACACAGTTTCAGTCCCAGCTCAGGAAGATCCCCTGGAGGAGGGCATGGCAACCCTCTGCAGTATTCTTGCCTAAAGAATCTGGATAGAGGAGCCTGGTGGGCTACAGTCCATAGGGGTGCAAAGAGTCAGACAGGGCTGAAGCAACTTAGCATGTGTGTCCTGTGAACAAGTGTGGGTCCACTGGTGTGTGCTCCTTGAGCAGGTGTGTGTCCCGTGGCCAGGTGCGTCTCCACTAGGTAGTACCCTCCTTTGGGGCAGGGCAGACGCTCTGCTGTCCTAGCCCTCAAAGAAAAACCTCTGTGAGCATGCTTTAGTGTGAGGCCTGCGTCTTTCTGGCCAGACTGCTGTGTGATGTGACTACTAGGATGCTTCTGTTTTTAGGGTCATGCCCACTGGGCAGCAGCTCTTCTGCTGCGGTCAGGTGGGCAGGACCCCATGAACCTCTCACTGATGTTCAGACATGAGCAACTTTGTAATGCAAATTCAGTCATTCCTCTAAAGTTCCAGTTGGCTTGGATAAATTATGTGTATGCTTAACTTTCCATAGCAGACTAATCTGTTGTTTGTTTGTTTTCATCTGTACCACAAGGCCCTGGGATTGAACCCATGCTCCCTGCAGTGGGAGGGTGGAGTCCTAACCACTGGCCCCCTCCAGGGAAGACCCTGACTAATCTATTTTTGATTATCATTCCTTTAGATTCCTCTTCTTTTTAGCATACAGGTAGTTTTTTTCCCTAATGAAAATTGTATTTTCTTACAACAGATTCTCTGTGAAATACATACTTGATTTTTAAGCTGCTCTGATTAATAATTTATTTTAGAACTTCCCATATGAGTTGAAATTATTTTAGAAATGCAAACTCTGTGAGGTAGTTGCTTCTGTAAATGGCTCTGGCGTTTCCCACTTTTTGGTTTTCTTCCTGATTCTTAAGAGGATCTGCTTCACTGGTGAATAAAGAGGTTTATTATTCATATAGGAAGTCAGGTAATGAAACCTGCATCTTCCTAATTTGAATACAGGGTCCTTAGGTGCCTGAGTACCTCCCTCCACCCCACCTCCATCCCTTGTACATACCCAGGAGCTCCCTGTGGACTCAGGCATGAAGCCGATGTTTTGCACTCAGACGATTGATTTCCTGACTTGACACGTGTTCCAGTTCCTCCCTCAGTGTCTGGTTAACCTGAGTGTGATGCCAGCTGTGGGGTGAAGCCAACCTGGATGGTCTGTTTGTTGTCCTTCCCTCCTCGCATGCCCTGGAGGGAGACCAGACTGGGTGATGACTGCCCTCGGGGGGCCTCCATGCACCCAGGGTCGAACACCCCAGTATCAGCTGTGAGTTTGGGGACCCCCCCCATGGCCAATTCTGACCACTCCCCCTCTTGCTCAGGGTCCATCCTTGGGGTCAGGTCCCACTGGTCTCATGATCGAAGTAGCCTCTTTACTTCTGGTCTTGAGGTGGGGTGGGGGCTGGCGGGGACAGTACCCAGTGGACCATCGAGAGATATGAGGGAGCGAAAGACTTGGACTCTCCCTGGCCTCGTTCTCCTGGCATGAGGACTGCAGCCATCTGCAGGTGAGCCCAGGTGACACTGGGAAATGTGTTGGAAGTCCAGGGAAAGCTGTTCCACCACGAGGTGTCCCGCACCCTCCCCTCCCTTGCCTGCCCTCTGTCTGCTCCCTGTGAGAAAGGTGGACGATGTCCCCACCTCTGACCACCTATGAAAGGGTGAGTTTAAAAGGAAGATCTATCTTCCTCGGGGGATTTCACGTGGTGACGATGGCCCCAGAATTCATATATTGAGGTCCTCGCCCCCAGCACCTCAGAATCTGACCTGGTTGAGCCGGGACTTGTACTGAAGCGGGAGGGGCTTCGTCCAATATGACCATGTCCTCGTGGGGGATGTCAGGACCAACATGCGCAGTGACACTCTACAGGTTGGGGCATGACGCCGCACGGGCCAAGGACACCAAGGGCTGCTGGTCAGCAGCAAAGGCCAGGACACATCCCTGCACAGTTTTCAGAGGGAGCCCCGCCCACACCACGGCCTCGGGCTGTGGCCTCCTGACAGGGCAGCACTGAAGTGCCTTTATCTCGGCCACACAGTCTAGTGGCCCCAGAAACTTTGGGGGCAGCAGAGAGCTGGGAAACAGAACCAGGGGGAGCAGCACGGTGGAGCCTAACTTGAGAAATGATTCGGGTGCTCGGGATAACAATGGGGGTTCTTGTCACCTTGGGTTCCTCCTCCACTGGACACCTTCCTGGGAAGCTGAGGTAGTCAGGGGCCTCCTCCCTCTGCAGCTGGGTTGGACTGGACTGTGGGCGCCCAGCCTCGGCCCTTCCTGCCCCGCGGGCTGGACTGTGCAGGATGTTGCTGTCGTTTTGCCGTTAAAGACGCTTCTTCAAGGGTGGGGATGAAGGCACACCTGGTTCTCTTCACCTAGACTTTCTGTTTTGGTAAAAAAAAGTCTCCTCAACTGCGGATGGGCCTTCTCTTCCTTTCTGGAATATTTGCTTGGTTGAAGGGTCAGCTGCAGCATATACAGCGCTGTGTGCAGGAGGACGGAGCTGGCTCAGGTGCCACCCTCAGGTGCCCTGTGCCCAGAGGCCTCCCTCTGCGCATTCTTTAGCCCTTGGTGCATGTGTGACTATGTGGGTAACCCTTCCATTCTCACCCCACAGAGTCCATAGAGGAGGCCACCCCAGCATCCCAGATGAACAACCGGAAGGAAGATATGGAAATCGCGTCCCACTACCGACACCTGCTGCGCGAGCTGAATGAGCAGAGGCAGCACGGAGTGCTGTGTGACGTGTGTGTGGTGGTGGAGGGCAAGGTTTTCAAAGCCCACAAGAACGTCCTGCTCGGCAGCAGCCGCTACTTCAAGACGCTCTACTGCCAGGTGCAGAAGACTTCTGAGCAGGCCACGGTCACGCACCTGGACATCGTCACCGCCCAGGGCTTCAAGGCCATTATCGACTTCATGTACTCTGCCCACCTGGCCCTCACCAGCAGGAACGTCATTGAGGTGATGTCTGCGGCTAGCTTCCTGCAGATGACAGACATCGTGCAGGCCTGCCATGACTTCATCAAGGCCGCGCTGGACATCAGCATCAAGCCAGATGCCTCGGATGAGCTCGAGGCATTTGAGGTGGGCGCCCCGCCCGGTGGTGGTGCAGACGCCCTCATCTCCGCTGTGATGGCTGGGAGGAGCATCTCCCCTTGGCTGGCCCGGCGCACGAGCCCCGCCAACTCCTCCGGGGACTCAGCCATTGCCAGCTGTCATGAGGGCGGGAGCAGCTACGGGAAGGAGGATCAGGAGCCCAAGGCCGAAGGCCCTGACGACCTTGCCTCACAGCCACTGTGGCCTGGTGACGTGGGCTGTGGGCCCCTGCACGTCAAGGAGGAGCCGCTCTCACCGGCCCACTTCGGGGGCAGCGAGCCACCTTCTGCCATGGATGGCACCATTCAGAACTCCTTCTCGGAGCAGACTGCCGGGGATGGCTGGCAGCCCACGGGCCGGAGGAAGAATCGGAAAAACAAAGACACAGTCCGACACATCACACAGCAGGTAGAGGAGGACAGCCGGGCCGGCTCCCCACTGCCATCTTTCCTCCCGACGTCCGGGTGGCCATTCAGCAGCCGTGACTCAAGTAAGCCTTACCTTTGTTACAGGCGGGGCTCAGGCACCCTGGGGCCATGGCAGCACAAAGACATGGCTTGTCGGTGACCCTGAGGCCACTTGTTTTGTCCACAAAGTGTCACCTTTCCAGGCTCACACAAGTGGCTTCCCTGATTATTGCAATAAATAGGTGTGAGAGCAAGAATGCAGCCGTGGTGACCTCCTGGTGTCGCCATCAGTGCTGTGCCCGGGCCACCTACACACAGAGGGAACTAGGGTGGGGCTTCTCTGAAGCAGGGGGTCTGGAGCTGGAGAAGTGGGGTGACGCCTAGGAACCCAGTGTGGGGTATGGGGCCACTTCCCTCACACGGGGAGCCTCGTAAGTAGTGGCTGGGATACCTTAATTTTTAAAGATGGAAATATTACAGCATTAAAGAGATGAAAAAGTCCTTGAAGTGAAGTGGCCTAGGTGGAAGGAAAGGCCAGGCCAGGCTTGTGGGCTGTAAGCCACGTGCATGAGTTTTATGCTGGAGGATGTGACAGTTTGAGGCCACCAGCTCCCATCCCAACAAGGGGTATTTCCTCTTTGCTAACAAGTGTGGGCTTCGTGGTCCTCACTCAGAGCAGTGTGTGTGTGGGGGGGTCGGTACCACACTGAGGGTGGGGCTCTCCTGGACCCCAGTCCATCAGTGGTGAGGGCTCATAGCTTAGCTCCCTCACACTGTCCTCACCCTCTGCAGGGCAGTTTTATCTGTCTTCCAGGCTAGGTGTCTCCCACCTGCTTCCCAGGTGGTGCTAGTGGTAAAGACCCCTCCTGCCAATGCAGGAGGCTTAAGAGACGTGGGTTCAGTTCCTGGGTCATGAAGATCCGCTGGAGGAGGGCATGGCAACCTACTCCAGTACTCTTGCCTGGAGAATCCCATGGAAAAAGGAGCCTGGCAGGATAGAGTCCATGGGGTCACAAAGAATCAGACACAATTGAAGTGACTTAGCATGGACAGGCCAGTAAACAAATTAAATGTTTACTAGATGCCCGGTGCTCTTCCTGGTGTGGAGTTCGTGATAACTACAGCTGCACCGAGCTTTCCCAAATGGCGCATTTGGCCACGAGGGCTGTGTTCAGGGTGCGGAGAGGCCTGCCCTGGTGGGGCAGGGCAGGATGGAGGCTTCTTAACCGGGGAGGCCTCTCCAGGAAGGGGCCTCATGGCTGGACAGAGGTGGACTGAAGGCAGCAAAATGTGAACATAAGCCCTGAAAGATGTCACCGATGCTAGGCCTATGCTGGGTGGGGTGGGTGTCCTGGGGGAACCAGCTGCTGCCACCCCAGCAGAAGGGCAACCCTTGGAGCTCCTGATACACTGGCTTTGTTATTGTGGTAAAACACATGTATCATAGATGTTACCCTTTTAACACTTTAAAGTGTATTGGCATTAAATACTAGTATCTACTAGTATTTACTAGTATCCAGAACTTTCTTATCGCCCCTGGACACAGTGGCCTATCTCCCTGGTTCTCATTCTCTTACAGCCCTGAGTGCTGGGCCAGGCATCTGAAGGTTCAGTCCGTTGCCGCCTCGGAGGGATGGCTCCGTGCGAGATGGGGTCCTGGGATCTGTCGGATGCCAGCAGTGTCCACCCCTCCAGAACCACTGGAGTTTAACTGAACTAAATCAGAAGAAGGTTAAGTTTCTGAGCTGCTGGAAAGGCCACCTATCACCCTGCTGGTGGTTGTGTCAGCTCCCTCAGTAACGAGTAAATTCCCTTAGCTCTGACTGAAGCCTTGAGAGGAGCGTCCACGGGGACTGACTTAAGGAACCTTGTTGGGGTCAGAGCTGAAGAGCCTTCCCCTCCTGTCCTACACCAGTGGGCAGCAGGGATGGAGGCCTCTAGATCAAAGAGTGCCTCGACAAGTTAAAAATGAGGGCGCTCTATGAGTCCGTGGGTTTGATGTTTTAAAAGCAGTTGTCGAGCAGAAGGTGTTTTTGGAATCCAACAAGTGATTTCGGCTCATGTACTGTTGCTGCTGTCTGAAATCCCTTGGGTTACCAAGGCAACTGCCAGATTTCCCCCGAGTTGCTAAGACGAGGACCTGAGGTGTGGGCCGCGTGGGACGGCTCTGCCCATCACAGTGGCCATTTATTCCTCCGCCCGCCCTGGGCTGGGGCTTGGAATTATAAATCACGATCCCCGATGGAGGAGGGTTTGCTTTCATTAAAGATTTATTACATCTTAGAAGAGAGTATTTTTGTTTATTCTCACTCCGTTTATAGGAGAACAGGCCTTTTCCAAGGAACGTGTCAGGAGGTTCCTGCTGATCATTCAAGGCCCTTGGTGAAGATGCTCGGATGCCCAGCCCTGCAGCAGGGCCACCGCCTTGTCCTCTGTGTGTCCCCCTCGGCTTTGGGGACCCTGAGGCCTGTTAGCGTTTAAGAGTGATTTTTCTAAGCAGGCTTTGTAACCCAGCAGCTTCCAAGAAAACAGCCATTGAAATGTGCCTCCAGGTCACAGCCTGTCTGTGTGATGTCTCGTGGGGAGCAGCATTAAACGTGCCAGTACCATGTGTACAGGCCAGGCTCCTGCCTCATCCTTTTGTCCGCTATCCCCAGGCTGTAAGCCTTCAGCGTGGTGGGTTTATAGCTGCTAGTTCAAAGGTTGTGCCAGGAGAGCCCGGCCAGCCCATCCCAACATCCCACACTGGTTCCCAAGAGGATCTGCAGATGCAAAGTTCTGAGCTAAAGTAAAAAGTGTGGGTCTTGTGAGGGACTCCTTCATGTCTGGACCTCGGTAAGGGTGGACCTGGCATCCCAGGATTGTGACAGGAGCGTCAGAACTGCAGAGCAGGTTCAGGGGGTGCAGGTGGCCTCCTAAGGTTGTCCTGGCTGCTCTGAGCCCAGGGCTGCTGTCCAGCTCAGGGTGGGAGCAGACACTTGGGACCAGGGCCTGGCCTGCCCTGACCAGGTCAGAGGGGTCGCTTCTTAGCCCCTTGGAACTCCAAGCCAGTGGCCTCTCCCTTGGCTGGGCCCCCAGACGTTTTCCCTGCAGGAACGAGCAGAATTGCTTGGAATCCGTCTGCTCGACCTCAGAGCCATGGTTGGGGGCTGCCAGTGCCTGGACACCTCAGCAGTGGGCTTCGTCAGGTCATTCGGTTGGGAACGTGGAGGAAGACGTGCTGCTGAGAAGGGAGGTGGGGGACCCAGTGCTGACCCAACAGAGCGGGGCACTGTGGAGGGGGCCTGAGGTGGGCAGGGCTCAGCCCTGAGACCCCTGGCCTCTGCCCCACTAGCTGGCTTACCCTGGCTCAAGGCCACACTTTTGAGTTACTACCTAGACTTAAGCCTTCATCACCATGGGCATGGTTTTACTGAGAGGCCAACAGAGCTTTGTTTCTGCCAAAACGGCAGTTCCTGGACTTTGTAGAAGATTCAGTTCATGAAGACGGAGGCCCTGAGGCTTCTCATCTTTCCAAATGTGGAAGTGGAGGCTGGTCACCCTGGGGCCGCTGCCCCCGTGAAGAGCTGAGCTGCAGGGTCTGGATCTGGGTGGTCAGGACATGGCAGGGCCCCTGGGGGTGACAGGTGAGCAAGGCCAGTGGTCCCTCTCGGGACCCACAAGCTTCCACTTGGGACAGACGTGCAGGGGTTTGGCTGGGGACCCTCCACGGCCAGCGCTGGCTGGGAGCTTCCAAGGGTGCGTTTCTGCTCTCTCTACTCTCAGGTCACCTCACCCTCGGGCAGCACCACTGCTGACCTGACAGGAAGGCCACCTGCCTTTTTTGCCGCCTCGATGAGTCCTGTTTTGATTTGAACTTGAGGTGTTTTGTCCTCTTAACCACGTGTGTGTTTTCTTCTGGTATTTGGACACTGTGATGGGGATGCCCCTAGGTGCCAACAAGGGTAGGGACTGAGCCCACTGCCCTCGCTCCGCCCCCGCCCGGAGACAAAGGGGCTCTGGTGGTGTTGAAATGCCCAGTGGTGTATATGTGCATTTATATATATGCACTTAAAAGCACAGCTTGGAAGCTTACATTTAAATGAAGATTTTAAAAGGAGTTGTGAGTGTTATTTTTTTAACTGTTCATTTGAAAACTTTTATGCTACTGCTTTTTTCAAATTTTTTAAAAACAGAAGCAGAACATACACATCAGAAAGGCCATATCACAGCTGTTCAGCTGGCAGAGGCCTGACCGCCCCCCAGACACTCCCACCCCCAGACACCCCCATCCCCACCCCCAGAGACCCCCACACCTCTGCAGACACTCCATACCACCCCCAGACACTCCTATACC
>SJYX01020183.1:555509-585813 GCA_006410675.1 Oreotragus oreotragus
CTCATACCCAGATACCCCCACACCCCCTTAGACACCCTTACACCACCCCCAGCCACCTCTACACCACCCTCCATACACCCCCCACAGCCTCAGACATCTCCACACCCACCCCCAGACACCCCCATGCCCACCCCCACACCTGTCCTGGGGACCCCTCCCTGGATGGTGCGTCCTGACTCAGCCTCTGGGTGCGTTTCTCCTGATCAGCCTGCTGTTGGTGGAGCCCGTCGGGGGGCCCCTTCCTGAGCCGTGGGCCCTGCCCTGACCAGGGGGACGTGAGGGACCCTCTGCTGCCACCCTCGGTGCTGGTGCCTGTGTGTCTGAAGTCGACCTCGAGGTGTTTCTGAGGGTCTGCTCCCTGCTACTGCTGTGACAACTGACCATGGACTTAGTGGTGGAAGCAGCCCCACCACAGCCTCTCTCGCCCTCAGACAGCAACCGTGGGGAGAATCCCAGCCTTTGCCAGCTTCCAAAGGCTCCTCGACCCTTGGCTCGGGGCCCCACATCCCTCAGATCTCAGTTCTGGCGCCGTGTCCCCTTCGCTAGCTCTGGCCCTCCCGCCTCCCCCTTGCTCTGAGATGGACGCTTGTGTGGCAGGGAGGCTCAGGATGACTCCCATCTCAAGGACCTGAAAAGTCCTTTTGCCGTATGAGGTGACACGTTCACGGTCTCGGAGGTGAGGCCCCGGTCACCTGGGGACAGTTGGGGGCCAAACAATAACAAGGTGTTTGAAGAAAACCACCACCCCTTTCCTATTGTTTCAGTGACGGTGTACATTCAGTGAGCTGCGCAGATTCTAACTGTAAGGTTTGAATAATTTATTGTCTCTCTCCTGGCCATTTCATTGGGGAGACATTCACACTCAGAGAAAAGTTGAAAAAATGGACTGTGAGCCCACCTGCCACCTGAGATTCTCTGCCTGCTAATGTTTTGCTGTATTTACATGTTTATCTGTCTGATCATCCAATCTCACCTCGTTTGCACATTTCAGAGGGAGCAGGGCCTCAGCTCGGTGCTCTCGGCCAGCTTCTCACCAGAGCCCGCATTTCTGAGGCTGCGACCCACAACTTTCATGTGCCTTTTGATGACAAAACATCCCCTCAGCCTCTGGACCCTTCCACCCATCTCATGTCAGCCTGGGGGCTCCAAGCGAGCATGTCACACAGCGACATGTTCACCAACCTGGTCCTGCTCAGTCACTGCCAGAGGACCCTGGGCTGCTTCCCTCCGCAGCCTAGGGAACCTCTGGTCTGTCCAGGTGGTTGCCAACCTGCTCTCAGAGTTTGCTCCAGCTTCCATCAGAGTCCTCAGATCATTCTTTCACTGCCAAGCGGTGTTCTGGTCTCAGCTGTAACACAACTGCCGATGGACATGTTGTCTGTGTGGTTTCCGGCTATGATGGTCAAGTTGCCTCAGACATCCCAGGACGAGTCTTGGTGTGATTTGCCTTGATGCCTCCCGGAGGGCTGTCAGGTGGTGTGTGTGCAAGGAACCAGGTGGTGGTATGACACTGGTGCCAGTGTCACGCAGACAGTGGTTTGGGTTCATGTTTAAACCTTAGCCATGCTGGAGGGTGTGGGGGTGACTCCTCATGGTTTCATCTTCTCAGGGTGAGAAGTCTTCTCAGGGTTTACTAGCCTCTCCATCTGCCTTTGAGTGGTGTCTGCTCAGGGCTGTGCCTGGTGGCAGGTCTGAGCGCTGGGCCATCCAGCCCCCTGCACTCCAGGGATCCCGCTGGCCGTGGTCCCACCCCAAAGGTGAGCATCCGAGTTGACATCAGCCCCCCTCCTGGGGAAGCATTTTGGCTGAGCGGACCGTCCTCCAGGTGTCTGTTTGCTTGTTAGGCATGTGTTCTGAAAACATTCTCTCAGTCTCTGACTCGCGTTTCCCAGTAACAGTGTCTTTTGAAAAGCGTACATATTTGAAGAGGGGCTTCCCAGGTGGCGCTGGTGGTAAAGAACCTGCCTGCAAGGCAGGAGAACATAAAATTTGGGTTCGACTCCTGGGTCAGGAAGATCCCCTGGAGAAGGGAATGGCTACCCACTCTAGTATTCTTGCCTGGAGAATCCTGTGGATGGAGGAGCCTAGAAGGCCACAAGGTTTCAAGGTACAACGTGACTTCGCAGCTGAGCACACACGCACACAGTTTAAATTTTGATGAAGTCTGGTGTGTGAATTTTTTGGGTCATTTTTTTGTGGTTCATGCTATTAGGGTCTAATCCAAGGAACCTCTGCCTCAGATCGCAAAGATTTCTCCTGTGGTTTTCCCGGAGGACTGAGTGTGACCACTGGCCTGGGGCGTGTTGAGTTAGCCTTCACGGTCACCTTCTCCATGTGCTGTCCAGCTGTTCTGATACCATCTGCCCGTGGAACTACTTTGATGACTATATAGGGTTGTTTTTTAATTCAAGAGAGTTTCTTTTATGAAGTGAAAACTTTTGGATAGTGATAGAAAATGAAGTAACTTGATTTTAACATGGATAAAAAGCATGACACTTAAGAAATAATACACCTTAGACACATAAAGTAAGAATGTAAATTTTGGACAAGGTGCATAATTAGTTCTTTGAACTTTATTTTTACATTGTTTGTGAGATCTAGCAAGTGTTAGGACTGAGGTCTGGTTTGAAGTGTAAGTCGGGGGTGGAGTCTCCCAGGGCCTGGTCTCGGCTCCGTGGTTTTCACTTGTCCTGAAGGTTCTGCCGCATTGCTGTATGCAGAGCCGCGGATGCAGGCGGCTGTTCCCTGGACAAGAGGTGGCAGGCTGGGCTGGGTGGAGCTGGGCATCTGCAGAAGGGCTATGACAGGCAGCTGGGGAGCAGCTCTGAGAATCATGAAGCATGAGATTTGGGGAAATCTTAGCGACCGAACACCGGGTGTGTGGCCTGGCCCCAGTGGCAGGGCGGCCCTGCCCCCACCCCAGGCCCTGGACATGTGCCCTCTGCTTCATCTTTTTTTTTTTTTTTTTGAGAGGTATCTTTATTGGTATTATGTCCATACAATTTCAGCACTATCTTTCAAAAGATGTTTCTTATTTTCTAATTTAATGAACTGATTCAAAAACCAAAAAGTATAAAAATGTATATCATGAGTATCTTTCTTGACATTCATCTGCCTGGATGCCAGCCTATCAGATCAGAAATCACTGTTAGTTATTCTTGCGTTTTTCAAGAGTTTGTGAAAGAAAAAGAAATGAATATATTATTTTTTCCTGTTTACATTGGAAGTAGCATATCGTACACACATTATACTTATTTTATTATTGCTAGATTTGCAGCATCAGTGCACACACACCTTCCTTATCTTTTTTTAAATAGGATACAGTATTCCATTATGTGGGAAGTTAAACTACACACCAAGGAGAGGTAGTTGGTAGTGACAACAGTTTACACATATGTACGTATATGTTTATATGTGTCTGTGTGTATAGATATATATGTAGAGGTCCTTTGCAGTTCATATTGCATCATCTAGTTTAATTGTCTAGCAATTCTGCTTGTTTTAATTATGAACTCTTTTCTGTTTCAGCTAAAGGTTGAGTGAAAATTTCCACCTCTTACAGTGTATCACTTATAGGAAGAAGGAACAACCCTGCCCCTGTCTTCTGCTCTTGAATCCATCTTTACTTTTAACACTTGGACTTTTGCAATTAAATGTTGATATTTTCTGTCCTGGTTGCCTTGTTTATCAGAGAGAGCTTGGCTGGGGAAGAAGCCCTGAATGGCTTTCTGCCGGCCCGGGGGTTGACGTGGCGACGTTTCCTGCCGTCACAGGTGTGTGAAAAGGCTGGACACACTCTGTCCCTCGTCTTGGTGGCTGATCTCCCTGTCCACCTCCGGGCAGCGCCGCTGTGGCTGCTGTGTCCAAGAACAGTGCTGCAGTGTCACCAGGCAGCCCAGACGGGCTCCACTGCCCATGACTATCAGCCAAGCCCAGGTGGCCATTACACGCCTGGCTCCTGGCTTGTCAGTTTTTTAACGTCACCATTTAAGGCTTTTTTCTGAGTCACCAAGTCTAAGTCTGCCACAAAAGGCTCTTCAGAGGAGAAATGTGAGGTGAGGAGTTTCCAGGGTCGTCACTTGGTGGATGAGCTCCAGCAGCTGAAGGAAGGACTCCCAGGGTCCTCAGGTCCTCGCTCAGATATCCCAGCCTGGAGGGCACTTGGGGACATTCCTGTCATGCATGGTGGCTGGTGGCTTGGGCTGGAGGCCTTCCCTGAAGCTTGGGTCCAAGCCTGGCACCCCAGCTCTCCTGGCTCCAGCTGGGATCCTCTCAGAGCAGCATGCAATTCGTTCTGAGTCTACTCGTGAATATCAAATTATCACAGAAGCTGTGCTCCTCACAGGCCCCCGGCCTCCACCCCCAGGGCACTGGGGATGATTTTAGCTTTTTGATAACAGTAAGAGCCTTCTTCAAGGGTTTAAGTGACATCAGACTCTTTATCTAGGAAAGGATTTGTTGCAATGTAAACAATGCTTTCAACTTCCTGTTCTGTTTGTAGAATTTCATTTTGACCTCATCTTAAATCCCTTTTTTTGAAATCTAGCTATGGTCTAGAAGGGCCTGGAAGGGGCTCTCCTCTCCCTCCTGGTGTCTGGCTCAGCCCTGCAGGCATAAGCGCGTTTCTTGGGCCTGAGCCTCCACCTCCGGCCCCCTGTCCCCTTGCCAGGCTCCTGGCCCATCTGCCCAGCAGAACGCTCAGGACCTGGACCCAGGGTAGGCGTCACGTGCTGCCTTCTGGGCACTTTGCTCTGCTTTCTCAATTGAACAATACATCCTAGGCCGTGGTGTCTGTGAGCCTCGACCGTTGAGGTGATGTTGGTCAGTCAGGGACCCTTAGTCCTCCCTGGTCTCCTTCATGACTCCTGTCTGCAGAATAGACAGACCCATTCCTTCCATGTTTCACTGAATGTTGCATGCATGCTAAGTTGCTCAGTCTTCTCCAATTCTTTATGACCCCATGGACTGTAGCCCTGTGAGCCTCGACCGTTGAGGTGATGTTGGTCAGTCAGGGACCCTTAGTCCTCCCTGGTCTCCTTCATGACTCCTGTCTGCAGAATAGACAGACCCATTCCTTCCATGTTTCACTGAATGTTGCATGCATGCTAAGTTGCTCAGTCTTCTCCAATTCTTTATGACCCCATGGACTGTAGCCCACGAAGCTCCTCTGTCCATGGGATTCTCCAGGCAAGAATACTGGAGTGGGTTGCCATGCCCTCCTCCAGGGGATCTTCCCAAACCAGGGATCAAACCCGTGTCTCTTATGTCTAACCTGCATAAGAGGGTTCTTTACCACTACCGCCACTTGGTCCTTATATTAGGAGATGTCCCGGGTAGGTGCCCGGCAGAAAGACTGGAGGACTTGGGATGTAGGCATTTCTGCTCAACCTGTCACACTGCTGGGGGCTGTGGGCTCTTCAGTGTTCCTGTGAGGACTCTAGGTGAGGTCATCGAGCCGCCACAGGTGAGCTGACTACATTCCTGGGCCGGTGGTGCCTTTTCTGAGTCTTTAGCATTCATGAGAGAAATCCTTCATTGACGACTTTAATCTCCTTCGCTGTGGCCCTACACCCTGTGGACCCTCACCACTCACCACAAGCATCCTAGGGTGGTCACCCCGGGGGTGTGTCTAACTAGAGCTCGCCAGCCCCCACACCCTGCTGCCCCCCGACCACTGCACTGCAGCTGGAAGCCGGTTCACTGTTTGATTGCAGGTCTCACTTGCCAGACATCCTTCCCCAAAACCCAGACTTTAGGTTTTCACATGTGGCAGGAATCTCTCAGCTTATCTTGATTTCTTTTACAAGCTTTTGAACTTAAATTGTTAATATAATTTCAATAAATTTTGTTTTTGAAATCTGGTGTTTTTTTAGTTTTCAGCTTGTTGTGGGCTGAATGTTTCTGTCCCCAGAATCCATATCTTGAATCCTTATGTTTGGAGGTGGGACCAGCAAGCAAGTCCTTGGGGTAATCAGAGGCCCTCCACACACCGGCCGGGGCAAGGAGAGAGGGGAGGTGGCTGTCTGCAAGCTGGAAGCAGGCTCCCACCACCCTGTCAGTCCTGGATCCTGGCCCTTCCAGCCCCAGGAACAAGAACCACCTAAGTCTCTTCTAGGAGCCAGGCTAAGGGAGGCAAAACCTTCATTTCAGTTTATTTAATCCTTACAGTTAGTGGCTAGCAGTGCAAAGTCAGTGCTGATATAAAATTGAAGAACTGGCAAAAAATATATAAAAAAGATTTATAGTTTGAAAAAAAAAACAAAATATCCTTCAGAAATCTCTGTTGCCAGTAGCTGGAAGGGTCCCTGGGCGGCGGCTCTGAGCATCTGGATCCCTGGGCTAGACCTGTCCAGGTGGAGGTCCCCCGTGGTGCAACCTGGTGCCTGCTGCCCCCACTTCCCAAGTGCGTGAGGCCGTGTCCATGTCAGGGGCATGATGCTCAAGTTGGTCCAAGTCTCTGATTTCCACTCGGCCCCTGCTTCCTGGGTCTGAGGAGGGAACTGTCATTTCAGGGACCAGCTTGCATGTCTGTCCCACGGCTTCACATTTGAGGTGACCCGGTCTCCCTCCAGCACCACCCCCGAGGACAGTGCAGGGGTGGGAGAAGCTGGCCCATCCCTCCTCCCCTACTTACCTCTGTCTCGGGAAGGAGCTTGCTTTTTTGTTTCTGATTTCTCGAGTAGCTGCTTGTTCCTGGGGAGCCCTGGCCAGGCAGCAGCTCTCCCTGGGGTCCATCTGGCACCGGCCCGTCTTCGGGCACCTGCAGTCACCCCAAGATCCCCCCCATCTCCGCCATCCCCTGGCAGCTCCCGGTCTCCTTCCTTCTCCATGGGTTTGCGCCTCTGAGTATTTCACCTGAGCAGAATCAGAGGACAGTGTTTGTTTCACTTTCACTGAATGTAACCTGTTGAGATTCATCTGCCTTGTAACCTGTGCCAGAGCGTCATTCCTGTTTATGCTCAATCACGTTCCACTGCATGGATGGACCACGCCCTATTTGTCCCTCACTTTTAGGCAGGCACTCGGGCTGCTCTACCTCTGACCCTGACGGGTGCTGTCACTCTGAGCATGGATGTCCTCCTACCAATGGGAATGCTGGCTGTGAGGCCACTCTTTTTTGAGGACCTGAGCTCCTGCACTGAGGCTACATCACTTTATATTCTTACAGCAGCCTGGGGGGCTCCAGGACCCCGTGCCCCGTGGGTACTGGTAGGAGTGAGGGGCCTCCAGGTGCTGAGCTGTATTTCCCTGATGACAAATGACATTGAGCACCCCCATTGGCCATTTATGCATTTTCTCTGGACAAGTATCTGTTCGGATATCTTTGAAACTGGGATGTCTGCCTTCTTACTGAGCTCTGAGGTTCCTGTGCAGAGTCTGGGTGGAATCTCATGTCGGGGCACAGTTTGCAGGGATTTGCTCCTGATCTGTCCTCACGTTTTGCTGACAGTGTCCTTGGAGGCCTCCGAAGGTTTGGTTTTGACAAAGTCCAGTTTAATCTGTTTTAGTGCTCACCTTGGTGTTACCACTGAGACTGTGGCCCAGTCTGAGGCTTGGGCTTTCCTAAGGGTTGTGTCCTTTGGGCTCTTTGATCCATTTTGATGGTTGCCCCTTCTCTGAGAGATGAAATTACACAGATACTCAGAGCACACCCCTTATCCTGGGTGGGCTCCCCCCTCCCCCACCGGCCGTGTTCTGGGTTGAACCCCATCGGAAGTCTTGGCTGTGACATCACCGCTGTCCTGAGACCTCATAGCAGGACGGGATCAGGCTTGATGACAAGCAGGTGGAGGCCGGGAAGCTCCTGGCTCCAGCTTCTCCTACGTTTGCCTGCTGGCTGTTCGGAAGGTCTTCGAGTCGCCTGCAAGGTCTCTAACGTGTGTTTTCCTCCTCAGACGCGGACTTGACCATCGCTGAAGCCAGCAGCTCGGACAGCCGAGGGGAGAGGCCAGAGTTCCTCGCGCATGTGGACGAGGGGCTCCTGGGAGGAGAAGGCAGCTACCTAGGTGCTCCCCTCACCCCCGAAAAGGACGACGCGTTGCATCAGGCTACCGCCGTGGCCAACCTGCGGGCGGCGCTCATGAGTAAGAACAGCCTGCTGGCCCTGAAGGCGGACGTGCTCGGGGAAGACAGCTCCCTGCTGCTGGAGTACCTGCCCAAGGGCGCCCATTCCCTGTCCCGTAAGTGCCGCGGCGCCCAGAGTGACAAGCCTCAGCCCATGATGCGATGCTGAGGGTGCGGTGCGAACGTGTGGGTCGCGATGGGGGGCTGTCGGGGGCACTGGGAGGGAAGCAGCCGTGTGCTTATCCGAATGTTTCATATTTGAAGTCGAGGCGTGCGTGCGTGCTTGCTAAGTTGCTTCAGTCGTGTCCGACTCTTTGCGACCCCGTGGACCGTGGGCAGGCTCCTCTGTCCATGGGATTCTCCGGAGTGAGTTGCCATGCCAGGGACTGAACCCGCGTCTCTTATGTCTCCTGAATTGGCAAGCGGGTTCTTTGCCACTTGCGCCGTCTGGGAAGCCCTGAAATCAGGCATCTAACCCTAAACCCTGATCAGCTGACAAGTGCACCGCTGTGCCTGGCTGAGGATGGGCGCCAGGGCGGCCTCCGGACTGCCGAACTCGGGCTCCCTCTGCTGGCCACGCTCCGCCGGCACGGCCTCGTCCTGCCTGGGGCGTGGCCCGGTGCGGATCCGCTTTCACCCGGCAATGCTGCTGTCCCCGCCTCAGATGTGAAAAGGATTTGGGTATTGTGCTTACACCTTAAATGTCTCCTGCTGAATTCCAGTTGCTCGGAAGCAAATGACGAAGTGACCCAAGAACCCCATAAGGTACAGCGGTGCTGGCTGAGCCCCCGAGGGGGAGGCCAGCCTGGGCGGGAGCTGCTCCCCCTGGGCTCAGGTGCTCTGAACAAACATCCCCTGTCTTGGGTGCGCAGGGACTTGGTGACTATGTCTCCAGCCACCCTGGCAGGTTGGTGTCCGTGAGGAAGAGCCAGGTGTGGCCCTGTTTCCCTTTTCGGGGCAGGACGACACACCCCAGAAAGGGCAGTGCTGAGAGCAGAGGGTGTGGGGAAGAGGCTGGTCCTGGGTCCTACAGTCCAAGTATATGTGGCTGGCGGGGCCATGCGTGGTCCCTGAGCACCACTGAAGGAAGCAAAGGAAAAGCTGCTGCTGGTTTTGGGCATCTGTGAAGAGTGTTTAATTTTCACTCTAATTTTAAAAACAATATCTTTACAACTTTGCTTTCACGGGCACTAAAACATCCTGAGTGTCTGTGATGGAAATTGCTTGTGGTTAATAAAGACCGACGTGGAGAGCAGCGTGCCTGTTCTCATTGCTTCTCCTGCCAGAGTCCGAGGAAGGTGGCCGCTGGGGCTGTTGAAGAACCTGGCTGTGAAGTCAGACCCAGAGCTGAAGCCCCCAAGGCTGATGAACACAGTTTTGAAAACATGTTTAGGTCTCACTTCTTTGCATCTGAGAAATGGGAATAGTGTTGCTTATACAGCTGTTGTGAATATAAAACATGGACGCATAAACCAAGTCAGTCTGACAAATGCTCCCCAATGTCAGTCCATTTCCCCACTCAGATCAAACCCTGAATGTGTTGGCAAAAACCAGTAGTTGAGGAAGTGGTCCCAGGGTATCTGCAGCATCTGGGGTTTAGAGTTGGCAAGTCCACAGGAGCTGAAGGGACAGCTGGCAGCTTTGTGGGTGTCATGGCAGGAGCAGCTTGGGGTAGGGTGTGGGGAGGTGGGGGCATCCCCTGCAGGGCAGAACGGTTGTTCTGGCTTTTGGGGGGTTCTCCTAGTTGGTGCGTGAACCTTGTGTGTCAGAGGCCCCAGGAGGTGGGGGCAGCCCCTCTGTGCTGAACCATGTGGTCACAGGAAGGATGGGCCTATCCCCTGTCCAGATGGGGAGTCCCTCTAGGGTGCCACCCAGCATGGGCCTGAGCCCCCAGAGACCACCACCCTGGGCAGCATGGGATGACGTGTGTGCTGTGGACCTAAAAACACACTGGAAGGGAAGCATGGCTTCACACTGGGCACCACTGATAGCAATGTAGAGACACACAGAGGCCGCCACGCTTCTTCCAGGGAGCCCCAGAAGGAAGGTGGAGCCCTGTGCCTCGGTGCTGGGAGTCCCTCATTCCTGGTCTGGTATGAGGGGGCCGTAGGGTCTCTTTCCCGACTCTAACCCGCAGGCTCCTTCGGGTGCTTATTAACGAGATTTTTCTGGGCCTAAGCCTTTTGTGATGTTGGGGGATTGTTGGGCTGACATCCCAGCAGCCATGGAGCAGCGGGGGGCGGGCACGTCTTCATCGCGGTGTCTGACGAGGGTGGCTCCATGGTGTGCGGTGTGCTGAGTGGGACTCCTGGGCCCTGTCAGGTCGTCCCAGTCTCCAGAGGGGAGCCCCGTGGTCAGTGTGGCCTGCTGGGCACGCAGTGTTGCAGAAGGAAGGGGTGGTATCGGCACATGTTTAATTAAGAGAACCATCAGATCTGCAGGCGGTGCCTAGCAGTGACTGAAGGTCCTTTCTGGACAGTTCTGGAGCCTCCAAGAAAACCGAGTTCAGTTATTCTCCCAGATCTGATCACGTCTGGCTTGGCAGTTAAGCTCCACAGATGGTTTCGTTGGTGATTCTCCACTGATTAACTAATTTCTCCGCGAGAAGACTTGTGTACTTTTCATTTTGCTTCAGTTTAAGTTGATTTTTTTTTTCCTTTTATTACGTTTGCAGTAGGAGGCTGACATCCCATTGGTTAAAAGTCTCTGTTCACTGAATAGGAACCATGGCAAGCACCTCTGTGGTGCCAAATGTGCTGTTTCCCAAGCCGTGTTTGTGGGTGTGTGTTGATCTGGGAGGGACTTTGAAAATGCCTTGAGAACACAAGTAACCTTTATTTCTCGGGAACGAACTGGAGATGAAGCAGCTGCTCTGGTCACTGGAGGCCGAGGCCCGAGAGCGATGCGTCCCCAACCTCCTAGAAACCCCGACGTCCTGTGCGTGTCGCTGTCGTGACTCCTGGGAATGCACGCGGATCTATCTCCTTACAGCAGTGGCGGTGCTGTCCTGTCTCTAGGGAAGGATGTGCTCCTACAGGAGAGAAGGCAGACCTGGGTTGGCAGCAGGCGGGGTCTGCCCTGGCTGGGGCCGCCAGCCACAGGCGCCCCGCCCACATTTCTCCGTGCACTGCCCCCAGTGTCTGTCAGGGAAGCAGCTGGGTTTTGTTCTGACTGTGGTTTAAAGAATATTTCCTTCTGGTGTTTACATGAATTAAGGACCTTCACTTGAGTCTGGCTTGATATGGGACCTTAAACACTCTCCTATGTATGAAAGGACATTTGACTTGGGTATTACCACCCTTACAGGTCAATAGCTAGGTTGACACACCTAGTAGGACTTTCTAGAAGAGCCTTCCTCCAGGCACGGTTGGGCATGTGCTGTGTCCTTGCCACGGGTTCTGACTTTCTGGATAGAATACCCCGTCGTAGCCAGACCACCCCCCAGGCAAGGCACGTGCGGAGACCCAGATGCTTGGGAGTGGTGAGCAGATAGACACCTCATCCAGCGAGACCCAGGCCTCATGACATGGCAGCGTGTGGCTCACTGCAAGATGGCCAAGGACAACGCACCCTGAACTCTCCACGGCCCACCAGCTGGTATCCGTTCACCCGGGTGAGACTCCTTTCCTGTGTCCCCAGGACCTGGCACCAGCCCAAGTCACCTCCCTCCGGCCCCTTCGCCCTCCTGCACTCAGAGCCCCGGATGCCCGCTCTGGTGACCGGCCAGACGGAGCCCAGGGAGCCGGCCGCCTCCCAGCCCAGGTAAGACGCGAGGGCTGCCGGCCAGACGCCTGTCCACTGGGCACATCCCCATGGGCCCAGTGCCCAGAACCCACATGCTCAGCATGTCCTGGGTGAGCCTGTGTGATCGTGGCTGCTTTCCATCCACCCTCTGCCCCACAATCCCCTTGGCCCTGTGTCATTCAGGGTGATGCAGATGTCGGCTTTGCAGTAATAGTTGCAACATCCATGACATTAAATCAGCTTTGATATTTAAATTACAATGCTTCTAAGGGGCAATTCTCCCCAGTGTACAGACTCCTACAGCAGTGGGTTAAAAGCCCTGAGCGGTGCTGGTTGGTCTCAAGCGGGTTTTGCTGTGGTGTTGGCTGCTGTGTGTTTGTTACGACGCATCTGAGACCCACTTCCTATGTCTCAGGTAGTTGTTTAAAGACAGGTCTGTTAGGTTCCATTATTTCCCTGAAGAAAAAATCTTCAAGGAGGGAGAGTTTGAGCACATGTTTTGTAATTTGAAATAAATCACATGCTATTTCCGTGTGTTTGACACCAGGATGTTTCGGTGGGAGGAGCTGGTGTTGTGCTGATGTGGATTTTTCGCATGTCCGCTCAGGCTTCCTTTCTGGAAGTGTGACGGGTATCCTGTGGTGGCTGGTCGGGGACCCGGTGAGCAGGTACCTGCCTCTGTGCCACTGTCTCCCCGAGTCGGCCACGTCCTCGTGGCCCATAACTCATCTGTCTCTCCTAGGCCAACACCCCCGGACCTACGCCTGGGCTGGGGGACTGGCCCCTCTGAGGGTGACTCCAGCTGGGGCCTGAGGTTCCCACGGGCCCTACTAGCCTGGCCAGAGTGACCGGGCTGTCCTTTTGGCTTGTTATATGGCCAGGAGCACTTGCACGGCCTGGGTGGACTTGCCTAGGGCTCCACCCTGAAGTCAGATAAGGAGCCCCAAGAGATGGACACCTGTGGACGATGGGTTTTGAGGCTGCCAGACTGGAATGGGCATTTGGTACATGGGGATGGACCTGGGTATGGGCCTCTCTGATGCAGGCAGTCTGGCATTGGGTCCAGGTGGCCAGCGATGATGGCAGAGCCACACATAGACATACACACACACACACACACACACACACACACACATCCTGGGGAGTCATCAGGGCAGGTGGGACTTGAATGCTGCAGTCCTTGAGGGACAGAAAAATCTGTAGAAAAGAATCCAGTGAATCTGCTGGAACTGAAAATACAAAGTGTAAGGTTGAGGATGCGCTGAGTAGTGTAGAGCAGTCTGGGTACCACCCGAGACAGGGCACAGGGACTGGAAGATAGTGATGGAGAGGATCCAGCTGAAACTTGGGGAAAAAGCCTGGGGACAAGCAAAGACACATTGAGGAGCACTGAGAATGTCCAGTACATGTGCACTGGGGTCCAGAGGAGAGAAAATAGAGTGGAGCAGTGTCAGGAGAGACAACAACAGAGAATGTTCCCACACTGATGGAAGACATCCTTCCACAAATTCAGGAAGCTCAGTGAACCAAAGCAGAATGGCACCAAAATAAAACACCCAAATGTTTTGGGTGAATGGCACCAAACACCCAAACTGGGCACATTGCTGTCAAACTATTGAAAACTAAAGACAAAAACAAAAACCTTGGAAGCAACTCGAGATAAGAGACATGGAAAGGAACAACATCAAGATGGATGTCTGACTTTGCAACAGAAACAGTGCCACTAGTCTCTAGGGTGCTGCAGAAACTCCGAGACCAGAATCCTATAGCCAGCAGATGTACCCCTCACAGACCAGGGCCACATGAAGACAACGTCTGCCAGAGAAATAGAAAGGAGGGGCTGCACTGTCACCCAACAGGAAAGACTGGAAAACAGCCTCGGTAGAAAGACTGTGAGCATTTAAAGCAAAGTTTATGGCTCTTTGTGGGGTTTCTGACTCAAGTAGCAGAGTAACACGNGTTAGTGGTGACCTTTACAGAGACCAGCGTTTAGAGAAATTACATGGCTGAGAGATTCCTCTGCCCAGAGGCTCAGCTGTTACTTTCCTGTGCACCACAGGAGGTCATGGAAATGAGAGCAGTGGGGAGGCTGCCTCTTGATTGAGTGGCTGGTTGAGAATCACTGCCTCCTATAACTGGAGAAGGGAAGCTTTATGTTCTTTTAGAGGAAAGCACTTCTGAACCCTTTGTATTTTATAATGACAGGCACATTCACCATCATGCCTTTATGGTCTTCAGCAGACTCCCTTGCAAATTGCAATTCTTATTCAGTTCCTCAAGGTCCAGGGTACATTGTTATGATTTTGCCAGAAAAGGCTCTTCTGGCATCTTTGCAGTATATGTACAAGGATGTGGTAAAGATGGTGTGAAGCTTCTCTGAGGCCCATAAATATAGAGATTTTGTCTAAGTTGCCATGCCTTCTCTCATGCCTGAGCACTAACTTCTGAATAGCTTCCTAGTCCCGTGAAATAGGACTGTGAAATAAAAAGGAGTAACTGAATCTCTGTCAAGTAAGTAAAAGTTAATACTTTACCACAAGATTATTTTTATTCATTATCTGATCACTACTACATTTTTTTTTTTTTTTTTTTTTAANGCACTAACTTCAGAATAGCTTCCTAGTCCCGTGAAATAGGACTGTGAAATAAAAAGGAGTAACTGAATCTCTGTCAAGTAAGTAAAAGTTAATACTTTACCACAAGATTATTTTTATTCATTATCTGATCACTACTACATTTTTTTTTTTTTTTTTTTTTAAATTTTGGCTGTGCTGGATCTTTGTTGTAGCACATGGGATCTTTAGTTGTGGCATGTGGGATCTAGTTCCTTGACCAGTGACTGAACCCATCCCCTGCATCAGGAGTGTGACATCTTAGCTACTGGACCACCAGGCAAGTCTCCTGCATCTGACTGCTTCTAGTAGCCTGGATTACTTCAGGACAGTATTGCCAGCTGGGCCTGACAGTAAGCTGGATTTACATAGGACTCTTGGCCTCTCATGTTTGATGATGGGAGTAGAAGAAAAAACTTCCAATTCTTCACTGCTTTTTTCCATTAAAACCTCATGCACATGTGACCCTGTGCTTAATGGAGTACTGTGTGATATGGTGGGTATTAAAGGAGATGAGTTTTTCTCTGGCAGAACTGACAGTCTTAGAATGGAAATATTTCTTTCATTTGGAGTTCACATTGCTCCAGCATACTCTGGACCCTACCATTAGAGAATAATAAGACTTAAGTGAGCATAGTAAAAATTTAGAAATAATTTTCATGTATGTGTTCATGATGCTGTTAAGTTTGTGAGGAAGTGTGGTAGAGAGTAAGAATTTTGATTATCAGGTCACAGAATAAGTAAGTTTCAGAACAGCAGCACATGTAAACTTACGGATGGACTACAGATTCCCAGTACTGTCCATCTCACCCGTCTTCTGTACACGTATTTGTGATGTTTTAGGACCCAGTGGCCTTTGAGGATGTGGCTGTGAACTTCACCCTGGAGGAGTGGGCTCTGCTGGGGCCTTCACAGAAGAAACTCTACAGAGATGTGATGCGGGAAACTTTGAGTAACCTGGCCTTAATAAGTAAGGATGATGACATTCCTTCACTTAGAGAACAAGTGGTTCCTGCCCATCAATGTTGTTCTCAGATTTGGAACGGGGAAAGGGAATTCTTTAGTAAATAAATCATAGTTGGAGGTCATCATAGATCTGTGAAGTAATAATTTTCCTCTAATTTACTGATCTTTTGGGGTCTGCATTTTAGGGGATAAGTGGGAGGACCATAACACTGAAGATCAGTACAAAATCCAGGAAAGAAATCTGAGGTGAGTTTTTCTTAAAATGGGAAGCTGTCCCACATGGGAATCTCATGTCATGAAACAAAAGGGCCCAGTTTCAAACTTAATTGTCAGAAAATTTTAACCAAAAATGTTTTCTTACGTCATGTTGTTTCCCAAATAGTTTACTTTGAAACATGTTCAGAGACTGCATATGTAAATATCACTACGATAATAGCAATGGTTGAGCTTTCTTACAGAGCATTCACTATATTTTATATAGTGGATAAAAACTATATAGTACATAAAACCCTACACTTTCCTTGTAAATGGTAAAAATGTAATACTAGTATTTATTATAAAATCATTTAAAAAATCATTAACAGTGTGTTTCTGATTTCTTTTTTAACAGATGTCATATATTACAGAGATTCTGTGAAAGTAAAGAAGGTAGTCAATGTGGAGAAAACAGCCTTATTCCAAATCTTAATCTGAACACGAAAAATTCTACTAAACCATGGGAATGCAGTGTGTGTGGAAAAGTCTTCATGAGTCGTTCATCCCTTAATAGGCACCTGAGATCTCACACTGCACCCAAACCATCCAAGTATCAGGAATATGGAAGGAAGCCTTATAAATGTAGAGTATGTGGGAAAGCCTTCAGTTATCTCCAGCCTTTCCAAAAACATGAAAGTAATCATGGTATAGAAAAATCCTATAAATGTAAGGAATGTGGGAAATCCTTTAGATATCGTCAATCTGTTCGAAAACATGAACGAACTCACACTGGAGAGAAACCCTATCAGTGTAAACAGTGTGGAAAAGCCTTTCGATACCATCAAACCTTTCAAACACATGAAAGAACTCACACAGGAGAGAAACCCTACGAATGTAAGCAATGTGGTAAAGCCCTCAGTTGTCCCAGTTCCTTTCGAAGCCATGAAAGGACTCATACTGGAGAAAAACCCTATGAATGTAAAAAGTGTAGTAAAGCCTTCAGTTGTCCCAGTTCTCTTCGAAAACATGAGAGAACTCATACTGGAGAGAAACCTTATGATTGTAAGGAATGTGGAAAAGCTTTTATTTCTCTTGGAAGTTTTCAAAGACACATGATAACACATACTGGAGTTGGACCTTATAAATGTAAGGACTGTGGGAAAGCATTCAATTGTCCCAGTTCATACAGAATACATGAAAGATCTCACACTGGAGAAAAACCCTATGAATGTAAACAATGTGGTAGAGCCTTCAGTTGTTCCAGTTCATTTCGAACACATGAAAGAACTCACACTGGAGAGAAACCTTATCAATGTAAGGAATGTGGAAAAGCCTTCCATTGGCTCACCACTTTTCAAGTCCACGTGAGAACTCACACTGGCGAGAAACCATATATATGTAAGCAGTGTGGTAAAGCCCTCAGCTGTCCCACTTCCTTTCGAAGACATGAGCGGACTCACACTGCAGAGAAACCCTATGAATGTAAGCAGTGTGGAAAAACCTTCAGTTCTCCTCTAGGTTTGCAAATACATGAGAGAACGCACACTGGGGAGAAACCCTATAAATGTGAGAAATGTGGAAAAGCATTCGTTTCTCTCACAAGCTTTCGAAGACACATGATGACGCACACTGGAGATGGACCTTATAAATGTACGGAATGTGGGAAAGCATTTAATTGTCCTAGTTCATTTCGAATACATGAAAGAACTCATACAGGAGAGAAACCCTATGATTGTAAAATATGTGGTAAAGCCTTCAGTTGTTCCAGTTATGTTCAAGTACATGAAAGAACTCACACTGGAGAGAAACCCTATGAGTGTAAGGAATGTGGGAAGGCATTCATTTACCGCACAACCTTTCGAGGTCACTTGAGAGTGCACACTGGTGAGAAACCATATAAATGTAAAGACTGTGGGAAAGCCTTTAGTCGACCCAGTTCATACAGAAGTCATGAGAGAATTCACACTGGAGAGAAACTCCTTGAATGTAAGCACTGTGGGAAAGCCTTCAATTGGCCCACATCCTTACATAAACATGTCATGAGAATGCACACTAGATAAATTATAACTCATAAATACAGCAGAGTTCTCTAGCTTAACAAACACATTCAAAGTCATGTTAAAACTACTGGAGAGAAATGCTGTAAAGTGTAAATAACATGGGAAAGCCTGATGTGGATTAATTCACATAGTACTCCAGAATATTCACATGAAAGAAATGTTTTAAAAGTTAAAAATATATCCTCTTTATTAGTGGCTTATTCTGAAACTCAGCCTTTAGTTATGGATTCTACTTGTTAACTTTGCAAGTGAAGACTGAGTTGAAACAATTCTGTAAGAACTCTTTAAGCAATAGTACTTAGCAAGCTTAGTGGGTAGTATTTTTCCTTAAACTAGCTTATAGAATTTTTGTCTTTCCATTTTGAAATCTGTTGGCACCATGGGAGAACTGGAATATAATGTAGTGTGCCAGCATTATATAATGTGCCAAAATATATCATTTTTAAATTGTTCTGTAAGTAAAGGGGTCATGGAATAAACGACACTGGTAGTTGGGATTTTCCTGTTGGCTTCCTGTGGCAGGTACTGGATATTTCTTACCCACTGTAAATATTCTTCTTTCATTAGAAAAACTTTTGTCAAAAGAGCCTTTTTCCATTTTCTTTGCTAATAAATAGTTGGCATAAAGTTGTAAGTATGCAAAGTTTATCATAGCATATTATCTTATTTGACTTAGTTATACCTTTTCTCTCAACTCTGTCATTNCCCGAGGTCCCGCCCCCGCCCCGCGCCCATTGGCCCGCCCTGCAGCCACGCCCAGTCCCAGGCCGGCTGCTCCCGCGCTGGCCACCTCCCGCGCCGGAGGGGTCCGGGCTAGCACCGCCCGCCCGCCCGCCCGCCGGGCTCCCGCCCCCGCGTCCGTGCGCCCGGGTCCCAGGGCTGGCCGGCTTCCTCGAGGGGAGACTCTGCTGGTCTCTTTGGCGGGCCTCCCTGGAGCAGGTTATTCTTTAACGTACGACTGCCCACCTTCCCCTTCCCTTATGTAACTCCAGGGACTGTGGCGGAGCCTTCCCTGGCGATCAGCGGCCACCGTGCGGCCCAGCTCACTTCTCCGAGGAACTCTTCGGCCTGAGGACCGCCCCCCAGGGCTTGCTCCCCTTCCCACTAGCCCGACCAGAGGCAGTCCCAGCTGACCTGTCCCAAGTACCTGGCACTCCCAGCGGAACCAACCCCCACCCCCAAGGCTCTCAGGGTGAGGAAGAGCAGGCTGAGGTATAGGGATCTGGGGCTTTATTGAGACCCTGCCCTGCAGAGGACATGGCAGCCAGGACCCGGGGGACCCCACATGTGGCAGCGATGCTGTCTGGAATTTGTGTTGTCAGTTGCATGTGGGGGAAAGGAGGGTTCGCAGCCCACTGTGGAGGAAGGATCAGCTGTAATTGGGTGTTCAGGGCAGGGAGGCGATGAAGACCCCTCCCCAGGCTTAGACAGGAAGCAGAGTGTCTCTGTGCCCTGCACACGTCCTTTCCTGATAGGAGCTGGAGCTCGGGGGTTCCAGAGGTGCTCCCATCTCCTGGATGCTCTCATACACGTTTTCCAGGAGGCTCTTGTCCATAGCCAGGCCCCCAAGAGGGAGGACCTCGTAGGTTGGGTCACTCCCCAGAGCCAAAATTGCTCCCCCACCTTTGGAGTCTGGCTGGTCTGTGGCAGGTCCTGGGTGTCTCCTTTTAGGTTTGTTGACCCTGGAATACAGGATGTCCACCTGGAGAAAGGAAGCCAGCCCAGGGAGGAGTCAGTGCCATCCACTCAGTGAAGGATCTGCCCAGTCCCACCCACCCTATCTGACATCCTTTGGGTTACCTGAGTGGGTGGGGTTGCCTCGACCGTCCCCTGCCCCAGGCCTTGGGGGCCCTGATCTGTTCCCCTGAACTTCTGGACACAAGCATACTCAGCTACCACAGGTCTGGCCTCAGGCCCAGGCCTGGCATAGCTGCTGGTCAGCCGTGCCCCTGCCCACACCCCAGAGCTAACTGCCAGCCTGGTCCTGGGGATTGTTGCCAGCCCCACATTGGAATAGGTGGCCTCTGGGCCAGCGGAGGGCGCAGCCAGGGGCAGCTCCTGGTGTGAGAAGGGTGCCAGGGGCCTGGTCATGCCTCTGGATGCCTCCAGCCACTGTGGACGTAGGAGATCCATGCTGGCAGGCCGTGGGGCTGTGGGTGGAGAGGGCAGAGGTTACCGGGAGTCTGGGGACGTCTGCCCACCTTCAGGCCCCAGCCCTCCCACCAGCTCACCTCTGCTACAGGGCCGGCTGCAGTGCAGTTCATGCAGCCTGGTGTCTGACTTGCTGAGGTAGCAGTGGTGGGGTCGTCTTAGCAGTGACTGGGGGCAAGGAAGGCTGGTCAGCCTCCAGATGGCCCCACTCTGGCCCCAGGAACAGTCTGGCCCCAAGGACACTCTGGCACTCACCACTTCTGCTGGCACTGCACTGCCCTGCAGCCTGGACAGCTGCCTCCGTGCCTGCTTCCTGGGTGTCAGAGGGTCATCAGCCCAGGGAGGCAGAGACACGGGTCACAGATGTCAGCCTCTGGTCCAAGACCCATCAGGAAGTATGTGTACAGAGCCATGCTGGGCCTGCCTGAGTCCCGCCCTCTCTGGCTGTAGAGCTGAGCCAGGCCCCACCCAGGCCAGGCAGGGATGGACATACCTGTTGCAGGCTGTGCACAACACCCACAGCCAGAGGAGCAGCGTGAGGCACCCTAGGACCCAGAGAGCAGGAGGGACTGAGAACCCCTGTAGCCTCATCCTGTGAAGATGTGGGCGAGCCTGCAAGCTGAAGACAGGTGCTGGAGGCTGAGGGACTGGGAACCCACCTGACAGCCCCACTTCTGTGTCTCATGCTGCCAGGAGGTCCCTTCCCTGCTGTGCGCTGTGTCTCAGTAGCTCGTCCCTCCTACGGAGGCCGAAGGGGCATGCCTTGGCGCCCACCTTCCCATCTCTGCCTGGGGGTTGCTGGTGTGAGGTGTGCTCTGTCTGGCCCCCACAAGGACCTGAGCTGGCAAGATGACCCAACTGATGGCTAAGCATGGGGCCTGACCAAGGCCCTGCTGTGGTCACAGGCTGAACCTGAGACCCAGGTCACACCCCAGGAAGGCAAGCCAGAGGCCACAGACTCACATACAGCCACGTCCTGCTCAGGAATGGCTCCTGTCCAGGTGGTGCCTCCTGGCCATCCACTAAAGACTGGCCCCCCCAGGGGCTGGGAAGCTGGGGGGGTCAAGCAGGCTGGAGGGGCTACTCTGAACATGGATTCCCCTTCTCCCCCCGGCTCGCCACCCCTCCTCTCCCACTGCCGCTGCCATTGGATGTCCACTTCCTGGAGTCTTGGCAGAGCTGCTCGGGGGCAGGGGGGAGCAGGTGTCCAGGTGCACAGAGCTGTGGGGTGGGGAGTCTCTGGAGGTGGGGGCCAGTCCGCCCAGGCCCAGCAAGTGGGCTTTCCTCACCAGAGGGCCCAGGTCCCAGTGCCCTGACCTGGTAGGGCCCAGTCCTCCCAGACTCCAGCCCTCAGCTGTCCTAGGAAGGCACTAAGGAGCTTGGGGCCCTGGCCAGGCCGGAAGCGAATGGGCACTCACCGAGGCCAGGACGTGGTGTGGCTCCTCCGCCGTCTGAAGGCCAGAGTAGCACTCACCGAGACCGGGGTGTAGTGCAGCTCCACCGTCTAGGGTGGCAGGCAGCTTGGGCACCTTGAAGCACAGTGCCTTTGTCGCCTGCAGCCCAGCTCCCCACTTCACTTCCTGTGTGCCTCATCTCCCCGCCACAGCAGCCGCCCCCACCTGCTGTGGCCCCGCCTGGGGTCTAGACAGTACTTGGTGGGGTGAATTGGCACTGCCTCCACCCATGAAGTGGCAGGTGCACGGGTGAGGAGACATGCACAACACCCCCAGCTCACTGGGTCCTCCTGCCCCCTTAACAGTGCTACCCTGGGCCCAGCTCGGCCAAGGTCTCCTCCCACCACTGCAGCACCAGCTCCACCCATTTGTGGCTATCAGGCACTGTGGGGGGGCGTCCGAGGCTGTGACCCACATCTGGGAGAGTAGCAAGGAGGCTCCTGGCTCGGTTTGGGCAGGGGCAGCAGGCTCACTCAGGACCCCTCCAGCCCAGCCCTGTGACCTGGTGCAAAGACCCCTACTCCCCAAGGACCCCACAGCCAGTCAAGCCTCCGATGAAATCAGACACTGCGACAAAGTCACTTTAATGTCTTTGCTCACGAGACGCCCCAGGACACTGGCAGGTGGACTCAGTGGGCAGGGAAGCATCAGGAAGGGGCCCCTGCAGCCTGTTTCTGCTCAGCAGTGTCCACATGCTGGAGGCCAGCAAGAAGGCCCTTTGTGGGGTGTAGCCACAGAGCAGGCTGGCCCTTCTGGTGGCATCCCCGCTGTCTGCCCGAGGGCAGCAGGAGCCGAGGCCCCTCAGTTCCATCCACAACACGTGCCGGGCTCTAGAACTCAGTCATCTTCTTGTGGGTGTCGGCCTTCCTCTGTTCCCGCTGCAAGCCTGCCTCCTGGGCCTGGAGCTGCCCCAGCTGCCGCTGGGCTCCTGCCAGCTTCTCCTGCAGCTGGGCCGTTGTCACACTGTGCCTGGAGAGGGGCCCACATTCAGCACTGCCGTCTGCCTCCAGCCCCTCCTCAGAGCCAGCCCGCCGGCCCCAAACTCTCTCAGGGGAAGCTGGGCAGGGGTGAGGTGCCTGGGGCAGGGCCACACGTACCGGCCAGCGTTGCGGGCAAGGGCCTCCTGGATGCCCCGGATGGCTCGCTGGGTCTGCTCAATCTTCTCCTCGGTCTGGAGGAGCCGCAGGCTCAGCGCCCGTTTGGTACTCCTGCTGGCATGGTATACCTCCTTGCCACTCCTCCCGGGGGGCGCCGCCCCCACCTCCGGGGCCCCTGGAGCCCCGCCTTTCAGCTTCTCATTCAGGAAGTCGAACACACTGCGAGGAGGTGGGCGGCCCCCAGGTCCACTCCCTCTGCTCCGGCACTTTGGGGGCTTGCTGACACCAGCCTGGCCAGCCCGGGTTCTCTTCTGCAGGATTTCTGCACACTGGTCTAGTGACTTCCCACGTGGCAGCACCACAGCATGGACGGGCTCCACCCGGCCCTCTGCACGCCGGCCCAGACCTAGGGGAACACCAGGCTGGCATTGCCACTGGACCCCTGGGCCATGATGGGGAGTCCCTCCTGTCCCCAGGCAGCACACATGCACTCACCCTTGCCAAATTCGTAGCCCATCTTGGCGAGGAGTCTGGAGCCAATGCCCCGCGTGTGCACCTCCCAGCCGGCAAAAGCGGAGCTGCAGGTCCCGGGGTTGGTAGCACCAGGTTCCACCACTGCAAGCATCAGAGGGCATGGCTTAACCCAGCTAGATGCAGAGCATCCTGGGCTCCAGCCAAGGCTATCCCAAGAGCTCAGCTCGGCACAGCTCTGCACAGCTCTACATGGCCAGCCCCTGGCATCCCCAGCACCCTGCCCAGGGCATGTGACATGAGCAGAAGGCAGAGCCCGGCCGTTTCCACGACCTGGTCACAGGATGGCCCCTTCCACGCTCCCTGTTCCCTTGTGGAGAGCAGTCCTCCCCTCCATCAGTATGGACAATGCAGCTAACAGACCCCATGTGGGCACCCCCACCCCCGGGGGGAGGCCAGACACTGACAGCCGATCCTTCATCCAGCCAACAGGTCCCCGTGCCCTGCAGGAAGCTGTCCCTTCCTGTGCATCCCATCCCCTCCCGTGGCTTGCGTGGGACTATGGTTTCTGCGTCTATGGGTCTCTGGATGTGCCCCAGATCCATCACACACCCTCGTCTCCCCGGGAGTGCGTCCTCATACGGACCACAGTGTGGGCCCTGCCAGCCGGGAGCCTCTTGGGGGTGGCAGCAGCCATACCTCGAGCATAGCTGGGGTCGTCCGCATCGCTGCCGTCTGAGTCAGAGGACCCTGCAGGCTCTGTGCGCAGCGGGGGCAGGATGCTGTCCCCTTCTACCACAGCCTCTTTCAACAGCAAAGAGTCAAACTTGACTGTGTAGTAGCCGCTGTCTACATCTGGAGGGGCACAGAGGCAGCAGGGCAGCACATGGAAGTAGCCGCCCTGGAAGGTGGGAGCAGGGTGGGGCCAAAACCAAGGGGGCCTTGCTCTTCTCATGTGTGGGGTGGGACCCCAACACCCACCCAGAGGAAGAGTCATGCAGGACTAACACATGTGACACAAGAAGAGGGCTTCCTGGGAAGGGCCCGTCAGGGAGGCCCCGGGGCAGCCTCACCAGTGATCCGTGCTGGATACCACAGACCATCCTGCCGCTTGGCCAGACACGCAGAGCCAGCCTGCAGGGAGCTCAGGTCCGGGTGCTGGAAGGGGCGCAGCTCGTCCACTGAGACCACCTGCCCGTGCGAGAACCTGCGGAGGGCCACATAACTCAGGTGTGGCCACCAGCGTCCCACAAGCCTCGAGAACCCAGTCTACCTGCCTGGACACCGCCCGATGGAGGGATGAATGGAGAGAGGGACACACAGGTCCACACAGACATCCACAGAAACGCATATAATGCACAATTATACGCATCTACGCTGAACACAACATGTCTACACACACAACACACACACACACATGTACACACATCCACACATATACACTCAACATGTATACACACACATCACACCCCCCCACGTACATACACCTACACACATATACACTGAACACATGTATTCACATACAACACACCCATGCACATATGTACACACACCCAGATGTATACACTGAACATGTGTGTAAATGTGTATGCACTCATAGCTATACATGCATACATATATACACAGGCACACATAAGTGCACTCATGCACACATGTATGTACACAATGCATGGACACAAGGAGGCACATACATTCACACATGCACCATACACAGGCACACACACACACTATACACAAGCACACAAATACGTGTGTGCACATGTATGTACACATCCACACGTATGGACACACACACTGTGCTCATGCTCTAACTCTCAGATGGACCTGGGTGCCCTGAGGCCTAGAGGCTTCTGGTTACTCTCCAGCCTCCTGGGCTACAGTCACGCACACACAGGCACACATGTGGCTGGGAGACACACTTGTGACAATAGTTCCCTGGCACCTCTCCACTGGACGCAACAGGTCATCAAGACAGGGGGTCTGCTTGCGTCACTCACAGGACTGAGGCCTCCCCGGCCAACTAGGAGGACCTGGTTGTAATGGTGCTGCCTTGTCTTTGTCACTGAAACAGTGACACTGAAACAATGACACCAAAACGAAAACCAGGAGAGAGGAGGTGGGACAGGAAGTGTGGGAACAGAGGGCTGCAACTCTGAGCTTGGCCAAATAAAGACATGAAGCCACCAGGCACAAATCTCCTGCAGGGCCCCCATTTTAGGGAGGAAGCGTTCTAACCCACAAGAGCAAGCAAAGACAGGCCCTGGCTCCGACACACAGCCAGCCTCGCGTGGGAAGACCGTGGGGAGAAAGGAGAGGCGAGAAGGCATTTCAGTCACCTTCCTGGGTGGGGTTCTGGGAGGTTCCTTCTCACCCCTGCCCGTCCTCGGGCACCCAGGGTACTGCCAGTGACACCAGCAAATACAAGACCAGTCCACGTGTCTTTTGGCGGGCACAGTGGTTGAAAAGTCCTGTTCAACCGAGGAAAGAGACCCAAACCCAAGGGGAATCTGGCCAAACTCCTCCTCAACACACCCAGACACCGCCAATAAACCTCCCTGCAAGAATCTTCAGTACTCTTAGAAGCCCTAAATTTGGTTGTCCTCCTTAAGCCAGCAAGTGCGTCTATGAAATGACCCTAGAAAAGTATGGTGGACATATGCAAAGACTGAGCCAGAGGAGTATGAACCAAACATGTAAGACTCAGAAATAACTGAAGTTCCCAACCACGGGAGTAGTTAATGGCACGTGCATGAAATCAACGTCAACTAAGAGCACAGGCAGCCTGACCAATGGAATGAAGGGTACCCAGGAAAAGCCTCTCGCATGACAAAATCCACGCAGGACAGAGGTGTTACTAAAGAGGCAGGAAAAGACAGACTACAGATTTCATAAGGAAAAAATTTTAAATGTTTCCCACACTCAAACCCCTAGCAACACTCCTACTTCATCATCTACCTCACAACATTTATGAATAGTGCTTATGATTTATGAGTAATTATAATTATTTGTGAATAATTATAATTATTTATGAATAACACCATCTAGAATAATAAGTAAACACATGAATGAGAAAACAAGCATTTAGAATAAGTACACATCATAACTGGTTTATCCCAGGAATGCAAGGGTGGTTCAACAGGTGAAAGCCATTCAATCAACAGAACACGAGCATATCAACTGATACAGAAAAGACACCTGGAAAAAACCCAACGACCTCGCTTGTTAAAAACACTCAACCTGATAAACAGCATCTATGAAAAACCCACAGTTCAGATCACACTCAAGGAGGGGAGGAGGGGTACCTTCCCCTAAGATCAGGAACCAGACAAGAAGTGCTCCTGCCACTTGCATTCAGTACAGTACTGGAAGTTCTAGGTGGGGCAGTTAAACAAGAAAAAGAAATAAAAGCCAGCTGGATTGGAAGAGAACAGGCAAAAGTATCTCTGTTTGTCAATGGCGTAATTGTATACACGTGCTGTTCTCAGTCGTGTCTGATTCTTTGCGCCCCCAAGGACTGTAGCCTGCTATGCTCCTCTGTCTATGGCACTTCCCAGGCAAGAAGGCTGGAGTGGGTTACCATTTCCTCCTCAAGGGGATCTTCCCAACGCAGAGATCGAACTCACATCTGTGGCTCCTGCATTGGCAGGTAGAGTCTATACCACTGAGCCACCTGGGAGGCCGAGGAAATTGGATACCCACGTGCAAATGAATGAAGTTGGATACTTACCTCATACCATCAGAGCACACGTTTTAACAATATTTTATGTCAAAATTGAGTAAGTTATATCAAATATTCAAGGAAAGCAACATGAACCAAGAATCATATACATGTTCATCAAAACTGCTGAATTGTGTCTTCATGAAAGACACAACCAGAGCCTAACAGACATGCTGCTGCTAAGTCGCTTCAGTTGTGTCTGACTCTGTGCGACCCCACAGACGGCAGCCCACCAGGCTCCCCCATCCCTGGGATTCTCCAGGCAAGAACACTGGAGTGGGTTGCCATTTCCTTCTCCAATGCGTGAAAGTGAAAAGTGAAAGTGAAGTCGCTCAGTCGTGTCCGACTCCTAGCGACTCCATGGACTGCAGCCCACCAGGCTCCTCCGTCCATGGGATTTTCCAGGCAAGAGCACTGGAGTGGGGTGCCATTGCCTTCTCCGAACAGACATGCTAGGTCTCTACAAATGTTATTCCTGTGAGCCCTTCCTAAAGAACCTACCAGAAAACGAGTCTCAGACAACCAACACGACTAAGACCCTGACAGACGGGAGCAGGAGACGCTAAGTTCCTTCCAGAACTAGCGCTGAGAGTGAAGGGAGACAATGGGCTGTGACAGCCATGAGAGCCCACCGTGCAGGCCTAGTGCAGTCAGATGGCAGGGAGAGTGGGAGGGAGAGTCAGAACGCTCTAAACGGTTTTCAGTCGTCATAACTAAAGAATGAATGCTGTTCTGAGAGCGTCCTGTGTATGCAGAATAGGATACAACAAGTTAATTACAGCACATTGGTTCTTGAAGACCAGAGTCCTGAGGGAGAGAAGGATATACAGATGCAATCCAGAAAAGATTAGGAATCAGTATGAACTCACTAGGCACTCGTCCTTGAACATACAGATGCACTAACACAGACATCAGCGTGTGTCCACCTGCACTTCCAGCTCTGTCTGCTGAAGAGACCTAGCATTGAGCCCCCTGCAGCGAAGGGCATCCCAGGGCCTCCACTATGAGTCTTGAAATAGCATCTGCCACTAAAAGAAACCAGGGTTTCTCAGAGACTTGGCTGCTTTCAGGTCTGTGGCAGGAAGAGCACAGGTGAAGGTGGGGAATCCTGATTTCCAGGACCGTGTCAAGAGGGCGAGGAGCCAACATGAAAAGGCTCCACCTGGCAAGGGTGGGACAACTTGAGTTTCAGTAAAAATCAGCATTTCAGTAGACTGAAATTCATCAAATGCATTTAAGTCCATCAGTCCACAAGGATATTAAATATTTTTTAAAGTGAATTTATCACCTCAGGATGAAAAAGAACCAATTTGTTATCTTGGAAACTAAGCAAACGAAAGAGAAACATCAGGCATTATCCTGCCTTTTCTATACAATCTGTCCCACTACCTAGCTGGCTTCTACAGGAGGAGAGGTGACTCTGAAACACCCTAGCTGGTAAATGAGCTGGTGGAGCTGAAAGCTCCTTGTTGCAATACACACCATACCAGCAGATCCAGGCACTGAGCATCACGTGCTGCGAGAGGCAGCAGAGCACTGAGCTGTGCCCAGGTAGGGCCCTGAGAGTGAGCAGGTCCCAGGATCCAGCTGCCAGCCTTCTGGTCACTGCAAGAATGTGCTGGGCTGCACCAGGGCGGTGGGTGATGGTCAGCGTTAGAGGGTCTGGCCCTTCAACAGTGAAACTGGGAGGCCAGGAAAGGCAGGGGTGGGGGTACACGGTCAGATTCAGACAGCAGCCTTTAGACGTGAGCAAGATTAAACTGCAACATTTATACCTTAGCCGTATCTGAGTGATATGCCACAAGGAACACAAGGAGGCGATTATCATAAAGGTTGGGGTGGTGGTTCCTTTTGGAAGAGGGAGAAGAGGCACAGAGGACCCCAGGGTAACCGGCAGCTTTGTAGTTTTCGAACTCGAGTGTTACAGTGATCCCTTGTGCTGTCTTTACTTCCGGGATTTGACCTTTTTCACAACAAGATAAAAATTTCAAGTCCACTGTGTCCTTATTCCATGTTAGGTACTGTTTTTTTAAGCATATTAATGCATTCCACCCTCTCAACAACTGCAAAAGACATGCTCCTCTCGGTTTTATGGATAAGGATACTGAAAGAGCGATAAAGTTGGAACAACGTATGAAAAAATGTTCAATCTTCCTAATAATCAAGGAAATACAAGTTCAATCAAGACCACCTCTTCACTTCAGTGGGTACGAATCCACAAGTCAGAGAACGGGACCAAGAGTGACTACGACAGAGCAGACCAGGGACGTAGAAGCAGACGGCGCGCAAGGAAAGAGAATGCTCGCGCCATCCACACTGGGGACATTCTCAACAGAGACGAAAGATGTGTACTAGGGTTTTCAGTGTGTTCTTTTCAGTAAATAAAAACTGGGAAACACCAGGAGACAAAATAAAATATGGCATGTTATTGAAGAAAAATAATAGCAGTTAAAATGCACAAAACAGTCCTATAAATATCAATGTAAACTTCTCTTCCAGACACGCTCAGTGAGAAGAGCAAGTTGCAAAACAAAGCAGGCTGTACAACACAGTTTAATTAGAAAATAAAGCACAAGAATATTCTGTTCACAGACACACGTGCCTGTAAAGGATTCACACGCTAGAGAGATGCTCATCATAGTTGTGACGAGCCTCCTGGGAGGGGAGGGTAGAAAGGCAGGTCCCAGGGCGCTTCAACACTACTTTATTTTTACAACAAAATTTTAACTAAGTAAATTTTAAAATAAAAGTCCAGAGTAAAAGCAGCAAAATAGCTGTTACACCTGGGTGGTGGTGGGGCTGCTGGGCTGCACGGGCCAGGCCTGAAGCCGGCAGCAGGCAGCAGCGTTTCAGAGCCGGACTGCCCCTCGGGGGCCCAGCAACCACAGCAGCCGTAGGACCCACCGGGCGGGCTGGCTGCCAGGTGAGTGACTCCACATGAACCCCTGAACAGTGCTGCCCAGAGGAAGCCGCACACGGATGCGTCAGTTCTCATCCCCACGTGCGACGCGGCACAGGGACGGGGAGGAACCCTCCAGATGGACCACGGCAGGAAGGATGGAGGGCTCCCTGCTCTGCTCCTTAACTCTCTGCTGGGCCACAAGGCAGCACCCACCCTGTGGAAGCTCAAGGAGGCTTATGACTGATTCATGCACTTTCCTGTATGTACACTACACTTTTCACAAAACTCATGGGGAAAAAGGAAAAAAAGGGGAACTGCACTAAATAAGACACTGGGCCCAGCAAAAATCTGTAAAGCAGTAAGATAACCAAACAATTGAAGATATTGAATAGTTACCCTGGACTACTGACTAAAGAAGAAAATCATCTACTAGAAATCTCAGGAAATATTCCTTGGAAAGGAATAAGGAGCAAAATTAAACGTAATGTACATAGGGAAAACACAACATCATTACAACTTTCGTGATTAAATACGAACAAGGTCTTGCTGTTAAGTTGGTGAGGTGTGAGAGTGACACGGAGGTAATTTTTAACATAACATCCTTGTCACTTAGGTTAAGCGGGCATCCTGAAGTGCTTACAGGCAAAATGCCCAGTAAGTCCTACAACCTGCTTTAAAATACTCCAGGAACAGCGGATACAAGAGTAGCAAAACATTGACCTCCCACGACAGCGGGCGCAGTCTTTATGCTACTCTCTCTAGTTACCTAGGTGTTTGACCACTTCCTTAATAAAATATCTAAAATATAAGTAAATTTTCGAAGTTTCACTTTGAAGCATAAGACTGGTCACGGTGCGCCGGGGGTGGGGG
>SJYX01020183.1:585930-650553 GCA_006410675.1 Oreotragus oreotragus
GTGCAGGCTCCCCCCCCCCCCACCAACTGCTAGGGGCCTAGAGAACTCAGGCCTTACCTGCAGTTTTCCTGGAAGCGGCACTTCCCCTCCAGGAAGAACGGGCAGGGCTTCAGGGACTTGTGAGTGGGGTAGAGATAGAGCACGCGCACGCCCGGGGAGCCGTCGTCCGCCTCCTCGGTGCCCACTATCATGGCGTTGTGATACTCCAGGGTGCCCCAGGCACTGTAGTAGGGGGCGTTCACCTTTCTCCCACTCAGTGCTGCCCCGCCCTCCTCGTCCTCCTCGTCGTCCTCCTTCTGCCCAGGCTCCGTGGGTCCTGGCCCAGTCTCTCTCGAAGGAATAGTCTCCAGTTCTGCCCCGGGGGCTACCGGCACCTCCGCCGTCTCCGCGATGGCATTCTGGAAAGCCAAAGGCTCAGCATCCTCCTGGGCTGGGCGCTCTCTATCCAGCGCCGCCAGCAGCTTGCTCTTCCTGACCGACACCAGGCTGGCCTCAGTGAGCTCGATTAGCTCCTTCAGGTCCCCCTGCAGCTGGCGCAGGTCGGCCAGCTCCGAGGGATCCAGGCCAGCACCCAGGGCCAGCTCCACCTGCTGCAGCTGCGCGTCGTAGGTCCGGAGAGCGGTCTGCAGGCTCTCCTCGTCCATCCTGCCGGGAGGGGCCGATTTCCCGCGCCTGCGGGGCTGGGTCCCTGGGTCCTCGGGTCCTCAGAGGGGAGGCGTGGGAGCCAGAGCTGCGAAGAGAAGCCAGATGAGTCTGGGACCGACGGCCCCCTCAACGCCGGCACTGAGCGCCGGCCGACCGCAAGCCTCTGTGGTCAGCCTGCGGAACCGTGAACAGCAGTCTCTTCGTTTGGACCTGGAGAGATTTCAAGCTCCGAGAGGAGGAGCCAAAGCTGGCCCTTGGCCACTGGCCCCACGGCCTCGATTCCCTTCCCGGGAGCTGCCTTCAAGCTCTTCCGGGGTCTATCCGTCCAAGTCTAGTGTCCCTGGCCGGGCCCACCTCTGCGGCCTCGCGCCGCCTGTCTCCGCTCGGCCAGCAACCTCGGGCCAAGGCCCAGTCGCCCAGACCCCCTCGCCCCGGCCAGGGCCTCCTCCGCGCGGTTTCCCGGCCGCCGCCACAGACGGCCAGCCGGCCTCACCGGCCAAAGCCGCCCGGCGCCCCACTTCCGCCCTTGCAGCCCACAGGCGCTTCCGCCCGAGCGCCGCCGCCGGCGGAAGTGTCTGGCGCGGGTACTGCTGGGAAGGCTCCGCCCCTCCCCGGCCTACTAGCGCGCGTCCCGTCAGGCACCGCGCGGGGTTAGCGTTGGGTCGGTGGGTTAGGCGCGAGGCGGTTTCACCGCTCTGTGGCTCGGCGGTCCGGCCGGGCGGTCGCAGGTACATCGAGGTGGGTGGGCGGAGCTGGGCCCAGGCTTGGCGACCGGTCCGCCGTCTGTCCGCGCCGCCCGCCCGCCTCACGACTGCTCTGGGCAGTCACCAGCCCTCAGACGCCCCGCCTCTGAGAGGCGCTCGCGGCGGGCCGGGAGCGAAGCGGGCGTTGGTTAGGGAGACCCGAGGGGAGCAAAGCCTGAAGTGAGCCCGGGCGGGGGAGCAGCGAGAAGCGGGGCGGGACGGGCTGCCCTCTGCCTGCGAACAGAGCGCCCTGGCCGGGCCGGAGTGGACGTGTGGGCACCTGGAGCGCCTGGCCGATTCTGTAGCAGTTGCGGAGGCGAAGGCGGGCGGAGGGGAAGGGAGGGGAGGCGGAGCCAGGAGGGCCCTGGGCTCCAGCTGTGAGCGGCCGTGCGGGCAGCGGGACCCTCTGTCCACGGTGCGGGCTGTCTCGTCCGTGACCGATCTCGGGTGCCCAGGGCAGGATGTACACGCTGCTGTCGGGCCTATACAAGTACATGTTCCAGAAGGACGAGTACTGCGTCCTGATCCTGGGTCTGGACAACGCCGGGAAGACGGTGAGTATGGCTCCGTGTCAGCGCCATCCCCCACCCCCACAGTCCTTTCGGTGTTTTTTTTAAGCTGCGTGTTCTCCACCCAGGCAGGCTCTGAATCCTGCTTATTGCCTTGTAAAGGAGTAAGGCCCAGGAGGGGTGTTTGAAAACTATTGCAATTCTATCTCACGCCTCTTTCTCTCTGCCCTTAGACCTTCTTGGAGCAGTCAAAGACCCGATTCAACAAGAGCTACAAGGGCATGAGTCTGTCCAAAATCACTACCACCGTGGGCCTAAACAGTAAGGGTCCTTTGGGGGTGTGGGTTGGGGGCAGAATGCTGAGGATGCTGCAGTGTGCAAAGGCCACGGGTGAGGCCTCTGGCTCCGGCTACTGTTGGTTCCAGCATTGTGCAGCGCAGGTTCAGCCTGCTTCTCCCAGGAGAGCTGGGAGCTGGTGGGTCAGGGATCAAAACTGCAGCCTCACCTGTCTCTTCTCTGCAGTCGGCACTGTGGACGTGGGAAAGGCCCGCCTGATGTTCTGGGACTTGGGGGGGCAGGAGGAGCTGCAGTCTCTGTGGGACAAGGTAAGATGGGTGGGTGCCACGTCAGCTCCCTGGCACCATCCCTATCCAGGTGGTACCTTAGTCTCATCCTTCCTTTTTCTCAGAAGGCCTAGGATTCTTCTTCTTTCCTTACTCTTGGCAGCTTCTGTGACCCGTTTGGTTCCTGAGGCTCACCCCCATCCCAGTTCCTCAGTCACACCCCCAAGAGCAGGGACACACTGGTTCCTTTAGGTTTAGAGATTTTGTTGCTAGTCAGCACAAGACGAGACAAAGGATGCCTGAGGAGCAGGGAAGACAGAATGCCTCTTTGGCTCTCAGCTTCAGCCTCGGGGCCCGAGTCTCCCCCATGGGGTCCCTCCTACCGAGGGGAGGATCTCCTCTAAGGCTCACAGCAGCTGTCTTTTCTTTCGACCTTTTGAAGCATTTCTGAGACCTCAGAATCGGAATTAGTCTTTCACTCAGCCTCTGCCAGGCACAGGGTCCAGCAGAGAGCAGGCTGGAACGAGCCTCTTCCCCTCCCCCACCCAGTGGACTGCCAGGGGCACAGACAGGCTCAGCCAGCTCTAGGGGCACTGATCACCCCGGCATTTGCTGATGTCTGATGCCCTAGTCTTGGTTTCTGGCTTGACCCCAGCAGGAGGTCCTTGGTCATTTTCCCCTCCTTCTCCCCAAAGTGTCCTCCCTGTCCTGACCTCCAGCCAAGAAGACCCTGCTCATTCCATGGCCAGAAGGTCATTGACAGGCCCTCTGTGACCATTTAAGTTGGACCAAGCCAGGGGCTGTTTGTTCAAACCTCAGATCCACACGGGGACCTGACATTCTTTACAGGCCAGGATCTCAGAGTAGCAGGGGCAGGGTGTGTCAGAGTTTAGCAGCTGGCAAGTGTTGTGGGGGATGAAGATCTGGTCAGGGGCAGGGTCATCTTGGGTGCTGCCCCAAGTCAGGCCAAGCTGGCTGGGATCCCATCCCCTTGGCAGGTCACCATGGTGGGCAGCTATGACGTGCTCAGGTAGCTCTGGTGGGTCAGAGTGGGTCCTGCAGGAGCTGACAAGGGGCCCTGTGCTGGGCACACTGCCCACCATGGTAGCCAGGACACAGCCAGTGAAGGTGCTCTGCTGCCCTTACGCCTCTGGCTGGGGTCTGGCTCCTCCTGAGGGGAAGCCAGCTTGGTGGTTGGTGATAGCCCCCAGCTTCCACTTCTGGTCATGCCACGGCCTTGCCACTGCCTCACGAGGAGGCTGCCATCTCGGCAGGATGGGCCCTGGGTTTCTCACATGCTCCCCGACTCTTGAGATGGAGTGGGTGCCCTGCCAGGCCAGGGCTTTGCTGGCCTCTGGTGACTGGGTTGCACAGGGGTGCCATGTCCCCAGCCGTGTGAGTCACCAGGAGGGCTGTAAAGTGGGTCTCCCACTTTCCCCTTGTTCTGAGACTATGTCCCAGGGCCTGTCCCTGCCCCCTTGCAATCTGACAGCATCTGGTGGACCTTCACTCCCACCTCTATGGCCTTACCTCCACCCAGCACCTCTGCTTGTGCTGCGAGCCGGTACCTATAGGTTTGTGCACGTGCCAACTGCAGGCCATGTCTGTGGACCCAGTGGACCCTCTGGCACCCTGCCACAGGGAGGACTTGTGGCCTCTGTCTCTCCAGGCCACACCTGAGAGCCTTCAGAGTGTGGGCATTGGTGACAACTGTCCTCAGGATCTGGGTCTGGTGGGCACCATAGGTTTACAGCTGCCGTTGCTTCCTGGTCATCCCCGCTGGTGGACCTAGCCCCCATCTTCCAGGGCCCAGTCACACACCAGTTGAAGTTCTCTGCCACCACAGGGGTCCAGGGCCCAAGTAGTGATGCCCTTACTGACTCGCTACAAACCCCACAGTGCCCTGTCTGCCTAGGAGACCTGCACTGCTGGGCTGCAGCTCCCGGGTCCCATATCACCCAAGCAAGCCAGCCAGAGAGGCCTCAGGTTTGGGATTCATGGTTGGTGTGTGGACCAGGAGGCCACCCATGTTGAGGGATGTGTGGGCATCCCCAGTTCCTGAGTTCTTGCCGGGCAGGAGCTAGGGTGGAGACAAGGGGCAAGGTTGTAGTCACCTGCTCCTGCGACATGGATGTTTCTGTCCTTTTGACATCAGGACAGAAGGGGGACTCACCAAGCCTTGCTTCATGTGTCTGTTTCCCCAGGGATGCTGCTGTTCACTCCCCATAGCTCTCCCTGTACCCTGGGCTCTGGTGCTTGTGTAGGGGGAGCTCTCTTGTGTGGCTGCTGCTGCAGGAACCCAGGGCCGGCTGGCCTGCTAGTGTTAGCCTGCAGAGCTCCAGACTCCCTGGGATGGCTCTGTCATTGGCCCTGTTGTCCCATGCGGGGGTCAGAGCTGCCTTGAACATGTAGGAGGCCTTCCCTGGCTCCCTATTGGTATACCTACTGCCTTGCTGTCTGCACTGGGTCCCCCTACCCACGTTTACAGAGACCCGGAGCCCCATCCTTTCTCTTCTGGCCACTCTCCTCAGGCCAGGGGGTGTGGGTGGGTCTGAGCAGTGGATCCTGAAGTGGGGTTCAGAGCACAGCACCTGGAAAGTGAGTGAGGAAGGTGGCCACCCTGTCTCAGCAGGTCTGGGGTGTATCTGCACTCTGGCCCACCTCCAGGAAGCGCCGTAGCAGGGTCTCCCCGCTAGGGGCTGCCCTGAGGTGGCTGAGTGCCCGAGGCTCAGCACCTGGTTTTCCTCCTGCTCAGTACTATGCAGAGTGTCATGGCGTCATCTATGTCATCGACTCCACAGATGAGGAGCGGCTGTCTGAGTCCAAACAGGCATTTGGTGGGTACAGCCAGCCAGGCTGGGGATGCGGGGAGTGGGAGGGTTCTGTCTGCACAGTCCCCATTCCAGAGCTGGCCTGGGGGGAGGTTGGGCCATGCCGGGACAGGAGGGCGCCAGCCAAGTGTGTCCATGTGGGGTCGGCAGGGATGTGGGGACCTGTGTGGAGGCGGATGAAGGGCGCTCACTGCTGCCTCTCTGCCCGCCCCAGAGAAGATGGTCACAAGCGAGGCGCTGGACGGTGTCCCCATCCTGGTGCTGGCCAATAAGCAGGATGTTGAGGTGAGCCCCTAGGCCAAGTGGGCTCCTGCTACTGCCAGATGGGGACCTCTCAGTTACCCTGAGTGTGGCTGCCCCAGGCGAACAGCATCCCCACCCCCTGGGTTCTTCCTGCTGTGCCGGCACCTCTGCACCAGAGGCAGCAGTGCCCCATTCCTCTGCAGCTAGGGGCCTCCTGCTGGGCAGACCCAGGTGAAAGTCTGGAAAGAGTGCAGAAGCACCTCAGGGTGGGAGTCAGTGCTGACACCAACCTGTCTGCTGCCCTTGAGCACAGTAGCTGTGCTGGCCCCACTCCATGAACCACTGGTGAGAGGTTGCATCACGGCAGACGTTCACATGGAGGGGGCCCTAAATGGCGGGTGGCATGTTCCTGTAGCATCTGGGTCGTGCTGCCAGGGTGTGTCTCCCTGAGGCTGCTAACCAGGCAGGTACCCTCCTGGACAGTAGCCAGGAGGCACCTCCTGGAAGGTGCCATTAAGCTTCCCACCTGCCCTCTACCCCCACAACTCTGGGAACTGCTCCAGGGGTAGAGGGTGGGCAGGGTGGCAGGCCTACCCCTCATGGCCTCACTTCCCCCAGACTTGCCTCTCCATCCCTGACATCAAGACTGCATTCAGCGACTGTGCCTCCAAGATCGGCAGGCGGGACTGCCTGACCCAGGCCTGTTCGGCTCTCACAGGGTGAGTGGGGTTCACCCTGGGCACTGGGGGCCACGGCTAGCCCCGCCTCATGCCCATTGTCTCCACAGCAATGGGGTGCGCGAGGGCATCGAGTGGATGGTGAAGTGTGTTGTGCGGAATGTGCACCGGCCGCCACGGCAACGGGACATCACGTAGGCACACCTGCCTGTGTGCCCACCGCTTGTCCTGAAGAACTCCTGCCCGCTCCACACCACCAGTCCTGGGGGCTGGGTTGGCTTTGCCTTTTGGTTCTCCTATTTGTTTTGTTTCTTCTTTAAGACAAATTTTTCTGTGTCCAGAAAAGCGGAGGCTTCTGCTAGGGGTGCTGGGGCCTTAGGGATGCCAGCCGACTGCCAGCAGAACCTACGGCCATAGCAGGCCTAGACCTGCCCGAGGCCCAGTCTGGGGCCCCCGCGGGCCACCTCTTCTTTTGGAGCTGCTGCCCCAGCAGGCCTGCCGGTTTGGCCCTGCTTGGGCCCTTGATGGGGAGCTGCTTGGAAATAGGTGTTTCAGAGCTGTGGGGACCTCCATAGTGCTCAAGGCTGCTCTGTGCCTCATGCCCATGGAGGCGGCTATTACTGTCCTTGGCCTCTATCCCCTCTGATCTTGGACTCAGGTAGGGGGGTTGGTGTCACCTGAGGGAGACCTGGGCTTGTTGCTGTCCCTGTCCTGATGCAGCTTCAGGAGGAGGCAGGGAGACCTGCCTGGGAGGCTGTGAGCCCCACGCACTGGTCCAGCCACCTTGTTTTGATCTCCAGGGAAAATGGGAAAGCTAGGTAGTTGTACTGGAAGTGGGCATCTGCTCACCCCCACCCCCAGCCTGCCTGCCACCCACCCAGAATAACCTAGAGATGAGTTCGGGGTGTGAGGAAGGCTGGCAGGGTCCCAAGGAGCCCAGGCTAGTGTGCTGGGTCTGTGCTCCCAGCTGGGGGTGAAGGCCGGAGTTGCTCTCAGGTCTGGGCCCTTTCCAGTCCTGTGTCCAGGAGGGACAGAGGGCCTCCAGGCAAGGCTGGTCCTCAGGACCCTCCCATGTGGCCCTTGTGGAAGCTGGTGACACCCCGTGAGTCTAGCCATGGGCAAAATAAAGAGTCAGAGTGGCTCCCATCCATCATTCTCCAGAGGCCCGGTGGCTTTGTCTGAGGGTCAGGTTCCCCAGGCAGCTGCGGAGGAGATGCTGAGAAAAGGATGAGTCAGGGCTGGGGGGTGGGTGCCAGCTGCAGGTGAGGTGACTCATTGAGGGGGTGCTTTGATCCTGCCTCTCCCTGGGGCCCTTCCTGGAGGTCAGGCAGGAGCCTCCAGGGCTGGTGGGGGCTGCTGGGACTGGGAGTCCTAGGTTGATGAGTCAAGGCCTCATCTGAACCTGCCCCAGAAGGGAAAAGCATCGTTTCCCAGAAAACGAGTGGGACACACTGTCCTAACCAGAGGTCTTGGCTAGGCCTTTGCTGGGAAATCCCCTGCTGCTTTGAGGAGGGTGGAGCCTCAGAGGGGCAGCTTGAAGGTGACACTTCATGGCACCTCAGGGCACAGACTGGCGCTGACCACTCTGACTTGGCCAATTCCACAATGGAGCCCTGGAACTCAGTGACTCGCCCTCCCTCCCTCCACACCTTCCTAACCGCTCAGCGAAACTGAGAGGGATGTCACCTGCTGTCCTCTCCCGCGACCTACCACCTGAAAGGGTTAGTCCCAGTAGGAGGGAAGGCAGTGGACAGGGCACTGACGCTAGGCAGCACGCGCAGGTGTGTCCCTCCCCGGGGTGCAGAGCACGCACTGTGAGACTGGACACTCGTTTACCAATCAGCTTTATGAAAAATAACCTTAGGGCCGCATGGGCGGTTCCGAAGCCTCCTTTGGTGCAGCACTAGGAGCTTGGACTGGAGTGAATAAATACCAGGAAGCGCGCTCACCGCGCCGGAAGGAAGTGTTTGCGGATGCTGCGCTCCAGCCCAGGCAGTCTGGCCGTGCGCAGTGCCCGCAGCAGCCGTACCCCCAGCGCCCAGGGCCCCGCTTCACGGAGCTCCATGAGCTGCTGCCACAGCCTCCGCTGCAGCGCCGCGCGGCCCGCCCTCAGCGGCAGCAGAGGTCTCTGTGTCTCGGGATCCACGAGCGCCTGCTGCAGCCACTGCAGTCTCTTGAGGGAGATGTCCTGGAAAGCCACGAAGTCGACCACGGCGTGCTCACACTCGGTCCCTGCGGGAAGGCGGTGTGAGGGGGTACCCAGTCAGGTGCCAGCTCCCCGGGAGGACAGGACCGTGGAGGGGTCTCTGCATGCTCATTAAGGCCGAGGCGAGAGCCGTGCCAGAGGGTCCAGGGCGACCGCGGGAAATGTGGTGGGCAAGGAGTGCGGCTCGTGGGCTGAGAATGGGATGCGACGCGAATGGGGCCCGCCACGCTCGTGCCCTCCCGCTTAACCGTTAAGCCCTCGAAGCCTGTTTCCCAATGCCGGCGGGAAATGGCATCACCCACCAATGCTGAAACCCTCAGCCAAATAGTCTCCTGGTCCGCCCCCACCGAACTTCCGGAAGCCTTTCCCAGGAACCGGCTAATAAGCCCTGAGCAGCCCCACCCCACCGCCTGCTCACCGTAGCCCCTGGCTCCAGCAAGCCAGCTCGTGTAGATGGTGCACAGGGTGTCGTGGAACGGGGAGCCAGGCACATTGACGGCCAGGCCCAAGGCCGTGCAGTTGCGGTGGGGCTGGCACAGCTCCGAGCTCGAGCTGCTGGCGGAGAAGGTGCCCGGGGGGNGCCTGCTCACCGTAGCCCCTGGCTCCAGCAAGCCAGCTCGTGTAGATGGTGCACAGGGTGTCGTGGAACGGGGAGCCAGGCACATTGACGGCCAGGCCCAAGGCCGTGCAGTTGCGGTGGGGCTGGCACAGCTCCGAGCTCGAGCTGCTGGCGGAGAAGGTGCCCGGGGGGGACGGCTGGCACTGCGTGTTCTGGCTGGGGGTGCCTAGGGACTAGACGGGGAGGCCGCGGTCAGGAGAGTTGAGTGGTTCCTGTTCGGCAGAGGGTCCTCCCCGCCCCTCCCCTCACTCACCGGGAGCGGCCACGCCGGCGCCAGGCGGGCAGGGCGCGTGCTCCAGGGAGAAGCCGGCGTGCTCGAAGAAACCGGACCGACAGCGGCAGGCGCGGTTGTGGGTGGCCCCGCACGGCCTTGCCTCCTCCTCGCGCTCCCCACAGATGACGTAGCAGTAGCGGCAGCGCTCCAGGTAGTTCCAAAATGTGTGTAGTGGCGCGGCGGGCACGCACCACACGTCGTGGGGCTGTCCCGGCCGCAAGGCCGCTGCACAAAGGTGCCCGGGGGCCACTGGTCACACACCAGCCACTCCCCCGTCCCTGCGGCCCTCCACGGGTAGGTGGNGTAGCGGCAGCGCTCCAGGTAGTTCCAAAATGTGTGTAGTGGCGCGGCGGGCACGCACCACACGTCGTGGGGCTGTCCCGGCCGCAAGGCCGCTGCACAAAGGTGCCCGGGGGCCACTGGTCACACACCAGCCACTCCCCCGTCCCTGCGGCCCTCCACGGGTAGGTGGGCGCACTTGCTGCCGCCCCGCGCGCCGCGACCGCCAGCAGCAAGGCAGTCACCAGCCACTGCGGAGGCGGAGCTCTCATGGTCTCTTTGGAGCTGCAGCGGACGCGTCCTATAAGGGTCGGTCTGGCCCCGCCCCGCGGAGCCCCGCCCGCCGAGGAGGGGGGGTCGGCGACCCAGGGACCTAGGCTTTGACTCCTCCCTCCAGAGCCAGTGCCAGGGTGGTCCTGTGACGGCCCCCAGCGCAAAAGGCAGGGCCTGGGAAATGCGGGGTGGAAGGGGCAACGGCTTCCCCTTTGGACAAAACATGTGGAAGGGAGACTGCCTAGATACCCCCATCCTCCCTAGCACCCTCACCCCTCCAATCAGCCCAGGACATGCAGACACGTCCAGCAGTACCAGCAGCTTTATTACATCTCTGTCCCTTAGTGAACAGCGGGTCCACCGAGGGCAGCCCCCAGGAGGGGCAGGGCTCCCTTCCTTCCTATGGGGGCTCTGACCAGAGGCTGGTAGCCATTCAAGTTCTGGGCAAGCACCTTCCAGTGGACCCACCCCAGACCCCAAGGTGACCTCAAGGCCTCTCACAGGGACCAGGATCCCACTGCCATCTCAGGGGCATCACCACAGACACTGGATTGGCCTCCGTCAGGCAGGCTCTTTGGCCCACCCCCAGCCAACAGGCAAGTGTCCAGGCAGTGCCCCAGGAGGGGCAGCCTCAGTGTCCGCAGAGTGCCCAGAGGGGCTCCATGTTCACTGGGGCTCTGGCCAGAAGACCTGTGCAAGGGTCTGCTTTCTGGTGGCAGCACGGCAGCCAGGGCACTTCCTAGAGACCTGTGGAGACGAAGGGCTGGACACGCTGCCAGGAACCCCCTACCACCCACCCTTCAGCCCCACTATGGGGGGCAACCCCTGCTGGCTGTGTCCACAGTGTCACCACCATGTCCACAGGGACTGGCTACCAACCTGGAGGTGCTGTCGCCAGCAGGCCTGGCAGCGGAGGAAGTCACAGGAGGGGCACTTGAAGAAGACCACATCCTCCGCCCTGCAGCCTGCACACGCCACACCCGCTGCAAGGGGTCTGATGTGAGCGCCATGGGCCTGCTGCGTCCCGGCCCCGACTCCCAACAGTCCCTGTAGCTCCTCCCAGGAGACCTACCCCACTCCAACTGTGCCTGCCCGCGGGGGAAACTGAGGGGCAAGCCAGGAGCCCCTGTGTCCTCAGCCGTCCTCTGCATAAGGAAGGACGAGATCTTGCTCTGGGTCTTCCTGGGGCCTAGAGACAGGATGAGGCAGGTCTGAGGGTGCCTGGCGCTTCCCTGCTGCCCACCTGCCTGCCCTGCGAGGATTGAGGGGGACTGGATGACAGGGCAGCAGGAGCACCAGACAGGTGGCCCTACCTGGACTGGGAGCCTCACAGACAGGGTCAGAAGGCATGGCAGGGCCCCCCTCCTGGGGTCCTGGAGCCTGGGTGCCTGGGCCACTTAGGTCCGCACACGTCTGTCGGAAGCGCTGCTTGTGGTGTGGCCGCACGAACATGCCGAATCCTGCAGAGAGCATGTCTCAGGGTGGTCCCGCAGCCAGCCCTGCTGCCTGCCCCTTCCCACCCCTACTCCAGGCACTTGCTCTGTAGCAGGGGCAGGTCCTCAGGCTTCTCAGTGGTGAGTGCAGCCACCACAGCTACCACCTTCTCAAAGTTATCATCCTGCTTATACGTGGTCAGTGCCGTCAGAAGCTGGCTGTAACCAGCAGGCCCCAGGGCGCGGTGGGCATCAGCAAGGTAGGCACTCACAGCAGACGGGTGCTGCTTCTCGGCCTCAGGGGCTCTAGATCCCTTGTGCAGTGGGCAGCTGGGGTCTCCTGATGGGACAGTGACGTGTTTCAGTCCAGCAGTTTCCTAGGAACTCACACCAACCTGCCCTGCTCTGGAGATCAGAGCCACAGTGGCCCCCAGCAACTCCTCCCCAGGGTCTTCCTGCTGCTCCTGACTCTAACCTGAGACCTCTTCAGATCAGTACCTGCGGGGAGTGGCCCAGAGGCCAGGTGGGGCCGGCCCTGATTCAGCTGCTCGCAAGGGTCCAATTGCCTGGTTGCACCCTGGGACACAGTCAGCTTGGGGTCAGACTCCTTCCTTCCTGAAGAAACAAGAGACAAGCAGCCATCCCACTGGTCCCTGAGGGTTCAGGGGTGCCCCAGGACGGACAAGGTCTTTTCAAGGGGAGACCTGGCCTCAAACTCTTCTCAGGTCACCAGAACAGCCAGGAAGGGTGGGGCTTCTTTCCTGGGGGGCAGGCACAGGGTAGGGTGTGCAGAGGGTGACTCGGGCTGGAATCTTCGATCCCAGGGCCCCGTGACGACTATCCTGGGGGAAATCTCGTCCAGAGGTGGGCATTTGCTTACACGGAGAGAGCAGCTCCCAGGCTCTGGATGTGCAGGGCCCCTCCAGGTAGAGACAGGGCAGGTGGGTCTCCAGGACTCCCCAGACCCAGGCTCCAGGAGGCCTGCACCATGTGTGCCCCAAGGGCTCACGGCCCCCGAAGTGGGGTTACCTGTCTGGACCTCAGAACAGAGAGGCTGGGCCACGCAAGGACCCAGCTCAAGAGCCAGACACCAACCCTCCTCTAGGACCTGAGTCTGAGTGTCCCACCCAGGCAGACGACAGCTCACCCCTGGAGTCCAGGGCTGGTTGTGCCCCCTGCCTCTGAAAATGGCCGTGCTTGTGCGGGGAGCTGCAGCCTTGACCAGTCAACTGGAGGCAGACCTCCTCAAACTGCTGCTTGTGGTGGGGCCGCACGAACTGATAGAAGCCTGTGGGGAGGGGAAGGGTGGGGCTCTGGGCCTGCGGGTCCCCGGGGCTGCACCCACCACTGGGGGGCCCCCTGGATCTCTTCCAGGGAGCAGGTCAACCGTGGACCCTAGTGGCCCCCACCCCACAGCTGCAGCACAACCTCCAGGGCAGCACCCTCAGTGGGCAGCCTGTGCAGGCCAAGGCACCTTGGAGCAGGCTGTGCTTCTTGGGGTCCTCAGCAAAGAGGGAGCTGAGGCGAGCAACCAGGGCCTCAAGGTCATCGGAGCTCTTGTAGTCCCGCAGAGCCTGGGTGAAGGTGTCGAAGCTGGACTGGCTCAGTGCCTGCTTCACGGCCACCATGAACAGCTTGGCCCTGCCCGTGTCCGTGCTGGCTGTTGGGACCTCCTGCGCACAAATGCCCAGCACCTGTCAGGTGGTATGGACCCTTCCCATCCACAGGGACGGCGAGCTGCTGTTGGGCCTGCCAGGGAGGATGCCTGGCTGGCCTGGCCTGGCTGGGATCACCAAAAGCAGCCAGGAGGGGCCAGCAAGTAAGGTTGGCTTCAGCCGAGGTGGTCAAGCCTGCCGAGCACAGTGGAGCACAGGCTTGCCCTCTTGGCTGGCAGTTCCTGCTCCTCTGCCGAGCTCCCAGCACCCACAGCAGGGGCCGCTGCAGTGGGCACTCTTGGCTTGGACCATCCGCTCACAGCAAGGGACACTTCTCGATGTGCCAGACGTCCAACATTCCTGTGCCCTACTTTCGCCACACACCCCAGTACTGGCCCCAGACCCTTGACCAGGACCATCTAGGCTCCCAGGCTGTCCCCTAGCTCCGCCTGCAGAGTCCCAGGCTCCTGACACCCAGGCCACCCCCTCAGTGTCAGTCCCCTGGGCACCACCTGGCTCTTCCCAGAATCAAGGAAAATGGACAGAGGCAGTGGCATCTGGGGCTTTCCGGAGATTCTGGGACTTAACTCAGCTGCTCTTAACTGCTTTTATCTGAGGCTGGGAACACCACACTCTTCACACACAGGCACGTCAGCCTGCACGCTCGTGCCGAGCCCAGCCCAGCCCAGCCCAATTATAGGTGCCATCTCAAACCTGCCAAAGGGCCAGGCCTGGCTCCTGCCCAGCGGGGAAGACGGAACCTTCTGGGAAGGAGCCCATAGGCCTGTGTGGACTTCACCATACTACCCAAAACAAATACAAAATGAAAAGCCTGAATCTGACAAGTCTGTAGGACTCCAAAGTGTGGTGTAGTGCCCTGAGGTTGGGGGGGTGGGGCGGTGCCCAGGGACCCTGAGAGGAGACATGAAACTGGCAGTGAAGAGCACACAGGTCTCCGAGCTGCTTCTGAGAGCTGAGTGGAGACCGAGATGTTCTCATAGGAGAACTGGGATAGGGTCAGAGCAGGTGGGATAAGGGGTGAGTGCAGTGCACGCCACAGGTCTGTCACCCCCATGCACCCCTGCACCCAACCTCAGGGCTGCCCAGCTTCCTTCCCTGGGCCCCAGCCACTCCAGAGCCCGCCCCCCGGCAAGGACAGACAAGTCAGGCCAGTGCACCATTTGCACCATTCGGAGCCACACAGCCGGAGGCTCCCTCCAGAACCCCACGTCTGCCAAAGGGTCACATACCAGACTGCCAACCAGCCTGACTTTCCTCCTCCTGCCACGCTGCTCCGCTGGCCTCTTCTCACGATGGCCCAACAGAGTGGAGTAGCCACAGGCCTGAGGGCAACACAGCTGTGTCTGACCCAGGTCTCAGGGCCCCAGAACACTGATACTGCTCTGAGCAGCAGGGCACCCTCAGCCCCCTTGCACAGACCAGGGGCCAAGCCATCCATGTCCTCTCCAGAGAGACCAGCCCCTCACCTCCTCTGCAGGGAGGGCCTCGTCGCCAGGCCCCTCAGCCAGCTGCTCACTGTGTTCCAGGGCAGCCAGCAGCCCCGCAGGCCTCCGCTGGGCATGGACGGGCTCCTGCTCGTACTCCACACACAGGCTGCCCTCAGTATCCCTGGTGACTGGTGAGCCTGCAGGATCGCACGTGGGCAACCAAGTCCACCAATGCCCACCAGGGGCACTCGGGTCATCAGTCCCAGCATGTCACCCGCCTGCTGGAGGCAGCCCGCCCTCCACCCTGTGGGCCCCACCCGGCTGTGCCACCCTGTCACACACACCCATGTGTCGCTGCCTCAGACTGGGGACATGCACGTCCAGACTCGTGGCCTTCCTGGTGGGGAGGGGGCCCGGTGACACGGACACTGAGACAATGCCTTCTCCTTCGCCCAGACTTGGGGCAGCAGCCCGGGGGGCTGGCTCAGGCATCTAGACAGTCACAGGTGGTCAGGGGTCACACCCGGCCCATCCTCCGGGTGGGCATGAGGGAACACCCAACTGATGCTGGGGACTCACAGTCTTCTGGGCCACACGGAAGAACTGAGCCACGTCTCGGATGACATGGCCAAAGCTATCATACACTTTGACGTGCGGGCGCACCCAGGAGGGCAGCTGGGCTCTGGTGTCTGCATGGGCAAACCTGCAGGGTGGTGGGGCCTCAGTCTAGGAACCCCACACCCCCACTGCCCATCCCTCTGGCAGACCTGCCAGACGGAAGAGCTGGTGTCAGGGGTGGGGGCTCTGGTCCCAAAGCTTGGTGGGAGAGGCTGCACCTGTGGTCGCAGAGAAAGACGGCCCCATAGTCGTGGCGATGCCGGATCACCCGCCCGATGGCCTGGTTCACAGCCCTGGATGCCTGCTGCCGGTACCAGTCGTGCCCAGAGAGGAACTGGGCGGGGCGGGGAGGGGCTCCGTCATTTCAGCTGGAGCACTACCAGCCCCCTCCCAGCCCCGCCCCTCACATGGTCCCCAGCCTCACCCAGCCCCGCCTCTCACCTGGCCCCCAGCCCCGCTGTGGGCCTTCATCTCATCCAGGAACTGCATCTTAAGGAGAACCCTGGGGTCCATGCGGGGTGGGTACGGGAGGCCTGTGACAATCACTCCACGGCCATTCATGTCTGCGAAGTCCAGTCCCTCACTAGCCTGGAAGGCAGCAGGTACTTTTTGCCCCTGTTTGTCTCCATCAAGCCCAGGACCTTCCCTAAGAGTCCCCCTGTGCCTGAACCCTCAGGGCCACACGCCTCCAGGATGAGCAGGGTGAAGAATCCTCCAACCTTGAACCAGGCTGGATCTGGAGTCCACTGCTCCCAGGACCCCACGACCACGTCCTCATTCCCAGAACCTCCTCTGTCCTTCCTGCCCACTCCAGGACTCCAGGGCCCAACCCCTAGGGCCAAAAGGACCACAGCTTCCCATATCTGCTGGACCTGGGGCTTGAGGGAAGTGACCAGCCTTTCCTGCCCATGATGCAGCCCCAAGTCAAGAGCCCTCAGTCCCCTTGGGCACAGGGTTAAGGTGGGGAGGAAGGGCAGGCGTGTGGGACCCAGTCTTCTGAGGCCTCACCTTCCCCCGGCACACAGCCAGGAAGATGGCCCCACTGGACTCGGGGGCAGCGACTCTGGTGTAGAAAGCCTCCATCACCTGGAAGGGGAGGCTGGTCAGCCCAGCCCGGCCCCTGACCCCTCCACCTCCTTGAGCAAGCCCCAGGAATCACCCTCCGAGACAAAGCACCCCAGCCTGGAGGCAGGCCAGCAGGCCCAAGCAGCTCCTTCACAGCACAACTTCCAGGCCAACCTGGACTGGCACCCAGCACCTGCTCACCGTTCCTAGAAAATACACGTTCTGGGGCTAGGGCAGGAAGGGTGGGTGGGGTCTGCTGCTGTCATCCCTGAGCCCAAACTTCCTAAAAGGCCAGCAGGACCTCAGCCACGCAGGGCCTGAGGGTGGCCTAAGCCCAGGGCAGCCGGGGGTGGGAGGCCTGGGACCCGGACCTCCGAGAAGCCTCCTTTGCTTCTTGGTTCCACGAACAGGGGCTTCCGGACCTCCAGCTTCCTGGTGAAGTCATGGGCCTATGGGAGGAGACTTCTCAGATAAGGTGTGCGCCCAGCCCTCCTACAGACTCTTGGCCATTTGGGGCTTTCCCTCCACACCCATCCCAGAGAACACTGGAGGGGGGACGCACCCGCCAGAACTCCAGGCTTTTCTCCATGACTGGGTAGGAAGGGAAGAAGACCAGGAGCCCGTGCGGGACCACGCGGGAGATGTTGCCTGCAAGTGCCATGGCCTGGGTCAGCGGGACAGGTGTCCAGAGAGCCCCTCCACCCACCCACCCCCCAGAAGACCAGGCAGGACAAGGAGTTGGGGAGGGCACCCATGCACTCACTCAGCACCTTCCCCAGGGAGGACAGGCACTCATCAGAAAACCTGCAGAGAACCAGGGGGCTGCTGCCATGAAGGGCTGGTACTCACTGCCCGCCTTGCCCAGCTGGCCCACCAGGCCCCCTACCGTCTGTCGAAGGCAGAACTCAGCTGGGCTCCATCGGGGCCTTTGGGGATGACCCCCACCCAGATCTGGTGCTGGTTGATGACGTGGGGGTTCTCCAGGCAGACTGGGAAAGGGCTGGAGGGAAGTAGGGGGTGGAGCCTGTGAAATCCTGAACTCCAGCACCCTGCGGCCCAGGGCAGGGGACTGGCTTCAGGATGGCCGCCCCCACCCCTGAGGGGCACAAGGACCTGCCCTTACATCTGCATCTCCAGGCTGAAGGAGGCCATGGGGGCCAGTGTGCCACTGGTGAGGATGAGGGTGCGGACGCCCTGGCGGACCAGCTCACGCATGCTATGCCCAGGGCTGAAGCACCAGTAGCTCAGCACCTTCCCTGCAGGGGATGCACATGAGGCCCAGCTGCCAGCCACACAGTGATCAACCTCCCCAACGTGTGGCGCTAGGCCCTGAGACCCGGGTATGCAAGTCTGCCCAGGGGCCTGCCTGAGTCAGGAGCTGGGCCTGGGGCTGAGTGCTTCCTCGGGAGCCCAGGAACAGCAAGCACACTGGAGAAGCCCCTCAGCACCCCGGGGTCAGAGAAGGGTGCTGAGGTCACTTCCAGAGAGATCAGCCCACTCCAACCCCAGAGGTCCCTGTGGCTCAGGGCATGAAGAGCCAGTCCCCTCCCTACACCAGGTGGGACTGCAGAAGAGGGAGGGGCTTGGGCCCACAGTCCCCTGAGGCAGGAAGCCGGTACAGATGCCTACGGGACAGACATGCCTGCCTGCCCTCCGTGCTCCACAGACCGAGATGGGAACAGCAAACGCAGATGCTGGCACTGCGACTCTGGGATCACAGCCACATCACAGGCCAGAAGTGACACTTCCAGAAGTGAAACAGAGAAGGTTCTTCCAACCTTTAGGATGGGACCTGCCCTCAATGGAGAGGATGGAAGCGGACCTGGGCCCATACTGTCCCAGGCCAGCCTGCCCCAGCAATGACAGGAGTGTCCATGGAGGATGATGGGGACTAGGAGCCCAGCCTCGGGGCACTCTGGCTTCTCTATTCGGACTCTCAGAAGACAGGTGGGTGGCACCTAGATAAGGCTGGACTGACAGGCGGCCGGGAGCCCACAGCTGGACAAGGTGCCACCCCAGTTCAGGGGGAGCGTGTCCCTGCCCAAGAGGAGCTGTACCTGGCTTTCTGGCCGCCGTGGCGTTCCAGACATCTGACCGCTGAGCTGTCCTCCGGTGACCTGCATCCAGGTGGATGTGCACCTGGAGGGGCAGAGTGGACAGGTGTCCCAGGAGTGCACATGTGTCCCAGGTCCCGCTCAAGAGCCCATCCTGGAGGCAGCCCCACGTGGTAGGACTGAGATCCCACCCCAGAGCCTCATCCTGGAGGCAGGCCCACCTTGTAGGACTGAGACGCCAGCCCCACCATGGGAACAGGGTCACCTTCGCCAGAGTCCACGCTGAACACAATCTGGAAGGCAGAGATGAGGGATGCGGTGAGTAGGACACACCCGAGACTGCCTCTCCTGACATGCTGCTCCCAAGCAGGAGAGACAGGCACTCAGGGCATGGTCGTCACCTGCCACTGCCTCCAAGCCAAGAGGCTGAGGGGAGAGAGCTGCCCCGTGCGATACAGCAGTCCTGCTGGCCCCTCCTCAGCCTCCAGTCCGCACCTCTCAAGGGCACCAGGCCCAGGTCAGCAGCTTGCCTCCCTCTCCCCACCAGGGCTGGCTCAGGGCCAGGGCAAAGGACCTCAGTTTATTCGAGAACTAAAAGGATGAAATTAATTTCTAAGTAAAACAAGCAGAATTATACTCTTGGTGAAAGCAACAAGCCAAGAAAAAACAACAGCAGGGATAAATATTGGGGCAAAAAGTACAGAACACTAAACATTACAAACAACATGACTGTCCACTTAGAAAACCCAGGAAACAGAATAACAAACATTTTGAATGAAAAGAAAACTTAGTGAGACAGCTTCACACAAGACCAACAAATACAAGTCAATAGATTTCCACACACAAGCACCGGTGAATTAAAACGATCCCTTTCTCAACAGCAACAAAAGTATTTAACATTGGAAATATATAAGACACAGATGTCACTTTCTCCAGAACAGACGGTACAGCCGCCCTGGAGAGCAGAGACTGAGCCTCAGGCAGCCCTCTGGACATCACAGAGCCCCGGCTTGCCCCCAGACAACCCGAAGGTCCAGGAGTCATGGCTGAGGCTCAAGAGGCTCTCACAGAAAAGGAAGAAGCCGACACTCGGCTGAGACAAGGCCAAGACACTTGCAGACAGTGTGTTCCACAGCCTCGCGCTCCCAGGGGCCTCATGCTGGTGGGACATCGACCACAGAACTTCGATTTCTACCTGGTACCCATGAGAACAGGAAGCCAGCACCACCAGCGGCTGGAGGCAGAAGCTTTATCCACCACACCTTCCTACAAATGGGTCAGCACCCTGTTTGCGGCAAACTCCTGCAGGACCCAGGGGACGTGGGTGCGGGGCTAGGAGGAGCAGCAGGCACCCTGCGGCCCTGTGTGAGACCCCAGGAGCACGGCCCGTGGGCACAGTGCAGCCTGTGAGGAGTAAGCCCCAAGGGCAAGAGGAGCTTTAAGAAGATTTTCCATCATCCAGATGGCAAAACACCTGGCCTAGTAATTTACCCACATATCTCCCTGCAAGGACAGGTCCACACACATGACTCCATCCCAGAGCAGAGTCCACGCTGGCAGGTAAGGCCATTTTGGGGCCATGGCTTCCTTTGCAAACCCATGCCGTGGCCCCAGAGCAGCTCCCACACTTCAAGGGATGGGAGAAGTTTCAGACCCCAGTGCGGTCGCCCTGTGCTGAGTGACACGGGTGGGGGGAGGGCCAGGTGTGGCTCCCTCCTGGCTGAACCAGCCCGCTGGCAGCTCGGCACTCCACCCTGGGGGCTCTGTCCTGTCTGTGAGGCAAGAATGGGGCTGGAAAGGCAGCCAGGCTCACAGAGAAGGACACTCTAGAGTGTGGTCCTTCAGGCCTGGGCTCTGCCTGCTTCCTCGTGGCACTTCCGTGCCAGGGTAGTGGGCATCCAAGGCCTCCACTGTCCGTGCGGTGACCCATCCCGCCTGCTGGGTCTCTAGGAGTCCCCAGTCCTGACTGCAGGGCCCTGGCCCTGCCCTTCCAAGCAGATTCTCCTTCGTGGCGCGCTCTGCTCATCCCTCCTGCCCCTCCTCACAGGGTCCTGGGTTCCAGGCCTGTGCGGCCCCACCCCTCCCCGTATACCCTTTTATGGAGTGGGTTCCTCCCTACCCCAGACTCTCTGGAGCCCAAAAACCACTAAGCCCGTGGCTTTGGAATCTCCTTTGGCAGTTGCTCTAAGTGGCCCCCGCGAGTGACTCAGCGTCCTCTGCTGCCTGAACTGCCTGTAGGCCATTCTCTTTCCCTGGCACATCCTGTCCCCTCCAGCTGGAGGAAGTGTGGCCCAACAGTTACTCATCTCACATCCCAATATGATGAGCACCTGTAGGTCGGCCAGGGGCCCCACGGATGCCACCCATGCAGTGGAGAGGAAGAGGGCATGTGGCCTTGGAAACACAGCAAGGGCTGGAGAGAGGGACAATGTGGGGTGACAGTGACAGGCACTGCTGGGCAGGTGACCCAGGGCCTCAAGCCCACTGAGCCCATACGCAGCTAGGGACCCCCCCACCGTGACCCCTTGCGGCATGGGCAGCCACACACATGCCACACAGGGCCTCTGGTGCCCATGTCCCAAGGAGCAGAGGCCACGGAGGGGCCTCTGCTGAAAGGCCCAGAGAGGAGGAACAAAGGCCCTGAGCCACCTAGCTAACAGAAGACAGGCCTCAGCTTGTCCACTTGAGTGGAGGAAGTGCCTCAGCCGAGTCTGAGAAGGATGGCACGTCACGGGCAGGAGGTGGGGACACCAGCGGCCCTGAGGCATGTGACAGCCCCTTGTCCTCTGGCCTAGGGAAGGTGGGGTCCCCACGGGGCTAAGAGGGCCTCGGCTGCCCCACCTCCAAGAAGATCCCAAAGCCCAGAGTGAGGCTGGCCTGGCCCAGGGATGTGCAACCCACCACTGATCCCAACACCAGCCCTAAGCCCCACCAATGCTCACAGGCGTCACCTGGACACACTCACCCCGTCCATGTCTGGACACCCTCTGGGTGAGGCTGGCCCAGCAATAATAGGGCACAGGGCACAGAGCGCCCCTCTTCCCCCTACTCTGGGATCCACTTATCATTAACTTTCTCCTGAAGAACTGTGTCAGCAAGAAACGAGAAGGGCCGACAGCTGGCCAGGCCTGTCCAAAAATCCGGGGGACCTGCTGCCCGCCTGGTCCCACCCTCAAGGCCTGAAGCAGGTGCCCAGAGTGAGAGGAACCCCACACTGTGGGGCTGACCTGAAGCATGTGCTGGGGCAGCTAGCCCTGCCGCCAGTCTAGCACCACCAGCAGCCCACAGATGGAAGCCCCAACCTTTCACTGGGGAGAAGAGGCGCCACCTGCTGGCGGCAGTCAGTCCCTACCTGGATGATGTCCGACAGCTTCTGCAGGCCCGCAGTGTTGGTGAACAGCCCGGCACCTGTGGGGGCAGTGGAGTCGGGGAAGGGCGTACCCTCAGAAGATAGTTCTCCCCTCTTCCCAGGGGGTCTCCTTTGGGTCAGCAGGACAAGCACAGAAGCTGCTGGGGTTGCCCAGGGCCCAAGAGCATGGCAAGGCTGGGTGCCCCCCAGGGAGACCAATGGGGAGTGGTCCTGGGGAACCCTCTGGGTGGAAACAGCACGGAGGTTTGGAGAAGAGAGTGGTGGGGCCCACAGTTCATTGGCCACCCAGCCCCTCAATGCTCTTTCCTGAAAGGGGCTGACCAGGAAGACTGCTCTTTATGGGACACATGCCATCAGACATGCTAAGGACTCAGGCTCCCAATCAGAAAGCAGTCAGTGGGCCAGAGGAAGGGGCGGCCCCAGTGTGTGGCCGGGACTCACGTCCTGCCAGGTGTTGGATGAGCTGGTCCAGGGAGTCAAGGATGCAGCCCTTGGTCTGAAACGTGATCTGGGCCTCAGCAAACAGCTCAAAGATGTAGCTACGAGAAAGAGGTGGCTTGGCTGCACTTTGGGAACCTGACAGCCATTAAGGCATTTTAAGTTTCCTTCACCTACAAACAAGCTCTGAGCCTCCAGGGAGGCCCAAAGCTGGAGGGGAGTGGCCTCTCCCCTCAAAAGCCCCCATGGGGAGGAAAGCAGTCTGCCTGAGACCTGCATACCCAGAGAAAGATCTGGGCTTGGGGCTCAGGTCTCAGATGAAGGGGTCCCTGGAGTGGAGGCTCTGGGCAGGGCATCCAGGGAGCAGTTCTGGAAAAAGAGTCGGGAGGAGGTGGGTAGTGGAACCTGCTGAGGAAACCTGCGAATGTGCGAGCCTAGGAGACGCCTGGGCCATGTGGGGAGAAACTGGGCCCTTAGAGGGTCTGAGCAGGCGGGGCTCAGGGCCTGCATCCTGAGCTGGCACAGCTGGCAGCATGCAAGGAGTTACACCTACTGTTCCTCCCAACAGAAGGCGGCGCTTCATTCTAAAAGGCAACTGCAGACAGAGGGCTGGACCAGAGGAGCGAGTGGTCCCAATTTTCTCAAGGACCAAACAAGATGCTGGCAGCCACTCCAGGGCCTCCAGGATGGGGAGACTCCCTGCATTGTGACCCAAGACATTCCCCGCGCACCTGCCCACTCCAGCCCTCACCTCCCAGGCTTGGTGACACCGCTGTTGCCTCCAGGCAGCTCCACAGCATCAATGGCCCCCTCCAGGCGAAGCAGAATCACTGTGGTGGGAGGGGGCTATCAGGTTGGGGCTGTGGGGGTCCAGGGGACAGGCAGGAAAAGAGGGGCCCTTACTCTTCAGCTTGGCGAGGTCTTCCAGCTCCAGGTTCAGCCCTGGGGAGGGAAAAGTGCACATCCACAAATCTACCTACTTCCAGCTCCACCAGCTGCCCTAAGGAGCCAGGATGCTGGAGGGGAGGGCAGGACGCCACAGAAGAGAGCTGGCCCTGAAACCCACGCTGTCCCAGTTGGACAAGCAGCAGCAGCCTGAGCTACGTGGGGGCAGGGGGCCACCTTCGGAGGGACCCAGAGACACACAACAATCATGGTTCTGATCTGCATTTCCCTGACGCCCAATGGGCTCCATTTTTTGTGAGCATATGGACCATCTGTGTCTGCTTATATCTTCTGCCCATTTTAAAACTGGGTTGGCTGGTCTTTTTGTTAAGAGATTCCTCCATACTTTAGATACAAACCCCTCATCAGATATATTATTTGCAAAAAAAATTCCTCCTGTTGGTGAAATATCTTTGTTTTCTTTTTTATTTATTTTTGTGCTGTGCTGTCTTTGTTGCTTATGGGTTTTTCTAGTTGTGGCAAGTAGGGGCTACTCTTCATTGACTAAGTCAGCTCTGTGGCAAAGAGACTTGGAGGCACCATGACGGTGAGACCTGGAGATAGGGAGATCACCCTGGATTGTCTGGGGACCCTAAGCAGGATGGAAGGTCGTCAAAGGGTCAGAGAAAATGGGGCACTGCCCTGAGAAGCTGGGAAAGGCCAGAAGACAGAGCCTCCTCCACAGCCTCCAGTGGAGTCGGCACTGAAGACCCTCTCAGGCTTCTGGGGGCCATGAAAGAACATATGTGCTGCTTCAAGCCACATCTGGGTATTTCCTTTAGCAGCACTGGGAAATGAACACAGCCGTGACGTGTGCTATCATATTAGAAGATTCAATTACCTTATATTAAAAAAGGCTATTTAAGTTAACATGTTCTGGATTGAATTGTGCCCTCCAGAAAAGTTATGTTCAAATCCTAAACCCTGATCCCTGTGAACGTGACCTTATCTGCCGACACAGTCAGTTCGGATGAGGTCCTAGTGGACTGGGCTGGGCCTTCACCTGGTGACTGATGTCGTAAGGAGGGAGGACATGGAGTGAAGATGGAGCCAGACTGTAGTGATGCATCTACAAGCCCAGGTCTGCCAGCAGCTATCCGAGCCGGGGCGCATGCCCCAGGAATTGCAGAAGGAGCCGCCTGGCTGACACCTGACCCCGGCACTGCCTGGGTATAGCACTTAGTTAGGGCAGGCCTGGGAAACTGACACAAAGCAGGGAGTAACACAGAATAGTTTGTTACTTAGTTTCTTAGTTTCCACCTCTAACACAATTAACTATCTGTAGATGTAACTCACAAAAACAAAGCTTAGTAAATTTCTAGAACTGAAAGTTTAAGAACCTAAAGCGTCCTGAAGCTGACATGTCTGAGAACTTCTGTGTTAAACACACAAAGCCATTTACAAACCCACTCTCCCCTCAACACAACCTGTGAGCGCAACAAGAGAGAATCCGAGACCCTCACGGGCAGAAGCAGGCAGCCTGGTGGGAGAAGGGGCCTCTGTTCCCTCTGGAGTCTGTCCATGTGTCCCGGTCCCTGCAAGGGACTGGGAAGCGAGGGCTATTAACACCCTGCTGCAGCTTGTGTGAGGACACAGTGGGATGTGGAAGATGCCCACAGGGCAGGTGTGAATGCCACAAACCCACCACAACTCAACAGCGAAACCCTTGCTACCAAGTGGTCCGGGTGAGCAAAACGTGGATTACTAACTATCAAAGATCGTGCAGAATCCATGCACACACTAACCACACACACACTAACCGCGTCCACCAAGACCTCTACACACACCCTGATAAGACAGAAAAAGGGGGTGAGGACTCCAAGAAGAGAACATTTCATGCACACGATGCTCGCAGGTTGTTACTGAACATCCCTACAGCTAACACCCCTGGTTTTCAGTTCTACCCAGAAGTAGATCCACGCCCCAGGAAGATGGTAGAAAGGACTTGAGAAAGTGCTGACTCGTTGGGCTACCCAGCTCCCTAGTCTGTGAGACTGAGAAGCTACTTACACAGACTGACAAACTGATGTTTCCAGAAGTCAAATGGAAAGAAGGGTGCTGGGCAGACTGGCCCCCGTCCCGCCTGTGGTCCCCACCGCGAGCTCACCTGACCCGGCGGGGTCTGCACTGAACTCCGGGTGGAGCTCGGCCTGCTGCGCCACCTTGGTCCGCTCCTCCAACACCTGGCCTATCACGTCCAGCCCCGAGGCCACGTCGTGGGGCGTCAAGTCGAAGGACGCGGCCTCCTCGCACATCTTCTCCTGTGAGCCCAAGTCCACCTGTCATGGGGCTCCAGGAGGCAGACGTGGGGCGGGGGGCAAAAGGAAGAGGAAGTGAGAGCCCTCAAGCCCCACCCTGTGATCTCAAGGCCAGCTCTCAAACTGGCCCAGAAGTGACATCTGGTCCAGTGCTGAAAAACTATTTTGTTTGAGTTGCCATTATTAATAAATTTCCCATTAAACTCTGGCTTCTAGCTACTCTAGAGTCAAAACCAGTCCACTGGGCCCACTGTCTCCATGGCAACAACTGCCTGGAATCAAGTGGGACTGAGGGTGACCACCTCTGTCCCAGGATGCCAGGCTCCCCAAGTGGTCTTCCTCCAGCACCCCAGTCAGGGCCCACCACTCCTGGAGACACGGTCCCTGGGCCCCGGCAGAGGCCGCAGAACAGGTGGGGCGGAGCAAGCAGGTGACGGAGGCAGCCAACAGGGACAAAGGGAAGAGAAGGATAACATAGCAGGAGGAGTCTGGGGTCTTGTATGGAAACAGCGGGCACAGGCTGGAAGCCCGCCTTGCTCAGGTTTGCTTGGTCCTGACAGTGGGGCACAGGGGTCTGGACAGGACGGCCCAGCTGTTGTGTGAGGAAGGGGATGCTGGGAGGCCCGCAGACACTTACCACATTGTGAGCTTCATCGAAGATCACGACCGTCCCCTTCAGGTCGATGCTGTGTGCACGACGACTCTACAGCAAGAGGTGGGGCGCTGGGCTGGGGCTGATGTGCCCGGGCTGCCCTGTGGTGTCCAGTGGGAGGANCCAGGAAGATGGTAGAAAGGACTTGAGAAAGTGCTGACTCGTTGGGCTACCCAGCTCCCTAGTCTGTGAGACTGAGAAGCTACTTACACAGACTGACAAACTGATGTTTCCAGAAGTCAAATGGAAAGAAGGGTGCTGGGCAGACTGGCCCCCGTCCCGCCTGTGGTCCCCACCGCGAGCTCACCTGACCCGGCGGGGTCTGCACTGAACTCCGGGTGGAGCTCGGCCTGCTGCGCCACCTTGGTCCGCTCCTCCAACACCTGGCCTATCACGTCCAGCCCCGAGGCCACGTCGTGGGGCGTCAAGTCGAAGGACGCGGCCTCCTCGCACATCTTCTCCTGTGAGCCCAAGTCCACCTGTCATGGGGCTCCAGGAGGCAGACGTGGGGCGGGGGGCAAAAGGAAGAGGAAGTGAGAGCCCTCAAGCCCCACCCTGTGATCTCAAGGCCAGCTCTCAAACTGGCCCAGAAGTGACATCTGGTCCAGTGCTGAAAAACTATTTTGTTTGAGTTGCCATTATTAATAAATTTCCCATTAAACTCTGGCTTCTAGCTACTCTAGAGTCAAAACCAGTCCACTGGGCCCACTGTCTCCATGGCAACAACTGCCTGGAATCAAGTGGGACTGAGGGTGACCACCTCTGTCCCAGGATGCCAGGCTCCCCAAGTGGTCTTCCTCCAGCACCCCAGTCAGGGCCCACCACTCCTGGAGACACGGTCCCTGGGCCCCGGCAGAGGCCGCAGAACAGGTGGGGCGGAGCAAGCAGGTGACGGAGGCAGCCAACAGGGACAAAGGGAAGAGAAGGATAACATAGCAGGAGGAGTCTGGGGTCTTGTATGGAAACAGCGGGCACAGGCTGGAAGCCCGCCTTGCTCAGGTTTGCTTGGTCCTGACAGTGGGGCACAGGGGTCTGGACAGGACGGCCCAGCTGTTGTGTGAGGAAGGGGATGCTGGGAGGCCCGCAGACACTTACCACATTGTGAGCTTCATCGAAGATCACGACCGTCCCCTTCAGGTCGATGCTGTGTGCACGACGACTCTACAGCAAGAGGTGGGGCGCTGGGCTGGGGCTGATGTGCCCGGGCTGCCCTGTGGTGTCCAGTGGGAGGACACCAACCCCAGGCAGCCCCTCACTCCCGCCACCCCCCAAGCTGTGCTGATGAGGGAGGCTGGTCCCCGCTGCCAGCCCACAGCTCCCAGCAAGGGTCTAATACTGGAACCAGGACCAGTAAGGGCTCCTTCGCTGGCACCTCTGAGCCTGGGACCTTCTGGCCATCAGGCACTGTCAGCTGCATAGGCTGAGGCCTCACCTTGGCATCCAATAGGTAGTTGTAAGGCATGAAGATTATGTCTGCCTGCTGCTTCAGGTTCCGAGACAGGTAGTAGGGGCACAGCCTGGAGGGGAGGAGGTGCTGGGGCACTGCTCGGGCAGCGAGGCTTGCCACCCCTCACACATCCGTCCTCAACTGTGTGAGTGGACCACTCACTCGTGTAAAATCTACAAAAGCCCCAGGCCCACTCCTGGGCAGGTGGATGAGGTGGGAGGAAAGGGGACAGCCGGGCCTGTGCCCCCACGACCAGAGCCCTGAATCCACGAAGTCGCAGCAGATGTCGGGGGTAGGGGGCACACCAAGTGGAAGACAAGCTCAATGCCTGGGGAGCAGAGGGGGACTGGGGGCCAGGAAGAAGGGTCTCACTTCTTACTTCACAGTCCTCACAACTGCCACGTACTTTCATACCGAACACCATTAGTTTCATGATTTCAAAAGGACAGAAATGGATGTGTCTCTGCATGTGGAGGGAGCCCAGCCTGGGGCGGCCGAGAGGGGCGCTTACTTGTGCTTGGTCCCGCTCCTGACCAAGTCCTCGATGTCCAGGATGGGGGTGGCCAGCTCCTGCTCCAGGCTCTTCTCTGGGGACACAGTAGGAGTGAACACAGGCTCTCAGGTCCACCGAGTCCCCCTGGACCACAGGGGTCACCCGGGATGGAATGACTCCAGGCAGCCCCCGGGGAGGGCACCAAGCCTCAACCAAGTCCTGAGGGAGCCTTGCTCTGGGCTTTAGAAGGCAGCCACAGGCTGAAGCTGAGCACCAACGGGAGACCCAGGGGAGGAGGCTGAGGGCAGTGGGGGGTCTGCAGCCCAGGGACCAGCAGGCACCAGCTCCGAGGGTACCTCCTCTGTAGGCCAAAAGCTCCCTCCAGCTCCCCACCCCACCCTGGCCTCCTGGCCCCTCCCTCCTCAAGGTCCCTACAGGTGAGGTGAGGGACACTGCAGGTGAGGGCTGGTCCAGCAGAGGGAGCAAGCTGACCCACAAGCTGCTGTGGAAGGCGTCTGTGTGGAAGGTCTCTTGCTGAGACCCCAAGAGAAATGCTCTCCAGAGACCCAGTACCTAGACTGTCCTGGGGGCTGCTCACACTGGCATTCCTACCTGACAGGCACCTCAATTCCAGACTCCTAGAAGGGACAGTATAGGCCCAGGGAACCTCCCCTACTGGGCATGGCAGGGACCCTCCCGAAAGGCCCAGTCCCTCAGCCCGTGTGAACTCCTTCACCAATGTCACGCAACAGAGCCCAGGCGCCCCCGCATATAGGAGGCCGCCGAGCTTGACCCTCAGAAGCACCCACATTCCACGCCCCGCAACATGCTCACTGAGGGCGGGGCGGAGGGGCCGCCACGAGCCCTCTCACCTTCCACGTTGTTGTAGAAGTGACAGGAACGACTTGCCACCTTCTTGCGGCATAAGTGGACCTGGGGGGACACAAGGTCTGGGCTCGTGTGACAAATGCACCCTGCCCTCCCCTTGCCACCAGTCAGGCACCCACCAGTTCTTCACCCTGCTCCCTTACCCCATCTCCCAGGGGCACAGCTGAGGCCCTAAAGCCCGGGCAGCCCCCACAAAGCAGCAGCAGCAGAACCCCGGGAGACAGGCAGGGACGGGAACACACCTGCATGTGGTTACTCTCCTGCTTCTTCACCTCAGGGTGGATACACAGCTGCTCCCGGGAGCCCAGCACACACACTCGGGGCCTGGCAGAAGAGAGGGCGGGGGCCCCAGTGCCATCCAGTGACAAGATTGCCATGAGTTATACTGGGAAGCTTGGCTCACTCGCCCAGGCAACCAGAGAGGGCAGGCAGGGTGGAAATCTGGCCCGGGACTCAGAGGGGCTCTCCCTGCAGCTTAGCCCAGCCTGAGTCAGGGTCCAGGGCGAGTAAGGAGGCGAGGCTGAGAAACGACAGCAGGCCTCTGGAATGCCCCTCCACCTCCACGCTCCTCTCTGGCAGAAGCGCCGGGAGCTCCGACACAGGGCAGAGCCCCACTTCTGCTGCCCCACCCACACCTACAGCTGACCTCCTGATGGCCACAAGGAGCTCAGGGTTCTAGCCCAGTAAAGGTGTCCCAGGGTGGAGTCCTGGCAGACCACCCCCCGACCCACCGGTAGGAAGTGTTTCGGAGCTCGCTGATGACCTGCGTGAGCTGCGAGTGAGTCCTGGAAGCATAGATGATCTTCGGGATGTCCGTGTAGCAGGCTGCCCAGCACAAGGAAGGACAGGTCACGGCCACAGGCACTCAGCTAAGTCCACCCACAGACAGCTAAGCATCAGGTGCCTGAACTCGTGACCAGGAAGCAGAGCAGTGGGTCTCTGAAGAGTCCTCATTTGTCTGTAAGGCTATGACCCTAGGTTTACAGCTAGGACGATGAGAAATGGCGTGGCAGCTACAAACCCCCCAGGAGGCCAGGAGTGGGGCAGAGGGAGCATCACCTGGGACATCTCCTTCCGGGATGGCATTCCCCCAGGACGCCAAGGTGCGGTCGGGGAAGAGCTCCCCTGACGCCCTCTCAGCGATCCTGCGGGCAGAGACCGCGTCTCGGAGGTGCTCTCGCCAGGCCAGTGTGCTGCAGAGAAGGCACAGTGTCTTCCCTGTGCCTGTGGGGCTCTCCAGAATGCCGTTCACTTTCTGAATGGGGTGGGGAACAAGGGTCAGGGGGGAGCAGGGGGCAGGCACCGCAGGCCACACAGCCCACCTGAGACCAGCCCAGCAGCCAGCAGAGGGCATAAAATTCCACAGGACCTTTCCACTCCCAAACCAAAAGCTGGAGATTAGGTCAGTACACGTTAGCAAACAATTTGCAGAGCATTACCCAAAACACCACAGTATCTTCTAACATGCTATAAATAGGAAGATGACTAATTAGGTATCAAGCCTCAAAATAGGAGTTCCATTCTACAATTCTGGATCCAAGCATTTACACAATCTTGATGAGATCTGATGGCCTACATAGCTCTCAGCTGGGAGCCTAAGTGGGGAGCCTGGGCAGACACAATGCAGCCCTTGGGGGCTGGGGGCTTGGGCAGAGACAAGAGGGCATGCCCAGAAACCCAGCAAGACACTAGCTACACCCCATGAGGTTTAATGATCTCCCCAGATGAGGGCTGCCCGTGGGGAAATACATCCTCCAGATCCTCAGATGGCTGGCTGCTTCTCATCGCTGGGCCTTAGCTCACACACCACCTTCTCAGTGAGGTTCCCCCAGGTGCTCTTAAGCCTACCACCTTATGCCTTTCTTTACAGCACTCATCACCATCTAGAATTACCTTTTTTTGTTGTTGTTGTTAAGCATCTCTCCTACCCCACCTAAAACATGAGCCCTATTTATGGCTAAGGCCCACATCCATAAGGGCAGCATTATCAGTAAGACCTGGCCGGAGTTAACAGGAAGGTGTATGTACTGAAAACATTAGGTCTTTGCAGAGGCTCTACCCACGCTGACCCATCTCCAGGTACAAGCCCCTCAATCTGCAGCCTCACCTTCTGCAGACACTCCAAAACTTTGCTCATGTACTCCTCTTGGCATTTGTACGGCTGGAAAGGGAAGTCCACTGTCACACCTTTCAGGGTTATCTTGGGCATACTGGTCTCCTCTTGGGGGCACACAGGGGTTGGCTGAAGTGCAAGCTGTGTGGGTCTGCGAGACAAAACCCCCTCTAAACATCTCAGAATCTCAGCGGCTTCAGGCAAGTGATGCCAGCCTGCACTGCGGGGACAGGGAGCCTCTCTCCACGCGAGATCCTACAGCAGAGACGGAAATGACAAGCCTGTGTCTAGTGAGCTTTTCCGGAGTGCCAGGCCACTTCATCAGTTCCCGCAGGCAGTGCCTCCCGCGGACAGGTCCGAAGGTGAGCCTGTGACATCCCATCACAAGGGGCTCGCAGAGGTGTCGTCCCTGCCCTGTTCTCCCGCCCCACACAGCTCCACCGAGCTCCTGGAGAGGCAACAGGAGAGATGGAGGTGCAGTTCCACGTGCTCCACCCGCAACAACGCTGCACTGACCTCCGCCACAGCAGAGGAGCCAGTTCCCAGCAGCGCCACCTCCGCAACCTCCACCCCCACCCCCAGCCTGGGCGGCTCGGAACCTCCCACCCCTGCGGCTCCCACCCTCGGTTCTCTGGGCCATCTCCATCCCCCCCAGGGCGGGCAGCGAAAGAACACGTGTGCTGCTCTGACCTGGGAATCCGTGCGGCGCCCCGCAAACCAACCCGCTTCCCGAGGCCTGCTTTCGCCTACGCACTGGAACTAACTGCCCCCGCTCCAAAACCCCGCCCGTCCGCCCTTCCCGCGGGCCCGGCCCACTCCGCGAGCGTAGAGCTGGGCACTACGCGCCCCACAATGCAGCGCGGCAGAATCGCCAGAGCGGGACCTGAGGGTGGCGCGGGGCCTGCCGGGAGTTGCAGTGATGGAAGCCGCTGCTGGAGTACAGGTTCCAGTGCCCGGGTCTCCGAGGGGGGCCGTACACGAGCGGGGTCCCCAGGACTTCGCCCTAGTCCGGCCTACACACCACCACCGTGTCCGCAGCCGGCAGCCAGTCTGAGTATGCGGGCTTAGGCGCGCCGTCTTCCCTGAACTCTTTGCACTTCCGCCGCCATTCCCAGTCCCTTGCTCAGTGCTCCGGCCGGAAACTGCTCCCCTGAGGGTGCGCGCGCTAGTCGCGCGCTGCGGTCCAGGTCCCACCAGCCCCTTCCGTTAACCCTGAGCCCAGGGCCCGCCCCTTCTCGCCCCGGGGCACGAACCTAGGATCCCGACCGGCTCCCCCCTCAAAGTCATCCCCACCGGGGCTTCCGTTCCACTTCCCGCCTAGCCTGGGCCAAGTCCTCTCAGACAACTGCCCAGACAACTACAAACCTTCTGACAGGTTTCCTGTGGTTTCCACCTTTTCTTGAAACGCCCAGAGGTCTTTTAAAGACTTGACTGAGCTGATCACTCTCAGATTTCGCAAATGGCTGCCCCTTGCCCGTGACTCGGCTCCTGAGAGCCTCATCTGTTCCTCTGCTTACTGTCCTCTGGGTCCAGCCGCTTTTTCGGTCAATGTCCCCAACTAGTCAGGGCAGGCCCTCTGAATGAATCCCCAGCTCCCAGCACCAGCTGGCAGTCAACAGGGAAGTTCCAGGGGTCTACGCAGCTCTCCGTGGTTAGAAATGTTTGTCTAGGTGACCCCAGTATGCCCCGGAAAGTGCCAGGAAGAAATTGACGGTGCAGTGGCAGCCGCAGTCCTCTGGCCAGGCTGATTTTAGAGGGTCCTGTGGGCCGATTAATGTCCAGAGGTTTTCCTGCTGGTAGCACGTTAATGCCACGTGTGTGTTAGGCTCTTGGTCTGAAGTCATGCTTGGAAAGCCCTTGGCACACGCTGGCATCCACCCATGCCCACCTGTTCCAGTAAGGGAATGGCAGAGTGTCTATCTCAGCAGGGAGTTTGGAGAAGAGGAGAAGTTTGGAGAAGATGTTTTGGCACACACTTGCTGGATGTTTACCTGGCACACTTTCCAGTGCCATCTATGCAGGCATTAACATGTTTGTCCATCCAACAAACCATCCCTGAGATATGTGCATCTATGACCCACTCCTTACAGGTGAGGAAAAGAAGCACACTGTTGGCAGAGGTTAGTAGATTTCCCAAAGTGAAAGTGTTAGTCGCTCAGTCGTGTCCAGTTCTTTGTGACCCCATGGACTGTAGCCTGCTGGGCTCCTCTGTCCATGGGATGCTCCAGGCAAGAATACTGGAGTGGGTAGCCATTCCCTTCTCCAGGAGATCTTCCCAACTCAGGAATCAAACCCAGGTCTCCTGCATTGCTGGCAGATCCTTTACTGTCTAAGACACCAGGTGAAAAGATGGCAGCAAGTCCCAGAGCCGGGAGTCCTACCTTTACCCTCCACACCCCCCACCCTCTAAGAGTAGTGGCATTTTCTCCCACAGAAGTCCAAGGAAGGGAAGTCCAGGACCCAGAGATTCAGCAAACCCTGGGCCAGAACTGGAGCTGAGGACCCTGGTCACACATTGTGCATCAGGACCACCTGCCCAAGCCTCCTAAAATTACAACATGTAAGTGCTGTGGTCCTACACCTTGAGAGATGAGCAGAAAGGGACATGGAGGCCACATAGCAAGCCCCAGAGGCCGGCACAGAGATCTCAATCAAGTCAGTGAACTTGAACTTGCGCTGAGTGTCTGTTCTGGTAGGCTTTGTGGGACTCCCATGGTAGACCAGCCCCAATGTGGACCCATTATGCTCATTGAGTGTGCACATCAAGGTCCTTGGCTCTCCTCGTCTCTGCATGTTCCGGGTTTCCCCAGAGTTCTACTTCTGGCTCCAGGACTCCATTGCTTGTGGAGTCAGCCCTTCTCTTGGCCTAGTGGCTCTGTCCCTAAAATGGGAACAACACTCCATCTGCCTGACTTCCCATCCCTAAAGAGGTGATGCTTACTCCAGGAAAGGCCCTCCCCTTGAGGGTATCAACCAGAACTCTGAGTCTGGGGAGGAAGCAGGCAGGACACTCACCAAGTGTGCACACTTCTCCTACACCACTGGGGATTAACACCATTATCTCATCTCACACCTGAGAAATGGAGGCCCAGAGAGGTCAGAAACTTGCCCTCAATCACACAGCAAGTAGATGTCAGAGCCGGGATTGGATCCTGTTTCTATCTTCTTCCAAAGCTTTGTTCTAGGCCTTTGGACATTGATTTACCCTCTTCTCTGCCTCGAGTTGCTCATCCTCTGGGAGGCCCCTGGAGGCCTTCCAGACCAGGACCCACCCACGCCATCTATGATTTGCATTCCCTCAGCACAAGCCTGGGCACAAGAAAGGCACCTCCCAGCCTTCACTGGCCTCAGAGGAGCTCTGCAACCCACCCTGACGTTGAGGCCTGCCCCCTCCTCCTGCACAGCCCCCTGCACAGGGAATTGGGTGTTGTCTCCACCAGCCCCCTGAGAGTGTACAAAGCCAAGTTGGAGCGGCGGGTCCTAACAGTGAGCGGTGGGAGGATGGGCCTCTGGCTGCAGCGCAGGGCTCTGCATCCCAGGCAGATCTCAGCTCCTCCCATTGTCCGCTCCCCTCACCCCCTCCCTCCGACGGCTGCAGCCCAAGCCACAGCCAGGCGCTTTCTCTCTCTCTCCTTCCCTCTTTCTCTCTCCCTCCCTCTCCCCTGCGCTCCCGCCTCCCGCCCTCCCTAGCTCCCTCCCCTCCCCGTCACTGCAGCATTCGCCGACTGCAGCTCCAGCCGCCGCCCGCGCCTCTCCCGCCTCCCGCAACCCCGCCGCCGCCAGCACCATGGCCAGCACCATCTCCGGTAGGCACCCGGGCCTCCGGCGTCCAGGGGCAGCGGGTTTGAGCACAGACAATTGTCTGGCCTCGCCTACTGCTGGGCGGGATGTGGAGTGTTTTCCCATCTCGGATCCTGCGCCCTGAAAGGGCGCGGGCAAGCTCTGGGTGGAACCCGCAGGAGACAGGGTTGGGGGCCAGGGGATTGGGAGACCCGATGCCCATAGGGCTGGGATTGCGGTGCCAGCCTAGCGGGCTTGGGCCGTGGGGTAGGGACCACTCTCGGGGTGGGGGCGTCGGCCTGGGGGTGCCGTTGCCCCTTCGTGCGCCGCTGTGCCAGACCGGGCGCTACTGCCGTGCCACAGGGTGGCTCCGAGAATCTGGGTGGGCGCGCTCGAGGGGTGCAGGCATGGTCCTGGGAGGCGTCCGGCCACCGCAGACCCTGGTGGAACTACGCCTTCACGGGGGTCGGAGGGAGGAGCACAGGACCCTTTGCGGGAGTCCCAGCCCGGGGCCGGCGTGGCCTGGACCCTCCCTGCGCCAATGGAACGGCCTGGGGGCTGGAGGGAGCGCTTCGAGAAGATGGGGGAAGGAAACCTGAGCAAAGCCGCGCCCGCATTTCGCCTCGCCGCCCCCTCCCCTCGCCGCTGCGGGTTCGGGACCACCCTCTGTGACAAGGTGCCACCCGCCCCGGTCGAAAAAGCCACCGCCCTTTACACTGCGGGTTCCGGTGAGGATGGGCGTCTGCCCCTCCTTCCCTCCCCTGCCGCCCCGCCTCCCCAGCTGCAGACCCACCGCCCTCAAGGGCAGCGACCCCCCTCCTTCCCTGCCCGCAGCAGGCCCGAGGATCTCGCGGAGGAGCGAGCACCGGACAAGGCGGGAAACGCGTGGCAAATATTGGACGCGAGGGTGCTGCCCGGCAACCCCCTGCGCAAGGACGCGAGGGTCGCTTTCCCTTGAAACGCTCTGTCCAGTCTAGTCACCCCAAAACCAGTTTCATCTTTGCACGCGGTGCCGGAGATGGCTGGGTGGGTGGCCTCCCACTTCCATCCGGTCACCCTGCCCATTCTTCCCTCTCCCCTGGGGACCAGTCTCTGCAATCCCCCCCCAGCTAACTAGACTCTCGGGAGCACCCTCTTAGGCCGGAAGCGCCAGAGCTCCGCCCACCCACGTGTGCACCGCGCTGACCCCGCCCCTCAGGGTCGGTGGTTCTGGCCCCTGGTGACTTCTGCAGGAGTGTGGGAGGGGACCACGGGCGTCCTTGACTACACCCCTCCCCAACTTCCTTGGTCTTGTCCATCTGGACTTCATCCACCCCCTGCCCTCTCCCTGTCATCCCCAGAGACACTGGGCAAATGAAGGTGGCCAGTGCTGCCCCAGTCCCACCCTGGGGTGGAGCTGAGTGGCCTCACTCACCGCCTGTGTTGAGCTGGGGGACATGGGCAACCACTCTTGGGGAGCATTTATCAGCTTTTCACCCTGTTGGTAAGAACACTGCTCAACAGGCCTCCTTCTCATCCTTCGGACTTGAGCAGAGTTAGGTTAGGTGAGGGAGGGACGAAGAGGAAGCCTTACCCTCGATGGCCATCATGGCTGGGTCCAGACCCTCCAACCTCAGACCTATGGCACCACACCCTCTTCTTGGCCAGTCTTTGGGGCGCTGCTCACCCACATTCGTTCCCAGGATTTTTCTGGGTGTCCGAGTTACCGCTAGTGTCCAGGAGACTGTGGGTACAATTGGTCAGTTTTGTCCAGCTTGGCCATCGCTTCAAAGATGTCGGGCAGTGCCCACTTGAGAAGTGCCCCTGGCTGACATCACACGGGGCCGGGCCTTTCCTGTCATCATCGCTGCCCTCTGTAGAGTGCAGGCCATGTGTACAGGTGCCTGTGCTCACCACAGCTTCTCCCAGCAAAGTTTGGTAGGAGGGAGGTCTGGCCCAGAAGTGGCTACATGACACTACCAATAACTGTGGCCAGAGTAAACCAGCTCTGGAGTCTTTCTGAAAACATATCTCTGACTGGAGCAGGCTTCCATGCCTCAGTGGCCTTGCAGGGTCACCTTCACCCTGGCCTGTGCTTCCTGGGGGCTGCACTCTGAGGACACCACCTCTTGGTGTCCTTCCCTAGTGCTCAGCTCTTCAGGCACATTTTCAGACTCGTTCATATTCATCCCCTTATGCAACTCTGGCAAGCTATGAGGCTTTGCACCTGCTACCTAGCCTTTCAGAGGCTCAATTTCCCCATCTGGCTGGCAGTAATAGTGCCAGCACCTCCCCTAGGCTTGTTCTGAGGGTTGAATGAGCTATTTTGGGAAACAGTGCTTGGGCTTGGGCCTGCCAGGAGGTGAGTGCCCAGTCCATGCCAGGCAATGTGACTGTTGTAGCCACATTTCCCAGAAAAAGGTGAATGCTGCTGGCAATTCCTGCCATGTTGGGCTCCCAACTCTGACTAGCAAGAGCGGGACAGTCTGAGTGGCAACAAGCTCCATCTGTCAAGAGTCAGCAAGCAGCAGTCTCCAAGGCCCTTCTAGGGGTGAGTGAGAATCTATGATGGGCTCACTTCCCTCCTAGTTCTGGAAGACCTTCCCACCCACCATGAGGCTCCCAACAGGAAAGTTCAGAGGCCTGGGCTCCTGACAGGCTCCCATCTTGGAAAGCTGTGTGACTCTGGGAGGGCCATTTGCCCCCTCTGAGCCTTCTTCACCTCTGTAGAAATGAGGTTGATGAGGGTGTCTGCCTGTGGTGGCTGGTCTTGAGAGTCAGTTGGGAGGAAGGGTGTGGCATGCCCACCCTGGGCCCCTTGGACGACTATTACTGTTATCGCACTGCTGCTATACGCTGACCCAGTGCCTTCTAACTCTTGCTTGTCTAGGATATCATTATCCAAAAGGCCAATATGCATTTTTGCATGTTTAACATTTAATATCGGTGGGAGGGGCACAGCTGAAAGCAACCCAGTTCATAGTAGAGACTTTTTAAATGACCTTCTGAAGTCAATGATAGGGAAGGAAGAGAGGGTCTTGTGAAGAGAGAAAAGGAAGAGTGTTCCTGCTGCAGGGGTTTCCTGGTTGGAGCTACATCTGTGGAGAGGCCTGGCCCTCCGTCCACTCTCCCCTCTGTAATGAGAGGAACTTGAAACCTCTCTCCCATCTTGCACATGACTAGGCTCAGTCCTGATCTCCAGACTGGGTGCGGGCTCCCCCCTGCTGGTATTCTCTCCAAATTTACCCGTTTCCCAACTGCCATGCAGTCCCCGCCCCCCCCCACCAGCAGCCAGACACACAAGTCCTCTCCTGGGGAGCATCCCTCCCACTGGGATGTTACTTTCCAACTTTTTATTTATTTATTTATGGCTTTCTGGGTCTCTGTGGCTGCGTGCAGGCTTTATCTAGCTGCAGCGGGTGGGGCTACTCTCTTGCTGCAGTGCACAGACTTCTCCCTGCGGTGGCTTCTCCTGTTGCAGAGCGCAGGCTCAAGGCGCACAGGCTTAGTTGCTCTGAGGCATGTGGACTCATCCCAGACCAGGGATCAAACCAGCGTCCCCCGCACTGACAGGCAGATTCTTATTCACTGTACCACCAGGGAAATCCTAAAGTTAACTTTTAATGACATAAGTAACACACAACTAGATTCTGTTTCTGAAAAAGCGTAATTGATAAGTCAGGCCAAAATCCCCTTTGAGGTCTGCCTCTACCTGGCCCTCCTTCTCAGCCTCCTGAGCCAATGACCAACTCACGTGTCTCTGCCCTGTTTCCACTCTGAGACCCCAAAGGCCCTCCTTACTGCTTACCCAGGATTCCTTTGTGCTCCTTTCAAGGCTCCTTGGGCTCTCTCCAGAAGGGTCTGGGTCATCAGGATGTTTCGATCCAATACCATCATTCTGTGCACTGGCTGGTGGAAGACCCTGCTCACAGCATACTGTTCCCTGAGACAGGGGCTGGTCACTTCTGTCCTGAGTCCTATTTCTATGCCAACCCTTCCCCAATTTTATGTTAATTCAATTTTAAAACACTATCTTGTATGAAATTTGATCAGAAAGTTTTCTGTCCAAACTGTTTGCTGCATGGAAGGATGCTGTGGGTAACATGCATGCTCTTTCTCTCTTGTGAGCCAGAGTACTTCTCCTTGGAATGTCTCTTTAGAGATCCCTAATAGCTTCTCCAGCCAGGGAGGAAGGCCTGGGGGTCTGAGACCCCTAGTCTTTGGGACCTAGTGTGGAGGTGGAAAGAACACAGACTATCTGGGTTGACATGGAGGAGCTCTGAACAAATCACCCCAGCTACCTGGGCCCACTTTTGACTGAGTGGAGGCGGGGTGACAGTATGGGTTACAGGATTGTTGAGAACCAGTGGGTGAGGCATCAAACCCATGTGTCTACTTTGGGGCCTGGTTTGTGTGACGAGACCACGAACAGCCCAGTTATTTTCACTCTGAGGGTGGGCATCTCCCTTTCCCTGACAGGGCCCAGGGCCTGAGCAGGCTTACCTCCTCTTCTGGTTGGGTACTGTGGACATTGGCTGGGGGCACTCACCCTGCAAGGGTAGAGGGAGGGGCGTGGTGCTGAACGGACAGCTCCCTTCACCCTGGCTTTTGAGAGGTACCGGTGTGTGTCTAGTGAGAACCAGGTTTCATCCCAGGGTGGCGGCACTACAGGGCAGGTGCAGGGACAGGAGGGTCTGAGGGCCTCACCTAAGTGGATAGCTCAAGAAAATGCTGCCTGCAGAAGCTCTACATCTGTGCTGGCCCAGTCATGAGTGTGGCGGTCAACCTCTCTACCGACTGGGCAAGTATTCGTGAGAAGGAAAGGGGAGGAAGGAGGAAGTCCAGGGAGGGGCAGAAGGAGGTGAGAGTCAGGAAGATACACAATGACAAAGAATCAGCAAGACGCAAAGATACAGCGAGAGGTGGGGACAGATGGAGAGCCAAAAAGACAGAAGGAAGCAGAGACAGAGATAGAGGCAGGGGAGACAGAAATGCCAAGAAAGAGAAAAGGAGGGAGAGGGAGACAAAGACATGGGGGTTGAGGTGCAGAGGCTCAGAGACAGAACAATGCAGGGCACCCACGAGGAGGTGTGCCCAGGGGAAGACAACTAACATTCAGGAGGGAGGACGGGATGCACAGTCAGAGATGTGGGACACAAAAGAGCATGATCCATGGGTTCCCAGAGAGGAACCTTAAGGGAGTGATGGGGGCAGAGCGGAGGGGGGAGGCCTGGGCTGCCAGGGAGGTGGGGCCAGAGGAGCCATGGGCTGGCACCTGCTCAGCCTGGCCTCATGTCCACAGCATACAAGGAGAAGATGAAGGAGCTGTCGGTGCTGTCGCTCATCTGTTCCTGCTTCTACTCACAGCCGCACCCCAACACCGTCTACCAGTATGGAGGTGAGTGCCTGGCCCTTGACCTCACACTGCCTGCTGCCAGCTGACCTCACTGACCCCATCCCATGGTGTCTGTGAACCCTTCTGGTTGATTGGCTTCTGGAGAAGGGTCCCTGTGGGAGGGGCCAGTCCTCGGGGCCCAGTCCTGGAGTCCCACATGAGAAGCCTCACCCCTTCTCTCTCCTCTTGACTTGGATGTGCTCAGCCCTCCCTCCTCACCCAGCCCTCCTGAAGCCCCCACCTGCTCTTGCCCTGCAGACATGGAGGTGAAACAGCTGGACAAGAGGGCCTCCGGCCAGAGCTTTGAGGTCATCCTCAAGTCCCCTTCCGACCTGTCCCCGGAGAGTCCTGTACTCTCCTCCCCACCCAAGAGGAAGGACACCTCCCTGGAAGAGCTGCAGAAGAGGCTGGAGGCAGCTGAGGAGCGGAGGAAGGTCAGGAGCCGCCCCTCTGGGTCCTGATGAAGATGGTCAGGAGGACTTGTAGCCACAGACCGAGTCCCCAGGGTGCAGGGATCTCCAAGCATCTGCTGGGCTTTGGGCCTGTAGCAGAGAGAGTCTCATATCCCTGGACTACCCTCTGAGCCATCAGAATGAGATGGGGGAGGGAGGAAGGATTCCTGGGTGGCAGCCACTGGAGGAGGGGTGCCTTTGTTGGGAGGGGTGCCCTCGGCCATATGGGCAGATGGGAAGATCAGGAGGTAGCCCCAGGTGGGGTGCTGGGAGAGGAGGCTGGGTAGGCAGACTCCTGAGCAGGGGAGCTCAGGGTGCCCCTGGTAGAAGCAGGCCCCTCCTTCCCTTCACACACCAGACTCTCTAAGACTGAAACACACAGAAAATCCTATGCTCTCAGGAGTACTGTCCTGATGCTCAAGCCAGCTGGGCAGGGGCAGCAGCTCTATCCACCCCCTTACAGCAGGGCCGGTGAGACCTGGGGGCCCAGGCTTCTCAGGGTTACCCAGTAGTGACCAGCTCCTGGGTGGCGTCCGGCAGCCTTCTGAAGGAGGCTGAGGGAGGCTGTTACCTCTGGGGCTCTTGGGTCTCCCCCTGGGACCGCCAGCAGCACCACTCTTCTCATTCTGACTCTTCCCTTCCCCAGCGGCCTTGAGGGCCCCTCCACCGCCCCCAGCCCTTCAGGGAGCTCAGAACCTGGTGTGTATTAAGCACCTACTTTGTGCTCAGCGGGAAATGCTCAGTAACAGCCCACAAACTTAGAGCTTCTTCCTCTCCTCCAATATTCCTTAGGGCAGCCCAGGCTCTGGAGTGGGATGGAGAGGGGGCGCCCGGAGTCCAGCGGGGAAGGGGAAGCTCTGCAGCCGAGGGTGGACAGGAAGGGCTTGTCTGGGGATGAGATGATCACCCTAGCCGACGGCAGGACAGCGTAGGCCTGAGCTCTCACCGAGGACGAGTCCGGTGGGCTCGGGCTGGGCGGCGGGTCCCTGACAGCAGCGCGGAGGGCAGTGGGGTGTGCCTGGAGGGGTGGGCCCGGCCGCCCCTCACGCTTGCCCGCCCGGCACCACCCCCTCCTTGCCGCGCAGACGCAGGAGGCGCAGGTGCTGAAGCAGCTGGCGGAGCGGCGCGAGCACGAACGCGAGGTGTTGCACAAGGCGCTGGAGGAGAACAACAACTTCAGTCGTCTGGCCGAGGAGAAGCTCAACTACAAGATGGAGCTCAGCAAGGAGATCCGCGAGGCGCACCTGGCGGCGCTGCGTGAGCGGCTGCGCGAGAAGGTGCGAGCCCGGGCCAGGGCCGAGCAGGGGGCGGGGCGAAACGCGGGTGGATCCGAGCAGGGGCGGGGCCCGAAGCAGGGGTCCCCAGATGCTCCTTCTTTTGGCGGTGCCTACCCACTGCATCACCAGCACTCCCACAGTCCGGCCTTCCCATGACTCCTTGTCCTGCTGGATCCGGCTAGGGTGAGGGGAACCCCTGCCCAGGCCGGAGCCCCCTCCCTGAGAGTGGGACTGGGTTAGTGCTAGGGAGTTCCGCAGCCTACACACCCGGGAAATCCCTTGAGCCACCAACCTCTGGTCTGGACACAAGCCCAGACTCACTGAGGGCCAGCCCCTACCCTCAAGCCACACTTTCAGTCGGTTTCTCAGGCCTCTCCCTGCCCTGTGTTGCTTCTGGTCGCTAAGCGTGTCCTCGTCGGTCGCATCTGCAGCCCCTCGGACCGAACCAATCTAGGGAGGAAAGGACCCTAGGGTCCTCAAGCCGGGAGCGGGGGCGAGGGCAGGACACGCAGAGCCCAGGAGGACTGGAGGGGCAGGACCCAGTCCCTCCCGGCTGCAGAGCCCCGCCCACCCCGCCTGTCCTGGCAGGAGCTGCACGCGGCCGAGGTGCGCAGGAACAAGGAGCAGCGCGAGGAGATGTCCGGCTAAGCGGCCTTCTGGACTCCGCGACGCCTGGATCCCGAGATGAGACAGGAACACATCTGGGTTTTGGTTTTGTTTTGTTCGACTTTGTCTAGATGCAACTTTTGCTCCCGCTCCTCCCTCCCCTCCTGCCCTCCCAGCTTCAGCTTCTCTTTCCGCGCTCCGAGCTGTCTGGTCCTTGTGGCAAGGCTTTGACCACAGGCTCTCTTTGAAGGAGCCCCCAGGGAGTGGCACACGATCCCTCAGTTCAGGCCCAAGCTGGGCGGTGGCTGGGTCCCCTCTTGGCAACCCTCTTAGCAGACGTGGTGGCGACCTCAATAAAGCCAGCGATGGTGGCAGGAACACTCGGGTCCTTATGAGCACCTTGTCACTTAGGGCACGTCCTCTGAGCCAGCTCCGCCGGCAAGTAGAGGCACCACAACCTGCACGTCCTCCCCTGGAAGAGGGGCTGGGCACGCGGGAGGGGGCAGAGGAGGAAAGACCTGAACAGAGAAGGACCCTGGGCGGTGAGGGCCAGGTATCCAGTCACTGGGCAGCGTGGGAGCTGCTTGTGCAGCGGTGCTTTCTGGAACTGGTGGGTAGGAGCCGCAGCGTGCTGTAATGTGGTGGCACAGGGCTCCCCAGAGGCCCCTTGGCCTGAGGTTGGCACCCTCGGCTGTCCTGGGAGCCTTCAGTCATTGCGCTTGGCTGGAGAGGCCATGGGGTGTGGTTTGGCCAGCGTCTTTGGGAGAGTGGGCCATCGCCACCGGGATGGTGAGCAAACTACGTGGTCTGAGGGCTGTGGGCAGCGTGGCCATCCCCGCCGGCCCCTCCTCTCAGGAGGGCCTTCTCTCTGGCACAGCACCTCTGTGGGGACAGCCGGCTTCCCACTGTCCCTCCTCTCCTCCTCCAGGTTTTGTGAGCAGCCTTGGAGGACCTGTCTGTAGAGCCCTTTGGAGTCCTGGCTCCCTCCTGTGTGCCCTCTTCTTTTAAAAGATGCCCCCGTTTCCAGCCATGGGGCTTTCAGGTGACCAGGTGTGGGAGGGTGGCAGCCCCAAGTGCCCCTCTGGGAGCCCTAAGTAGATATTAGGGGATAGAGGACCAGTGCCTGAAAGTTCAGATGTTGGAGGGCAAGCGTCAGGGTTCCTCAAGCTGCCTCCTCACCTGCCCCATCCTTCCATTTCTGGCTGGTGGCCCCCTCTGGCTAGCCTGCAGATTGGAGGCCTGACTCTAGGCCTCTCCTGCCAAGACCCTCCTTGGCTGGGTTCCTCCCCCTCCCTCAGCCTGGGGGGAACTCCAGACCCCCCGGTGCTGGCCTTTGACGACATGGCAGCAGCCTCCCCTTCTCCACACAGCCCCAGCCCCACGGTTGGATGCTTGAGGGCCAAGTCCCTGCTGGCCAACCAGTTGGTGGAAAGTATGAGGGGTTTCTCACAGGAAGGATCCAGAGCCGGTGCCACAGAGATCAGATGGCAGCCCTCAGTGCCACTGGCTTTCATTCCACAGAAACCTAGTGTCACCGCTGGTGGCCTCTCAGAGCCAAGCCAAAGAGCACAGGCAGGGAGTGACCCCTGCAGTGGGCTTTAGGAAAGTTGGGACCTACGCTCACCCCTCTGTTCACACCAAGACAGCCCTGGAGGGAGTGACAAGCAGGATTGGAATCCGCCAGGTTGGGACCCACCGTGCCCACAGGCGGCTTCTGTGGACTCAGAAAGGGGAGCGGAAAGAGGGCCGAGGGTGGGATTTCTCTGAGCCACAGCAGCTCTCTCGTAGCAGAAGCCCTAGTGTCATACACACCCATCTCATCCACGTAGTGAAAGTGAACTTAAAAATGAACAATTAAAAAACCTGTGTTTAAGAAATGGTTGCACTGTCCCAGTGTGTCCTGCAGCTGTGGGGTTGCTCGCTGCCTGTGCGTCAGTGAGAAAGCCAGCTCTCCTCCTGGAAACCCCCGCCTTGAGTATTATCACAACTGTGAGTCGCTCTTCTGACAATGCCGATTTTAAGAAAGCAGCACAGAAACAGCACACAAGCCCACTTTCACCTCTGGAGACCCAGGAGTTGGTGGAGGCGGAGGGAGGAGGCTGCCCTGGCCCCCCCAGGGCTGAGTCTTCCTGCGGGCCAGGCTCTCAGGTTGCCGGTGTGGGGCCTGAGTTGCCTTCTTACCATGGCTGTGGGTCTTGCTTGGAAGGGGAGGGTGCTCCTGGAATCCCAGGGTGTGCCCCGTGGCTCTGTGGGCCCTGCTGGGCAACTCATAGTTCACAGACACGTATCTGGCCCTCACATGGGGACTTGGAGTGGCACAAAGGGACCAAGTAGACATCCTGACTCACACTGGTTGACATGACTGTCCTCTGGGACCTGAACTGCCACACGGAGTGCCTGGCAGGGACCCTTCAGAATTCTGAGGCGATGGAATGTTTGGTAGATGTCCACACTGGACCAAAGACACAGACTCTGGAGAGAGGCCTGCTCCTCGGAACCCAGAGAAACCCATTCATCTCTCCCCACACCCACGGCCCTCTCCTGGGGCAGTCCTGGCTACTTCCCCAGCCTCCAAGGAACTCGCACCATTTCCCCTCCATCCCCTGCCCAGGGAGAGGTGGGGAAGTCGGAATCCAGGACACACAGCCTCCAGCAAAGTGGAGACATCAGAAATCTGCAGGAGTGGAAAGAAATACCTTGAAAATACCTTTAGAAGGCGTGACTTGTGCGTACCTGTTATCTGGGTTCACAGGCACATGCTTGCCACACAGAAGCACACAGCCCTGGAATTCTCAGAGAAGCAGCTGATCACAGGTCAGGGCTTCTTACCCCTTTGGGGGCTCTGGTAAGGCATTGAGGGGCAGTCACCACATGGAACCTCCGACATGAGGATATGATGGGGAAGCCTTCCCAGAAGAGCAATCACACTTTTAAAATTTTAAATTGGAGGATAATCGCTTTATATATTATGCTGGTTTCTGCCACACATCAACATCAATCAGCTATAGGTATGCATATATCCCCTCCCTCTTGAATCTCCCTCCCACCTCCCACTACATCCCACCCTTCTAGATTGTCACAGAACTTCTTAACAGAGAAGCATGGGCGGGACTCATTCTGGGGAGGAGTTAGAGCTGTACTTAGTACCTATTGCTGTGAAACAAATGAGTCCAAGCAGTGGCAGAGGACAAGAAACATCGCCTCAGTTTCTGTCGAGCCAGGAATTCAGGAGCTGGGTTATTCTGGTGTGGGGCCTCTCAGGAGGCTGTAGTCAGGACAATGGTGGAAGCCCTGGCTGTCTGGAGGCTGCCTACGGCAGGAAGCCACCCACTTCCATGTTGGCTGGCTCACATGGGTGATGGCGGGAGGCTGCCTCACCTCACCAAGACTGTCCACCGGCCTGCCTGAGCATCCTCACGACTTGGCAGCGGTCCCTGGGGCAGCTGCACGAACTAGCTGTGGAAGCTGAAGTAAGTCACTAAGAACAGCCCACCCTGGGGTGGGGGTTGGGGTTAGGCTCCCCTTTGGGAAGTGGGACAGGTTCTAAACCACCTGACACTCTGCCTCCAGGACCCTGTGCGTTCTGGACACAGCGGGGGCTCTCTGGTGCCTTGGGGCGGCAGTGGAACAGGGTGTGCAGCAGGCCACGTGGGCTGGGAAGTGCAGAGGCCGTCCCCAGTGGGCCTCCCTCCAGCCCCTCACACATCCTACCAGCCCAGCAAGCTGCGTGGGACAGAGTGTGGGGTCGGCACCTACACGCTGCTTCTCTTCCTGCTGAGGAAAAGTGACTGTGCTCTTTGGCAGTTGCATTAGTTTTCTAGGATGCTGTTCAATGTGCCACAACCAGGGCCTTGAAGCCTCAGAAGTGTCTTTCAGTTGGTAGTCAGGTGTTACCCGGCAGGGAGGGGAGGGAAAGCGAGGACAGGGCCAGCCTCCAGCTCCCAGACTTGGCTGTTGGGAAAGGCAGTCTCTCCAACCCGCACAGGGCTACTGAAGAACAGGCGTGGGCCTGGACCACTTGTCATCAGATGGGGGCCCACAGAGCCTGTGTGGGGACGCCTCCTGCTGTGAGATGGTTGTGTCCCCAGCACTCAGCATGTTGGGAAGGGGAGAGGTCCAAGAGGGGTGCATGCAGGCCAGTGGGCGGGCAGGACCCAGCTTGCGGATGACCCCCCCAACACAGCTGGTCTGGTCTCTTTTTTGCTAAGTGAAGCCCAGCTTCCTTGAGCTCTCCTTGGTGACTTGGACTCTGGGAAGGAAGTATTCGGATTTGCACCCCCAGCGAGTGGCTGGCGCTCTGATGAGCCGGGGACTCCCTAGGGATAGGGAACTTGAGCTAGGGCTCTGCTGGACACCGGCTGTCCTTGGCTTGTGGATACATTACTCAGGTATTTGCCTCTCCCTGGGTGTTTGTCTTACAGGACATCACTGTCTGAATTAGAGGCCCCCACTCCAAGATGGGGGCTTGCCTGGTGGCTCAGATGGTAAAGAATCTGCCTGCTAATGCAGGAGACCTGGGCTTGATCCCTGGGTCATGATGATCCCCTGGAGAAGAGCATGGCAACCCACTCCAGTATTCTTGCCTAGAGAATACCATGGATGGAGGACCCTAGCAGGCTACAGTCCATGGAATCGCAAAGAGTCAAACACAACTAAGATACGAACACACACACAAACTTCAACATGGCCTCATTATTTAACTAATTACACTTGCAACAACACTAGTTTCAAATGAGGTCACATTCTGAGGGCCTGAGACCTGGGATGTCAACACATCTGTGGAGGACACAATTCAGCTGGACAGCAGTTGTAATTATGTAACTGGTAACTTTAAAACATCCAGGCACTTATTTGTATATTCAACACGAGTTAAGTGCATGTTTATTACATGTATCTGACTCCAGAACAGTGATGGATTTGAAGACCTAGCCCCTGCCCTGTGAGAACCTACATGTTATTCAATAAAACCTTACATACAGGTGGTAATTTATGATTTTGCAAAGCATGTTTTTAATCTTCACAAAGTCCACTTTGGGGAAAATAAGAGTAAACATTATCTTATGAAAATGTTTTTTTCTATCACTGCAAAGTATAAAGACAAAAATCTTGATCCCCTAAACTCCTTACCCTGGAGAGGATTCCCCCCAGCAGTGCTGAAGGGAGTCCCAGTTCAGACCTCTGAGACATGCCCACAGTGACGTGTTTGCACTTTTCCTGTCCTCATACGCATCACTTCAAGTGCCAGACAATCATCTATTTCATGGATGTACTAGCTGAGAAAACTTCAACTTTTTGGCTTCAGGGAACTCTTAAAACCTTACAAATTTAGAGGACCCCCCCCACCCCACAAAGAGCTGTTTATGTGGGCTTTATGAGTCAATGGGGACTGCACTGAAAAAACTGAGAAATTAAAAAAACTAATTAATTTAGAAACTATACAGATGAGATGGTTGGATGGCATCACCAACTCAATGGACATGGATTTGGGTAGACTCTGGCAGCTGGTGATAGATAGGGAGGCCTGGTGTGCTGCGGTTCATGGGGTTGCAGAGTCGGACATGACTAAGCGACTGAACTGAACTGATATACCTGTCACACATTAACATCTTAAAATGAAAAACAAAAAAATAAAATGAAAAACAATGAGTTTCCTGAAACAAAGAAGAATCAGTGAGCATGGCTGAAGCACATGAGAAAATCTAGCCTCACATAGACACACGGTTGGAAAAAGAAAGTTTATTTTAATATCTTGGTCTTTAATACTAAATGAGGGATAGTTTCTTAAAAGTTGGCTGCAGAGTGAATCTGAAACCAATAAATGAATAAATGAATCAATAAACTTCATACTCTTACATTGGATAGAGTGGTGTGTACTGAGCTTGAATACAACTTTCACCCACACACAGTTCTGTAACACCCAGTACATTGGATAGAGTGGTGTGTACTGAGCTTGAATACAACTTTCACCCACACACAGTTCTGTAACACCCAGTGCATGTGCTCCCTACCCTAAGCAGGAGGTGTTGGACCCTAGGGCTGGCAGAGTGGAGGAGGGAGGGGACAGGACTTGTTGGGTTAGCCGGCCTGTCATGGTCCTGCTTTCCATGGTCAAGGGCTGTGTGTGGTGGAGCTGAAGTAAAGCATGGGGCTTGGCAACCCCACAGCCTTCTTGGGCCTGTTGACCACTCTTTCATAGGTTTATTCTCCTCTGCAGGCAATCAAGAGTGGAAGCTCTCATCCCCATGGGAGCGCAGGGGAGAAAGCACCACCTCAGCCCCTAGCCAGGAGGAACTAGTCCATCCTGCCAGCCAATCGGAGCCCAGCACTTCCGTTTAAATGTCAGGCGTCAGGTTCGGTAGCATACGCCAAGGCCCTGCAAACTCAGACTGGAGAGTTTAGGGCCCACAGACTCCAGGGCTGGCAGCCACATCTCACCTGGCCATGCAGCAGCAGGACCGGGCCTGGTCCCTGCCCTCTGCATCTTCTGAACCCCTCCCTCTGACTTTATTAGCAGCCACTTCAGAAACGTGTGGACAGGGAAATTCAAATTATGAACACAGGTTCAGAGCTCAGTCCTAAAGAAGGCGTTTGTTTTCAGACCTCTAGGCCTTCTGAGAGGGAGCACCCAGGGACCCAGCAGGCTTCCATCTAGGGTCTGAGTCACTGGCAGCCGTCAGCGAGCAGAGCAGGGACACTACACGGGAGGAGAGTTGGGACCTGCCTGCACTTGTCTGAGAACGGCCAGCCTCAGCCACCCTCTGGGTCCCCCAACTGCTGGGCACACAGGCAGGTGTGGGAACAGCCAATCCCACCGCTGCCCTGCTTCCTCCAGGAGTCCTGTGGCAGGAGCTGACCGGGATGCCGCACACGTGCCTCGGCCCTGGGCAGGGCAGGTGAGCCCCACTTGCCATCCCCTGGGCCCCCACTGCACCTTTCAAGCAAACATTAAGGCCTGGTTGTGCTGGCTCCCAAGTCAAAGGAACCCATGAAAGCTGAGTGCTGAGTGCTGCTAACCGTCTCATGTTCTGGAAAATCTAGGGTCTTTATACTCCAGCCAGTTACTGTAATTTTAAGAGTTTTCACAGCGATCCTAACCCTACTTCAGGGTGTCCTTCGTGGCTCTGTGATAGAAGAGGAACTGGATTTTAACTTCAGTTAACGCAAATTAAGATGAGCAAATGCGGTCAGTGACTACAGCACAGGACAGAAAGCGCGGTTGGGGGTCGACATAGGAACACTGGGGGGCGCCGAACCAGAAGTAAGAATGTTCAAAGCTGTCTTTATGGCTTACTATAATACAAAAATAAAACATGATAATCGCAGGATTCGGACTGTACGACCCCCAGGGCAGCCCTCTCACCTGCCTGCCTCTGGGGAGACCCTTACACACACGGGCAGGTCACTCACATTTCTCGCCAACCCTAAACGAGTCTTCCTACGCATCCTTTCCGGGGTCTTGTTTCCTCCGTGCCAGGCAGGTGAGCCAACGGGCGGAGGGGGTGGGGGGGGCAGCGTGACCCGCAGCCCTGGGAAAGGGCAGGTACATCCACCTCCGGCCCAACCCACACCCAAGCGCACGCGCGCCCGGCCTCGCCGGGCCTTATTTCTCTGCACCGCCCGCTTCCACGCCGAGCGCCAAATAAATCCCTGGGCTCGCCCTTGCCCTTGCGTGCGCGGCCCCGCCGTCTGCGTCACTAGGAAGCGCGCGCCCGGGCCGCCGCCGCCGCCGCCGCCGCCGAATCCCCAACAAGGAGCGGAGCCCGAGGCCGCCGCCGCCGCCCGCCTGCCGCCGCCGCCCGCTACCCTCGCCCGCCCGTCGGCGCCCGCGCAGGCCCGGCCGCGGCTCAGGTAAGCGCCCGTCGCCCCCCCGCGGCGAGGCCTCTCGCTCCGCCGCGCGCCGCCGTCCAGTCAGGGGTCCCTGCGGAGCGTCAGGACGTTACGGCGGGGGGAGGGGAGCGGGGGAGGGGCGGCGGCGCGCGGCGGGCGTCACGGGCGTCACGGGTCCGCGTCAGGCGCGTCGGCGGCGGCGCGGCCTCCATCTTGCCGGAAGGCGGCGGGCGGCGGGCGCTAGGGAGGGCATTGGGTGGGCGCCGCGTGGATCGCCCCGTTTCCGTGGGAGCCTCGTGGATACTCCCCTTGCTGTGGGGCTCGTGGGGATGCCCCCTCATCCCGTGGGGCCCGCGTGGATATCCCTCTCCTGGGGGCCGCGGGGATAATCCTCGCTTCCCATGAGGGCCTTATGGATAACCGTCTACCCTTAGGGCCACGTTGATACGCCCCTTTCTGTGGGGGCCTTATGCCTGCAGAGCCCTTGGTGAGAACCAGAGCCACGTGAACCTCTTCGTAGGGGTCCATTGCCAGTAATGACCTGTACATATTTGCCTAACTTTGTGATTTACTTACTTTTCTTCCAGACAGCCAAGGTTATCTTTCTTTGCTAACACTTCAAATACAAATTTCAGTTACATCAGCCCTTTTTTTTTCATTAAAAAAAAAACTGCATAACGACTGTTCAACTTTATGAGTTTCATGTATGCCTGTGAAACTGCGATCTGTGCCATTAAATTGTCGGTCACCAAAAATTTCCTGCTCTCATTATTACTTTGTGGTAGGAATGCTTACCTAGCAAAAATTTAAGTATACAGTGTTGTTAACTAGGCACTATGCAGTATCTCAGGACTTCCCTCACTGCTCAGACAATAAAGCGTCTGCCTACAATGTGGGAGACACGGGTTCAATCCTTGGGTGGGGAAGATCCCCTGGAGAAGGAAATGGCAACCCACTCCAGCATTCTTGCCTGGAAAATCCCATGGACGGAGGAGTCTGGTAGGTTACAGTCCATTGGGTCGCAAAGAGTTGGACACGACAGAGCGACTTCACTTCATGCAGTATCTCAGACCTCCAGGATTTACTCATTCTGCATATCTGAAGCTTTGTACTCTGTCCTGCTCCCTCTTCACCAGATGCTTGCAACCATCATTCCACACTCTGCTTCTCTAAGTTTGACTGTTTTAGACTCCTGATGTAAGTGGTGGTTGTTTAGTTACTAAGTCATGTTGGATTCTTTTGTGGCCCCATGGACTGTAGCACTCCAGGCTCCTCTATCCATGGAATTTTCCAGGAAGTGGTATCATGCAGTATTTTGTCCTGTGTCTGGCTTATTTCACATAGAATAATATCCTCCACATTCATCCATGTCACAAATGGCAGAATTTCCTTTTTTTTTTAAAAGGCTAAGTTATATTCCATTGTGTGTGTATACCAAACTTTTATCCATTCATCTGTCAATGGACATTGAGGTTACTACTCCTGTATCTTGACTGCTGTAAATAATGCTTTAGTGAACAAGGGGTGCAGGTGTCTCAGAGATCCTGATTGATGTTCTTTCTTTTATACACCCAGAAGTGGGGTTGCTGATCATATGACAGTTCTATTTTTAGTCTTTTGAGGAACCTGGTACTGTTTTCATAGTGGTTGCACAATTTACATTCCCACCAATCATGCACAACCAAGTACAACAGTGTGCACCAGTCTGTTTAGGATAAAACCGAGTGGATTAAATCCCCAGTGTAACAAGAAACATTAAGCAGACTGGTCAGAAGTTGCTTCTTTGTAGGAAATATCTTAAGACTTTGGGAAGACATACTGGACAGGTTACTCACTTAAGAGCCTGATGCGGCCTGGCCAGGGTAACGCAGGGTGTGGTCAAGACTGGACAGCTAGTGCTTGTGCCCCCCTCACCCCCTAGGAAGTCAAGGCAAGGAAGCCCAGATTCTCAAGGAAGAGCAGGGCTAGAGGGCCACCTCCAGGAATGGCTACTTCTGACATTCTTCAAGACATTGGAAATCTGGATTTCTAAAATGTGAAGCCTGTAAACTTTGAAAAAGTTGCAACTAATTAAATATTTTGAAACAAGGTGAGACTCAAAGAAACTATGTCTGTGGGCCATTGCTGTGTGACCTAGGCCCTCTGCTGTTTCTGGTCTTATTTTTATCAAAGGAAAATATTTGATTTTTTTGAAGACATGGAAAGCTAGATCTGAATCTGATGTACTAACTGTGCACTCACACATTTTTAATCTGCTTTTATGTATTCGTGCCCCAAAATGCTGTTTTAGAAATATTTTGTCATGTTTTCTTTACTTCAAAATTAATTGGGAAAGAGGAATTTTGAAAACTTAATATAGTTGCCATTGCATAGGCAGAAATTCCAGTTTGTGGGTTTTCACTGTTTAGTGCTCCGTACAGTTTTGAGGTGTGGGTGTGGACAGCTGCTCTTGGAGGGTGGGCCCTTGCCTTTCTGCAGCTTTGGGGTCAAGTGTGGCTTTTTGGGCTTCTTAGAGCCTACCTGGTGAAAGCAGAGGTGCCTCCATGAGAGCCAAGTACCACAGAACAACATTACTTTCAGGGCAATTTTTTTAAAAATTTTATTGAGCTATAGCCGGTTAACAAACAAGGTTGTGTTAGTTTCAGGTGGTAAGGGTAATTTTAAAGTGATTTTTTTTTTTTTTCTTTTAAACCCCGTGACATGTAGAATCTTGGGATCAAGACCAGGGATCAAACTCGTGCTGCCTGCAGTGGAAGTGTAGAGTCCTAACCAGTGGACCGCCGGGGAAGTCCCTGTGCGTGTGACTTCTCAGGAACTACCAGGCTGCTTCCCACAAGGGCGTCACCCATCTTGTTGGTCTGCCACCAGAGCAGGATGGTTCCAGTCTCTCCATATCCTGACCACACTTACTTTCCGTTTGTTTTAATAACCATCCTGATGGGCATGAAGTGGTATCTCCTTGTGGTTTTCGTGTGCATTTCCCCAATGATTAAGGGTGTTGAGCATCTGTTCCATGGCTAACAGGCTGTTTGCAGATTTCCTTTAGAGAAATGCCTCCTCCAAATGATACTTGGCCTGTGGTTCCGGTCGTTTTGTTGTTGTTGAGTTGCATCCTGGGTGTGAATCCCTTGGTGGATGTGTGCTGCGCAGACACTGCCTTCCAGTGTATAGGTCGCCTTTTCGGTCTCGCAGGAGTGTCCTTTGGTGCACAATAGTTTTTAATTTCAGTGGAGGCTAATTGACCTGTTTTTTGTTCCCTGTGCTTTTGGTGTCATATTGCCAGGGAATCCCCTGGCAGTCCAGTGGGCAGGACTCTGTGCTGTCACTGCCGAGTGCCTGGGTTCAGTCTCTGGTCAGGGAAGTAAAATCCCTCAAATTGTACCACTGTACCCAAAAAGTGAAAAGAAAGAAAAATGTCATTACAAAATTTTGTGTCAGGAGGACTTTCCCCTCTGCTTTCTTCTGAGGGTTTTACAGTATAAGCTCTTATGTTTGGATCTTTGATCCATCTTGTGTTAATTTTTGTCTCTGGTGTAAGTGAACGTCCAGCTTCATTCTTTTGCCTGCAGAGGTCTGGTTTTCCCAGCTCCGTGCTTCAAAGAGACTGTCCCTGTTCCCCATGGAACGTCTTCCTTTGTCCATCTATTGAAGGTCATTTGAGTTGTTTCCAGTTTCTGACAGTCATGAATAAAGCTGTCGCAGTCTATGGGGTCACACAGAGTCGGACACGACTGAAGTGACATAGCAGCAGCAGCAGCAGCAACATTGTATGCACAAGTTTTCGTTTCTCTGGAGCAGATACTTAGGAGTGAGTTTGCTGGGTCATGTAGGAGGAATGTATTTAACTTTATGGAAATGTCCAGACCCTTCTTAGTGTGGCTGCACCACACAGCTGTGTATGAGAATTCCGGTTGCTTCACATCCTCCTGGTCTTTGTGTCATCAGCTTTTCGCTGGTGCTTTTTAAGCTGTTCTAATAGGTGTGCAGTAGTATTCTTGTGGTTTTACTTTGCATTTTCCTGTGGGTTAATGATGTCGAGCAGCTTTCTGTGTGCTCGTTTGGACTTCTCTTTTGCTAAGTGTGTGTTCACACATTCTGCCTACTTTTAAATTGTGGTGGTGTTGAGTTCTTTCGGTATTCTGCAGGCAAGTTCTTTGTCGGATATGATTTGCAAGTATTTTCTTCCACCTATTATTTTCATTTTCTACTGTCCTCTCTATTCATTCCGTTGTAATGTCCACACCTCACTTTGGGGACAGGTTTATGTTCACAGCACAATTGAGCGGGAGCCTCCGGAGCTCCCATACACCCACTCCCCAGCCTCCGTCCCTGCCAGCATCCTCACCAGAGCAGTACGTTTGTTGCAGTCCACAAAGCCCAGGGGACTCATCATCAAGCAGAGTCTGTACTTTACATTGGGGTCACTTTTGGTGTTGTATGTTGTATATTTTTAAACTAAGACTTAATTTTGGGGACTCCCCTGGTGGTCCAGTAGTTAAGAATCCATCTTGCAATGCAAGCAACAGATTGAGGCCCTGGTTGGGGAGCTAAGACCCCACCTGCCTCCGGGCAACTAAACCTGCGTGCAGCGACTAGAGAGTCTGTGCCTGGCAATGAAAGATCGTGCATGCCGCAGCTGAGACCTAACACAGCTAAATACATAAGTAAAAAGAACTGAAGGGGAAAACTGTTTATGGAGTTTTACCAGATATTTACCACACAGGTTGCCTTCCTCCATTCCTGAAGCTTCAGGCCTCCCTCTGCTGTAATCTCCGTCTGTCTGAAGGACCCTGTTAACACTGCTTTGAGAGCAGATCTGCTTGTGGCCAGTTGTCTTAAGTTTCCTTTATCTGAAAGTATCTCTGTTGTGCCTTGTTTCTGAAGGATCCTCTCTGTCACAGAATGCAGGCCTGAGGCTCTTTCCTTTCAGCATGTTAAGGAAGTCCCTGCCTCTGGTTCTGTGGTTCTGGGGAGAGTCCCGAAGGCCTTCAGGTTGCTGTTCTCATGTGGGAAATACGTACCTTTTTATCTGCTGTTTTTTCAACATTCCTACTTTGTCATCCATTTCCAGCAATTTGATTATGCTCTCGGCATAGATTTCTTTGAGTTTATTCTGCCTGAAGCTTATTGGACTTCTTGAGTGTCTAAGTTTATATTTTTCACTACTCTAGGGAAGTGTTCAGCTGTTATTTCTTCCGAGTTGTTTTTCAGCACAGCACGGTCTTCTTTCCTCTGGGACTCCGGTGATACAGATGGCCAACTTCTTTTGTTCTGCATTCCCAGAAGCTCTGTTCATTTTGTTTTCCATCTTTCTGTTGTTCACATTAGATCTTTTGTACTGCTATATATTTTCATTGCTGTGTCTCTTTCCTCTCTCACTTCCATTCTGATATTGAGCCCACAAGGTGGGTTTCTATTTGTTATTATATTTTTTTATTTTCAAATTTCCACTTGGCTGTGACTTTGGTTCCTGTGCCGACCCGGTCAGGACAGCAGGCTCCACTCAGGGAGTAGGAGCGCTTGCAGCTCAGGCCACTGGGGGTTCCAGTGGTCACCTCGGACTGGGCGTCTTCGTATTATTTTTGCCCTAGTTTTGGTCAGACTTTCCTGCTTCTTTATATGGTAGATAATTCTGGATCGTCGTCTGGATCCTTTGAGTATTGTGAGATCCTGTGGAGAATGGAGCGTTTTGTCATAGCAAGAAGTGGACCTGCGCTGCAGGTCTGAGCCCCTCCTGTGGGCAGACGCTGTCTTGGGTCAGCTAAGCCTTCAGCCTATGCTGGGGCCTCTGTCCCTCAGGTGCCATTCAAGGCTGATCTGAGACCTGGGCAGTGGGCAACCGTGGAGGTCAGTCCTCAAAAGCTTTGGCTGACCATTTCTGGCCAGGTCTGCACACAGACAGGTGAAGAGTGACCGGGGCCTTCACACACGGCTGGGGTCAGGCCCGCTCCACCTCCCCACTCTCGGCAGTCTCTTGCACACTCCAACCACCAGAGCTGCCTTTCTTCCCCTGTTCTGTGACACCTCAGTACTTGGCCTGCCCTGAGCCAAGCATCAGAGGGTAGAGAGCAGCAGAGCAGTGAGTTGCCTCCAGGCTCCCGGAGTTTTCAGTGCCTGCCTGATCGCGACCATCACAGAGATTAGAGGGCTGAGGCTCACTGGAGGGCAAAAAGGCAAAGACAAAGTAACACCAGGGACGGTCTCCCAGACCAGAGACAGGGGGTTCCCAAGGGCCTTCTATGCGAAGCCCTGGATTCTGACGGGACCCGCCTCCAGAGGCATCCACCTGCATCCTGGCTCCTCCCCAGCACCCGAGTGTGACCGTGGGGCTTTCGGGCCTGGTGCAGCTCCACTGTTCTGCCGGGGCTTCTGCCCTGCACTCACTCCACTGTCAGAAGGTAGCAAGGTCCCCATGGAGACCCTGTGCCTGCTCTGTTGCCCTGCAGGCCCGGGGCCCTGGCGTCTCCTGTCTGCTGAGCCATGGCCACCCCCGATGTGAGTGTCCACATGGAGGAGGTGGTGGTGGTGACGACGCCTGACACGGCGGCAGATGGCAGTGGTGTGGAAGAGGTGAAGACTGTGCTGGTCACCACCAACCTTGCCCCACACGGGTGAGGATAGGCTTGGGGAGGCGGTGGCGGAGGGGCTCAGGTGACCTGAGGGCTGTGTCTCTTCTCCCACTGCCGAGGCTTCGTGTCCCCAAATGCATGGTAACTTCTCCTCTGAAGGGTCAGGCCAGTTGGGAACCAGGTTTTCCAGGTGAAGTGAGGAGAGACGTGTGGGGTCAGTGGCACCATGACCTCTGGCTAGACTGGAAAGCGGGGCAGAAATGGTAGTGGAGCATGGGGCTGGCTGTTGCTGAGGTGCTGATGTCCCCTCTATCTCCTTCCCTTTTGTCCCCAGCGGTGACCTGACGGAGGACAACATGGAGACGGAAAATGCCGCGGCGGCTGCTGCAGCCGCGTTCACGGCATCCTCGCAACTCAAGGAGGCCGTGTTAGGTAGGGAGCCTGCCTTCTGGCAGTGGCGCCCACAGGCCGCTCCAGAAGTGGTTTTGCCTGAGGGGACTGTCCTCCCTTCAGTAAGGGAGCAAAGGTTCCCGAGGCCCTCCTGGGGCTCCTCTCCAGAGGTGGGCCCTGGCTCCAGGGTCCCCAGGTGTGGCGCTGGCCTGTGGCTCACAGGGAGAGCTCAGTTTGCAGTCCTGGTTAGTGTAGCTGTCTGTGATCAGCAATGCAGACTCTTACCGCCTTTGGCCTTTTTTTGTAGCCTAACACTAAAGGCCTCAGAGCTCTTCCAAATGTTAAGAATAGGTTTCTCTGTAAGTGTTTGGGTGAAGTTTTATTTCCATCAGTTGGTCTTTACTTTGGGCTGAGGAGAAATGCCCTCTGCCCACCTTCGTCTTGTCTCAGTCTCTCCTGAATTCTGATTTCTCTTTCAAGGTAGTTAACCTTGTACTTTTGCAGGAAATGCTTTGGAGAAGTTGTAACTGATTTTCTGTGTTGCCCCTTTCCCTGTCAACACACCTGGTGAGAAGTGAAGATGGCTGAAGAGGAGGAGAGCCTGGAGGCAGAGATCGTTTACCCCATCACCTGCGGGGACAGCAGGGCCAACCTGATCTGGAGGAAGTTTGTGTGCCCCGGCATCAATGTGAAGTGTGTGCAGGTGAGAGTTCCCATGCAGCCGGCTTCAGGGAGGGGCTCCCAGGGCCGCAGCTACGAAGCAGACAAAAGGGAGACCCCAATGGCAGGGGTGTGATCTTGGTGGGGAGTTCAGGAGGCAGAAATCCCATGTTTGGGAGAACAGGGGACAAGGAGGCTTCAAGGACAAACAGGCTATCACCAGGGCATGAGAAAGCCTCAGGGCAGTGAGTTCCGTTCCTGGAGTGACTCTGTTGGGGCAGTTTAAACAAGGGAGCTGCTTAGCAAAGACTCATTAGCAGCTGTGGGTAAGGTGGACAGGAGAGAGGTCTGCTTTTCCTGCAGCATGGTAGCTTAGGTACCCACTCACCTTGTGCTGAAAACAGCTAAAAATGCCACTTAAGGCATCTAGAAGATGCCTCCTTAAGCTGGCAAAAGAGAAGGAAGTAGGCCCGGGGCCTGAGTAAAGGTGGATTGTAGAGGGCAGCTAACTTTTGCCTGACACTGGTTTCTCAGCCTTGTGGGCAGGAGGTGAGGAGCCAAAGCTCAGGGCTCCCAGCTGGGGTGTGTTGTTGGGGTAGGGATTGTCCCTGTGATGCTGCTACTTCCAAAGGTCTCCACCCTCAATTCTGGGGGCTAGAAAACATGCTGATCACATCCTCCCAGCCCCCCTACCTCTAGGACAAGGAAAACGCCCCTCCCACATCAGCACTAGGTGGAGTAGGAACCCTCCTGAGGAGTCACATGAGGCCTATTCAGTGTGAATACCTTTAGCTAAGAGTTTAGTTGTCAGATGGTTCCTGGCTCAGAGCTCCCCCAGGAATCTGACAAAAACAAATGAGAAATCCTTTTTCAAAGAACTCACCTTTATCTCAGGTTTCAAGTAACGTTGGTGGACAAAGTTCCCAAAAAAGGAGCAGCTCACAGTAATGCAGAACATAACCCTGAGCACACAAGGAAACAAAGCACCTGAGTGAGTGCACACAGAAATCACAGACAGCAAAATAAGGCCCACAAATGCTATAGGTTGGAATCCTGAGACACAAAATAGAAAATAATTATGTTTAGTTACTTCAAGAAATAAAAAAGAGACTCAAACATGAATAAAGCATAAGCAGATATGAAAAAAACTAGAAATGAAAAACAATTAAAATCGAACACTAAGTGGGTGGGTTTACAGCTGATTAGACACNTTGACCATCTGGTGATGCCCATGTGTAGAATCTTCTCTTGTGTTTCTCGATTTCCTACTTTTGCATTCCAGTCCCCTATAATGAAAAGGACATCTTTTTGGGGTGTTAGTTCTAAAAGGTCTTGTAGGTCTTCATAGAACCATTCAACTTGAGCTTCTTTGGCATTACTGGTTGGGGCATACACTTGGGTTACCATGATATTGAATGATTTGCCTTGGAAACGAACAGAGATCATTCTGTCATTTTTGAGATTGCATCCAACTACTGCATTTCAGACTCTTTTGTTGACCATGATGGCTACTCCATTCCTTCTAAGGGATTCCTGCCTACAGTAGTAGATATAAGGTCATCTGAGTTAAATTCACTCATTCCACTCCATTTTAGTTCACTGATTCCTAGAATGTCGATGTTCACTCTTGCCATCTCCTGTTTGACCGCTTCCAATTTGCCTTGATTCATGGACCTGACATTCCAGGTTCCTGTTCAATATTGCTCTTTACAGCATCAGACCTTGCTTCTATCACCAGTTGCATCCACACCTGTATAGTTTTTGCTTTGGCTTCATCCCTTCATTCTTTCTGGAGTTATTTCTCCACTGATCTCCAGTAGCAATATTGGGTACCTACTGACACGGGGAGTTCCCCTTTCAGTATCCCACCATTTTGCCTTTTCATACTGTTCATGGGGTTCTCAAGGCAAGAATACTGAAGTGGTTTGCCATTCCCTTCTCCAGGGGACCACATTCTGTCAGACCTCTCCACCAAGACCCACCCATCTTGGGTGACCCCACATGGCATGGCTTAGTTTCATTCAGTTAGACAAGGCTGTCGCCTGTGTGATCAGATTGGCTAGTTTTCTGTGATTATGGTTTCAGTGTGTCTGCCCTCTGATGCCCTCTCACAGCACCTACCGGCTTACTTGGGTTTCTCTTACCTTGGATGTGGGGTATCTCTTCATGCCTGCTCCAGCAAAGTGCAGCCGCTGCTCCTTACCTTGGACGAGGGGTATCTCCTCACAGCCGCCCCTCCTTACCTTGAAGGTGGAGTAGCTCCTCTCTGCCCTCCTGCACCCGCACAGCACATTGGTATTTTTATTAGTTGTGCATTTAGGAGTTCTGCACATTTCCATGTGTGAAGAAGCAAATGCTTAAAAAGAGAAAATCTCAAGAATAGCCAAGTTATCCCTGAAGATAAATCAGGCAGAAAAATAATAACTGTGATACTGGTAGATATTGACAAATAGATGGATTGGAAGAGAGAACACAATTGCATACATATAGAAACCTGAGATTTGATCAATTGACTTGCATTATACATTATACAAAAGCATCAACTCTGGATAACCTAAGCTCTTATATATAGAAGCCAACACTAAAACTTAAAAGAAAATATAGAATAGCTTCAATCATCTTGTATTATATTGAGACTCTTAAGTAGGATTCCAAAATGTATAAATAAATAAGAAAACTAAATTACCTAAGTCCATTGCATTACATTTAAGCACATCTATTTATTAAAAATATCATTCCATAAATAAAAAGATAAGCCACTTGCTAGAAAAAGATGTTACAAACATATAACTGATGAGACAAGTATCTGGAATATATAAAAAATGCCTATAAATCAAGAAATAATAAACAACTCAAAAGGCTACAACACTTAACAAAGAAAAAACAAAAGCTTAACAAATGTATGCAAACATTCACAACTTATCACAATGTAGAGAAATGCATATTAAAACCATATAATGAGATTCAATCTCATACCCTTCCAATTGTCAAAAATTAAATATGTTCAATATTTTCATATTAATATTATTTAATATTTTGTACAAATATCACATCTATTTATCTTCTTAATAAGTAGTGGTGAAGATGTGGATCAACATGAATATTCCCATAGTACTAGCAGAAGAAAAAAATCTAGGATTACCTACCAAAGTCTGAATAAGGCAATATTCTATGATCCTGAAATTCTACTCCTAGGCCTAGCAGTACAGATTTACAGAAATTCCCTATGGTAAAGAGTCTGCCGGCAAGGCAGGAAATCAGGATCCAATCCCTGGTTCAGGAAGATCCCCTGGATTAGGAAATAGCAACCCACTCCAGTATTCTTGTCTGGGAAATCCCATGGACAGAGGAGCCTGGAGGGCTACAGTCCATGTAGGCCTGTCGTGCTGCGATTCATGGGGTCGCAAAGAGTCGGACATGACTGAGCGACTGAACTGAACTGAGACACAGTTGAAGAGATAATTAGTGAACTGGAAGACAGAAGTGAAGAAGTTATCGAGACAACTACCTAGCGAAATGTCACAAGGGAAAATGGAAGCACGGGAAAGTCTAACCTATCTATGTGACTTCTGAGAGGAGAGAGGGTCTGAGAACTTTCATAACCCAGGAAACATAGCCACCTGCAGTTCAAGAAACTTAATACGTCCCAAACTGAACAAATAGATTCAAAATTTCACATTTCAAAATCTACACTAGGTGCCAGTGCAAAGGACCTTCCACTGGCTCTGGGACATTTTAGCATCAGAATAATGAATGATGGTCATGGATTATAATTCAAGTAAAAATAAGAATCTATCTGCCCATATTTGTTGCAGTATATTTATTTCATGTCATTTATTTACATCAAACAAGAAAGAGCTAAAACTCTTACGCCAGCTAGCAAACATAGATGGGGTGCTGGAGCCAGAGTGCCTTGAGGAAGTGTTGCATCTAGTCAGGGGAAGCTGGTCTCCACTAAGGTGCTGCTTACAGAGGGTGAAGCCTGCAGATCACCCGCTAAATGAGTGGTGATATTTGGGCATCAGTGTTGGGCCAGTCTCCGCCACAGCCTCCTGACGGAATGGGCAGGGGTTCTGTGACATTTCCTGACACAAACGCACAACCTGGTTCCACTCAGGAAGATATTGGACAGACACAAACTGAGGGATGCTATCTTTGTCTGCAGAAACACAGACCTGCATGCTTCACGAATGTTGAGGTCAGGAAGGCATGGTCAATCTGAGATGCTCCTCTAGGTTAAGGAGAGGACAGGGCAATCAGTGCAGTCAGACAGGTGTGAGTGGGACCAGTTAGCCCACCCTGAGTGTGGAACGCACCTGCCCCACCAGTAGAGGAGAACCTGGTTCCTCAGAGGGAGGCGGGACAGAAAGGGGTGGCAGGATGTAAGGGAGAGGCAAGCCATCAAGTGGTGCTATAGTGTCAGGTGGGGGCAGGGCCAGAGAAGGCATCACATAGTTGGGGGGCGCTTTGGGTCCACCATGGACTTCTGTGCTTGGGGACTGGTCAGAGAGGGTGCTGACTATCCCTGCCTTCCTGGGGTCAGAGGCAGCTCCCAACCAACCAAGGCAAGGGATAGAGTGGCTTCCTGGCTTGGAGGGACAGTGTTTAGGCTCAGGAAATCAGGACAGTCGCTTCCATCAAAAGGGCTTCCCAGGCTGGCCGCAGGCAGCCTTGGAGAAGGCCACCTTGCAATAGAGAGTCACACACATTTTTTGTTTTCCCGGCACATATAAAAGGTATATTTACACTGGATCGTGCTCTGTTAGTGGTGTCATAGCATTGTGTCTAAAAACAACGTACATGCCTTCAGCTTTATTGCTAAAAATGGTAACCATCATTCAAGCTCTCAGAGTTGTGGTAGTAGCACTAAAGGTGATCACAGATCACCGTAACTAATGAAAAACTTTGAAATATTAGAAGAATTACCAGAATGTGACACAGAGACCTGAATTGAGCAACTGCTATTGAAAAACAGCACCAATAGCCTTGCTTGAAACGGTGTTTGCAAGCCTTCAATTTGTAGAGTACGCTTTGTGGAGCGTGACAGAGCAGGTGTGGCTTGTACGTGAGCTGAGGCAGTTTTGCTCCAGTGGCAGGGTAACCTGGGCCCAACCCAACACAGACTGCAGGGCCCCTCAGGGCAGCTGCCCTGGGAGGGGAGGCCCTGGGGAGGGGAGGCCCCGGGGCATCTGGCACCCCGGTCAGGTCCAGCCATGTGTCCGGGCCACGTTGGAGCTTTTGTTTCTGCCTCTGCTGCGACTGTGACACATCCATCCCCCTGCTTGTGCTGTAAGTAAATGCAGTTGTGTGTTGGTTCTTTGGTTTCAGTGCATGCTTGTTCTACAAGACTGAGTCGGATACTTCACCTTCTCAGGCCGCATTTGGGTGAAACTAGCAGACGCGCAAGGAGGGAGGGCAGTTCCCTGACTTGAATTGGGCATGTGCTCCTGTGCCATGAAGGGTGCTGTTAGGGCTGAGCCAGGCGGGCTGTAGGGGTGTTCACAGCTGACCCTGTGACTGTGTCTCTTGTTACTTGATGGGCTGTATGTGAATGTTATTTGTGGAATAAGTTACATACAGGAAAGTTCGCTGCTTGCTGTACGGAGGGAGAGAGCGCCCTGCGTTTCAGAGTGGGGTGGGCTCCCTGGGTCCCAGGCGCTGGGTGTGTGGTTGAGGGAGATCACCAAGCACCCAGCTCCCTCCCTGCTATGGGCAGCACCTGACCATCTACTGGAGCAAGATAGGGTCAGCACCTCACTCAGGCCTTGCAGCTCAAGGATCAGGCGTGGCTCACCTGGTGGTTCTTCTTCCCACCTTAGTCAAGATTGCCAGTGGCTAAATCCTGAATGTCCACCTCCACAGTGGCTGCCCTGCCATCCACCCTCTTTCCCAGGCTGGCCCTGGACAGAGGGTCAGGCAAGAGAGAGGGCATCGGGGAGGCTCCATCTTGACCCTGCTCTGCTCTTCTGTCCACAGTACGATGAACATGTCATCAGCCCCAAGGAGTTTGTGCACCTGGCCGGCAAGTCCACCCTGAAGGACTGGAAGCGAGCCATCCGAATGAACGGCATCATGCTTAGGTGGACGGGGCAGGGGTAGGGTGGGGCGGAGGGAGTGGAGCCTACACAGGATTGGCCAGGGACCCTCCATCAGGGAGTACTGTGGCCACTCTCTCAAAGAGGGCCAGCCCTCACTGCTGACCGAAGTCTCCGGGATAGCTGCCTCCCTCTGGGTACGAGCCGCTGTGGTCACACTCCTTGTGGACAGAGCCACACACAGGCATCCCCATGCTGTTGAGAGTGGTGCTGGGGTGGAGCACAGGCAGGCTCTGAGCCTCCACAGCCTTGTCACCCTGTGTGACGCCCGTCCTCCTCCCTGCAGGAAGATCATGGACTCCGGGGAGCTGGACTTCTACCAGCATGACAGGGTCTGCTCCAACACCTGCCGCAGCACCAAGATCGACCTCTCTGGGGCACGCGCATCCCTGGGCAGCCCCACGCCCACTGAGTACATCCCGCTCACGCCAGCCACTGCTGATGGTAGGTACTACGTGTTGGACTTCCTCTGCTGCTGGCTGCTTGCGTGGGGCCTCCAGTCAACTTGGCTGTCCCTTCTGGGCCCCAGTGGTTTGCGCCCACCTCCTCCTTCCTCACCGAGGAAATCTAGCTGCATTGCTGTTCTACCCACAGGGAAGACGGAAGGATTTTATTTTCTTAAGCCATTCTTATTATAAAATACAATGATTCATAGGTGGAGAAGAGCATGAAGATTAACAGGGCCAGTGTCCAGTGCCCACCTCCAGCTTTGCCCGTTTTGGGGAGCACCCTCTGCCCTTGCCCTGGAGCCTCCCCTCAGCACTGGTCTGGGCTTGTGTGTGCTCCCTGCCACTTGAGTTGCTGATGTGTTTATAGTAGATAAGCTGATGTGTTTAACTGGTAGAAGGCCTCGG
>SJYX01020184.1:39054-76478 GCA_006410675.1 Oreotragus oreotragus
TGAATATAGTAAAGTTGCAGGATATAAAATCAACACACAGAAATCCCTTGCATTCCTATACACTAATAATGAGAAAGTAGAAAACGAAATTAAGGAAACAATTCCATTCACCATTGCAACGAAAAGAATAAAATACTTAGGAATATATCTACCTAAAGAAACTAAAGACTTATATATAGAAAACTATAAAACACTGATGAAAGAAATCAAAGAGGACACTAATAGATGGAGAAATATACCATGTTCATGGATTGGAAGAATCAATATAGTGAAAATGAATATATTACCCAAAGCAATCTACAGATTCAATGCAATCCCTATCAAGCTACCAGCAGTATTTTTCACAGAACTAGAACAAATAATTTCAAGATTTGTATGGAAATACAAAAAACCTCGAATAGCCAAAGCAATTTTGAGAAAGAAGAATGGAACTGGAGGAATCAACTTACCTGACTTCAGGCTCTACTACAAAGCCACAGTCATCAAGACAGTATAGTACTGGCACAAAGACAGAAATATATCTTTTTAATGGCTGCTAAATATCCCATTGCATTCCTGATATTGATGATTTGTATCACCTCTTTTATTTTTATGAGTCTTTCTAGAAGTTTATTAGCTTTATTAATCTTTTTTGAGGTACCAGCTGTTTGCTTCATTTCTTTTCCTATTTTTCTTATTTTCATTTTCATTGATTTCTGCTTTTTATTATTTCATTATTTTTTGTGTATTTTGGGTTTCTTTTACTCGTCTCTTCAGTTTTGGTACAGGAACTTTGATTATAGATTTGGGACTTTTTCCTCTCTTCTAATGTAAGAATTTAGTGCTGTAAATTTCACTTCCAGTATTACTTTAGTTGCATCCCATATATTTTGATGTGTTGTATTTTTATTAAGTCCTATACATTTTATCATGTCCATGGAAATGTCTTTATGTATTAATTAGAAATATGCTGTTTAATTTCTAAGTGTTTAAAGATTTTCTTCTATTATTGATGTCTAATTTGATTCCATTATGGTCAGACAATATACTATATATTATTTCATTTCTTTTAAATTTGTTGAGATTTTTCTCTGGCTCAGAATGTGGTCTATCTTGGTGAAAGATGCACAGACATTTGACAAAAATATGTATTCTGCTTTTATTGGATGGAGTGAGTGAGAGTTATTCAATCGTGTTTGACTCTTGGCTACCCCAGGGACTGTAGCCTGCCAGACTCCTTTGTCCATGGAATTCTCCAGGCAAGAATACTGGAGGGGGTTGCCATTTCCTTCTCTACAGTAAGAATCCTGTTGGTTGATTGTATTGTTTGGGTCTTCTACATCTTTGCTGCTTTTTCTGGTTGTTCCACCAGTTGCTGAGAGGAGGGTGTTGAGGTCCTCAGGTATAACTGTAGATCTGATTATTTCTCCTTTGAACTCTTTCACTTTTTGCTTCATGTATTTTGAGACTTTGTTGTTTGGTATATTAAGGATTGTTATGTTTTACTGGGGGGTTGAGCCTTTCATCCTTTTTGTCTCTAGTAACTTTGTTTGCTCTGAAGTCTACTTTTTAAAAAGATGTATTTATTTTTGGCTCTAGTGGATCTTCATTGCTGTGCCTGGGTTTTCTCTAGTTTCCGTGTGTGGGCTTTTCATTGCAGTGGCTTCTCTTGTGGAGCACGGGCTCTAGGAGGGCTGGCTTCAGTAGTTGAGTTGTGTCCCCTGGATTGGCAGGTGGATTCTTAACCTCTAGATCACCAGGGAAGCCTGTGAAGTCTATTTTATCTGATATCCACATAACTACTCTTTTTTATTGTTAATATTGCATGGTATATATTTTTCTGTCATTTTACTTTCAATTTATTGATGTCATTGAACTTACAGATTTTCTTGTAGATGGCATATAGTTGGGTCTTGTTTTTATTTACTTTATCAAATGCTGCCATTTAATTGATGGTTAAGTCATTTACATTTAAAGTAATTATTGATATCAGGGTTTTAAGTCTGCCATTTTATTATTTTTTCTTTGTTTCCTGATCTTATTTCTTTCATTTCTGTGGGTTACCTGAACATTTTCTAGTATTTCATCTTGATTTACTTGTTTTTGAGTATATTGCTTCATAAAGTTTTCCTTCTGGTCACTCTGGGTGTTGTTATATATGTATGTGGCTTGTCACAGTCTGCTGGTGTCAACACTTTACTCCTTAGGATGATGTGTTGAAACTTTAACTCTAGTTTCCTTTGCCCTTCTCGATTTTAACTATCATTGTCTTAGTGTCAAATGGTATTCTCATTTCAGTCATTACATATGAATTATAAAACCGATGATAGTATTGTATTTACCCATATTTCTGCTCTTTCTGTTCTTTGTTCCTTTTTATTATTGAATAATATTCTGATACTGAATTTAACAGAGTTTGTTTAACCATTCACCTGTTGAAAGACATCTGGGTTATTTACAGTTTTTGGCTATTATGAATAAAGATGTTAAGAACACTCACATGCAGATTTTTGTCATCATAAGCTTCTATTTCTCACTGCCCGGATTTCTAAATGCCTCAGAAATTGCTGTGTCATGTAGTAATTACAGGTTTAGTTTTATAAGAAACTTCCAAACTGTTTTCCAGTTTGTTCTATTTTACATCTCTCCTAGCAAAGTATGAATGATTGAATTTCTCTGCATGCACTTTCCTGTTCTTTTTATTGTTCTTTCTTGCTTCCTGATGCTCCAAGATTGCTTCTGTCATCATAACCTTTCTGTTTCAAGATCTTCCTTTTGCCATTATTTAAGAGTAGGTCTGCTAGTGACAAACATTTTAAATTTCCTTTTGTGTGATAATGTTTATTTGCCCTTCAGACCTGAAGGATAGTTTCCTCTATACAGAATTTGCAATTGAGACTTCTTTTCTTTTAGCATTTGTACCTGTAAAAATATTGGTGACAGAAGAAAACAGCATGGAAAACAGACCTGAAACAATGGATCACCCAACTGTATTGGAAGATGACAATAGCCAACCTTCTTCCTCATCATCTGTCCTCAGGCCTTCCAGTTTTGGTGAGTGTGCAATGACACTATTTAACCTATATTCTTCAGCTTACTTGATACAAACTTTTTTTTCCTATTCTGAGGACAGGTTTTAGATGATATTAGTAATAAGGAATAATATTTATTGAGTATGTACTATGTGCAAGACACTGTCCTGATCAACTGACATGCCTCTCTCTTTTAATATTCATAATGACTTCATGATGTAGCTACTTGTATTACCCACATTCCCAAAATCACAGAGCTGGTGAGTGGCAGTTCTGGAACTCTAACCCAGGTCTCTCTGACTTTAAAGTTCATGTTTCTTAACATCTCTTGTGTTGCCTATCAAGCCACAGTGGCAGAGATGAGAACACCCCAGGTTCCGTGGCCTCTAAGGTCAAGTCTTCCTAATACTTACTAGTTATATGTCCCTACTTCTAAGTAGGTAATCTGTTACTAATATCCATGAGCAGGGCTCAACATACTTTTTATGTGAAGGGCTAGATAATAACTATTTTAGGCTTTGTGGGCCATCTAGTATCTGTCACACCTACTCAGCTCTGCTGCTGTAGTATGAAAGCAGCCACAGGTGTAGGTAAGTGAATCAAAGTGGCTGTGTACCAATCCAACCTTATTTACCAAATCTGGTGGTGGGATTGGCCTGTGGACTGTGGTTTGGTGATTGTCATCCCAGAGGAGACCCTTTTTCTTTATTTTATTACCCAAACTAGAAAGAACTTAAAAAATTGTGTTCTTTGTATAAAGTAGGCACTGTGATATGCTGTTGTTAGAAGTATAAATTTGTGAAAACTTTCTGAAGGGTAATTTGTTTAAAAATCTATAAAAGTATTTATTTTACTTGACTCAGTAATCCCACTTCTATCCAAAGGTATAATAAAAAAGATTTGCATTAAAATATTGGTACAATAATTAATTTTTATAGACTCATGAGAAATTGGAAACAGTTCAATAAGCAACCATAGAGAATTAGTTACATATATACCTGGTGTATACCACTATATATGAGGCAGTAAGCATAACAGTTTGAAGAAGGCAATGGCATCCCACTCCAGTACTCTTGCCTGGAAAATCTCATGGACGGAGGAGCCTGGTGGGCTGCAGTCCATGGGGTCGCGAAGAGTCAGGCATGACTGAGCGACTTCACTTTCACTTTTCACTTTCATCCATTGGAGAAGGAAATGGCAACCCACTCCAGTATTCTTGCCTAGAGACTCCCAGGGGTGGGGGAGCCTGGTGGGCTGCCGTCTATGGGGTCACACAGAGTCGGATACGACTGAAGTGACTTAGCAGCAGCAGCAGCAAGCATAACAGTTAAAAGCATGGACTACTGAGTCAGACTGCCTGTGTTCAAATCCTGGCTTTGTGTCTTACTAACTATATGACCTAATATTCTCTGACCTAAATATTAGTTTCTTTATCTGTGAAGTGACAAAAGTTATAGTGCCTACTTTATAGAATTGTGAGGATCAAATGGGATAATTCATTTAAAGCTCTTAACACAATGCCCAGAACATAAGTGCAACATAAATATCACTTGTCAGGAAAATCATGATGATAGGAATACAGACTTGGAAAAAAAAAGAAAATGGAAAAATATGCAAAGCATAATGATAACTGAAAAAAAGCGGGATCCAAGCTACATATAAGGTATAGTTTCAGTTTTGTGTTGAGAAAAAAGAATAGAAAACATTAGGTTTGAGGCACTTGGCATAACACCAGACAGACTTAGCTTATAAAACTAGCTCTATAACCAGCAGCGTGATCTTGTTCAAATAACTTACCTTCGTTGGGCCTCAGTTTCTTCATCTGTTAAGTGAGAATAGGTTGTTGGGATGATGAAACTGAGCTTATAGACGTAAAATATTTAGCACAGTGCTTGATATACAGTAGATACTCTATAAATGCTATTTAAAAAAAAATTCAAATTATATCCACTCACACTTTCTAAATTGTCTTCAGGGACCATATACTCACTCAGTAATATACCTCTGAGTGTACTTTCAGAATTTAGAATGGAGCAATGGGATCTCAGAGCAACGTGATTATATATGCACCTGTGGCCTAAGAATTAAGTTTATTCAAGACAATGAACTGATTAGTTCAAGTACAGCAAATTCAAGACTAACAAAGGTGAAACATGCTAACAGTTATGCAGATGGCATCAAATAGACTCATTTAAGAAAAAGATGAAATAAGTATAGAAAAAAATTCACCCAAGTAGAAAATTTGTGAATTAAAAATCAATTAGTTTAATATTCTTAGACACTTTATTGGTAACCTTGCATGAAAAAAACAAAGATTTTAATTTTCCCCTATATTTTTAAAGGATATCTTGGTGATCCGAGAAGAAATGTCAGAATGCTTGATATTCATTTGATGGCTGTACAAAAGAAGGCCATACCTAGGCACGCAGCCTGCTACTTGGTTCGTATTTTGTTCTCCAAGGAAATCCTGATTTCCAGCTCAGTAGATATCAGTTCCCAAGGCTGCCAATCCCTGGATCCAAACAAAATGGCTGCAATAAGAGGTATGTACAGAGTCGGACACGACTGAAGCGACTTAGCAGCAGCAGCAGCAGGGACTTCCTTGGTGGTCCAGTGCCTAAGACTTTGTGCTTCCACTGCAGAGGGTGTGGGCTTGATCCCTGGTCAGGGAACTAAGATCCCACATGTCACATGGCATGGGGGAAAAAAAAAGAGGTATATAAAGTCATTATAGGATCTTTGCTCATTTAGTTTTCTGATGGGTGTTATTGATAGTTGAAGAAATAATGATAAAGTATGTGTAAATGTTAGAACTGTTCACTTTTTCACCTTGTCTAACCTAGATTTTTACAATTTAGTAGTGTATAATGGGTAGCAACTTCTAAAGAATAAAACGTGTTCATAGACTGATCAAATAAGATAAACTTTATTGGTTATAGTTGCTTATGGTTAATACTAGGTCAATTCTTCAGTGCTGAAACTTGGCACTAAAAAAATCAAGAAAAAGCCAAAATAAGAAAAAGTGGGAAAATAAAGCACGTTTCATTGCTAGGAACTGACAACACAGAAATAGCATCTCATAATTAATCCACTCTGGCCTCCTGCCTCCTTGTTTTCCAGTAATGTGTATAGAGGTCCTGGAACTCTTAGGCACTAAGAATACAACAATAAATAAGTAGTTCTGACCACAGGAGTTCACAGTCTAGAAAATGACACATTGGGGAAACAGATCAATTCCATTCCAGGGTGGTAATGTGGAAACTCAGAGAGCAGAACACCTATTTTGAGGGTATTAGGGAGGACTTCCTAAGGACAAGACATTTAGAAAGATTCCTTAGCTACATAAAGAAAACAGAAAGAGTGTTCTAGGCAGAGGGAGTAGCTTGTGGGGAAGATAGACATGTAATATGCACAAGTAACTGGATCATGAGGTGATAATGTTTGTAATAATACTGTTTTCTCCTTACAGGTTTCCTTCTGTTTTTAGATCTAATTTATCCATAGGGTTATTAAAGGGTATTAGCACCTGAAATAATTGACTTTTTGTAACACATTTTTTTTTCCCTAAAGCACCAAAACCTCATCATGGGCTCCTTAGGTCAGTGTTTTAGGGAATTGCACATTAGAAGAAATGAGATATTCAGCTAAGCATCCTCTTTGAGTAGAATTCCTAAACTCTTACTTAGAGAAAAGAATGACAATGAAAAAGAGAAAATTTCAGTATTTTAAATAAATTTTTTGTCAGTTTCTTTGTTATTTCCCCCTTAATTTTCGTGAATTCTTGGTGCTATTTGCAGAACATCTGGCAGCAGTTTTTCCCAACTATGATTTGAGTGAACATGGAGAAGAGTGGCAAGCCTGTATTTCCAATATCAATTCTCTGATCCGCAATTTATGTTCAAGAAGAACACCAGTAAGTGATTTTTTTTATCTAAATATGGTCACTGCTGTATAAGTACATACTGCATACAACTCCAGAACTGATGGTATGACATACAAGATCTTCAGTCCATGTACTCAAATTCTTTAGTTTAGAGGCAAGGTGTGTTCTCTTGCATCCTGCCTGTTCATTTCACTCTTTGACATTTTGTGCCCCATAAAAATATCCTAAAGATAAAATAAATAGTGTTATAATTAGTATATTTCAAGCCAAGGGTTACACCAGAAAAGATTTCAACTACAAAGCTATTTGGCAAGTCTTTTTCAGGATCCCACTGAGTAACACATAAAAGAGCAGACTGTGGTGCTACTTAGCTGTTCTAATGGTAGTTAGGAATGGCACAGAAGAAAAGGAAGGTACTTCATTACTTGTTCACTTTCAGTGATGGCAGAAACTGGTGAAAATGATGCATATCATGAGGTTAAGTTTTCACAGATATTTTATAATCTGTATAGCTACATGGTAAGTGGGAATCTGACTTCTCTCTCACCGATCCTATCTTCAGAGTGCATTTGAGTTTTTATTTTTTAAACACAAACAGGTCAGTAGGGAAGAGAGTCATGTCTATTGCCTTCTGATGAAGCATTTAACATAATGACAATTCCTAACTTCCACCTACCTCTCTAAAGCTCCCATTTTATTCTCACCATATCTAGTCACTCCTGTGTCTCTAGAGTAAGTTGACGGAAACTGTTTGCCAAGAATATTTGTAGCTGAGCTTATATTTTCTTGGTGAATGGCTTGATTTCAGTGATAACTCAAGCACCATCTGTATGAAACCATATCTGCTTATTTTTCACATTCCCTTTTATATCCCACAAAAATTACACCTTAAACATTTGAATGTAAAATTATGATACTGCCTGGAAATGGTAACTTGAATATTGCTTAGGCATCGGAAGAGAAGCAGCATCTGCCAGTGCCTGCTGTGTCCTTGATTAGGAGAAGGATAGGTCCTTACTACTCAAAGTGGGTCCGTGGACCAGCAGCTGCAGCACTGGAAAGCTTGTGAGAAATGCAGTCTTGAGTTTCATACCAGACTGACTGAGGCAGAATTTGAGTTTTAGCCAGACCCTCAGGTGATTTTTGTGCACACTGAAGTTTGAGAAGCCCTAACCTAGAGCAGTGGTCAACTCTAGGTATATGTTAAAAACATGTGAGGCACTTAAAAAAAAAAGTTAGTAATGCTGGAGCTCTCCCACTCCCTCCACCAGAGATTCTGGTTGAATTTGCCATGAGTGGGGCCCCAGCACTGCTTTAAGAAAACACAAGTTCTCTAGGGTAATTCAAATGCTCAAATGCACAGACAGATTAGAAGACCACTGGGGAAAGAGAAAAAAAAATTAAGAAAAAACAACCTCAAAGTTGTCGTCTTTGAGAAACTCACGTATCCATTTATTTATGATATGTTCATCAAGCACTTATTTTGTGCCAACAGCTGTTGTTTGTTGTTGTTGTTTAGTCACTGGGTTGTGGTGTCTTGACTCTGTTTGCAAACCCATGGACTGTAGCCCTCTGGGCTGCCTCTGTCCATGGGACTTTCCAGGCAAGAATATTGTAGTGTGTTACCATTTCCTTCTCTAGGAGATCTTCCTGACCCAGGGATTGAACAATCGTTTCTGGCATTGGCAGGCGGATTCTTTACTACTGAGCCACCAGGGAAGCCCATTTAGTTCGTTAGACTGCTACTAAATCCCCCAAGAGCCGACTCATTGGAAAAGACCCTGATGTTAGAAAAGATTGAGGGTAGGATGAGATGGTTGGATGGCATTACTGACTCAATGGACATGAGTTTGAGCAAACTCTGGGAGATGGTGAAGGACAGGGAAGCCTGGTGTGCTGGAGTCCATGGGATCAGGAAGAGTCAGACAGTGGTTGAGTGACTGAACAACAAAGTCCCCCAAGAAGCAGCGAGTCATGGCAGCTGGAGGAGGAATCCACCTATNCTGACTCAATGGACATGAGTTTGAGCAAACTCTGGGAGATGGTGAAGGACAGGGAAGCCTGGTGTGCTGGAGTCCATGGGATCAGGAAGAGTCAGACAGTGGTTGAGTGACTGAACAACAAAGTCCCCCAAGAAGCAGCGAGTCATGGCAGCTGGAGGAGGAATCCACCTATAGTTTTATTTCATGCCACAGAGGATTCCTGTGCTTCAGCCCAGCTGATTAGAAACAGTTGCTTCCTCATCACCCTGGAGGACCTTGGTAGATGATGAAGCATGTCCATATTTTCCCACTATGGGACTTTGTTTATAGATACAATTTTGTGTTTCAACAGAAAACTGTTGATAACAATGGAGGGCCTACCAAACGCAAAAGAGATTCGAATGATGAAAGAGATGGTGATGACAATGCAAGTAGTTCCCAGGTTTCTCAGCAAAAAGCTATCTCAGAAACAAGAGAACATGGGAATTCTCCCCAGAACAGCAGAGCTCTCCCTGAAGGAATTCAAGAACCTTCCACTGATGGTGCAGCAGTCTCTTATGAAACACTAGGTGAGTGTTAAAATAAGTTCTCTTGCTGATAAATGTTGAATCTCAGTGATGCATTTGTGGGGCCCTTATTTTTCTGTCTACTTTTATGTATATTTGAAAATTTTCATGAGAAAGCTAAACAACTTACATCTCTTATATCTGTGATTAATGAACTATAGAGACCTAGTTCTGAGACTGATAGTTTTTATATTAAACTAAGTCTATTATTTTTCCTTTGAAAAGTGGTTCTCAGCTGATTCCTTTGACTGGTATGAACTCTCTCAGGTTGGTCACCTTTCTCCGCAGGTAAAAGAGGAGCTACAGCTGGATGGGCCAGGAGCAGTTTGGGGTCTTGGTCTCTGTGTGCCAGGCACATTGTAGATGCTTCATAAAATGTTTTTGCATGAATTAATGAATCTTGTTCATCAGAACACTGGCCCTCACTGCTAGCTAAGTGCTGGAGGCATAGCCTGCTTTGCTAGTGTCAAGTAGGGTGGGTTCTGTAGGTGACTGTGCACTCACACCTTGCATGCCTTTCCCCAGGATGCTGGAGTTTAGTGGCACCTGAGGTAGGAAAACTGTTTTCTGTCTTTCCCTGGCCCTCCATGTCAGCCCTAAGTAGACTATTACCTATGAATCTGATCAGACAAAATTATTTAAATAATGTATGTTTATAGTATATTTTTTCCATTATAATCAGGTTGTATGTACACCATGGAAACAAACTCTGGTCAAATTATACCACCACAACAAGATCACTGGGCAAATAGTTGCTAGATTAAAAGGAGCAGAGAACAAACAGCCACAGGCAGGAGCCTGAGCAGCCCTGAAACCATGGCATCTGGGGTCCATTGACATCTCTGGGGCTCTGTGTCTGTAGCTTCCATGATTTTTAGGTTCTAGTTTTCTATTGTCATTGTTCAGATTCCCAGGAGAGGGAATCCAGTTTGGGCAGCTTAGGTCACAGGTCTCTGACCCTGACTCAGCTAGAATCAGAGGACAGGGCAGCTAAGCAGATGGTGAGCCAGGCAGCCATCACAATTTATGTGTAATCTATTATGCCATTTTATTGAAAACTGGAATATATTTTGGAGGAAAGAAAAGTTTCCACAATCAAGATACCTTAACAAACTATTGTGGACGTTTTAATTTTCCCCCAGCTTTTTTTTCTTATGAACATTTTAAAGACTTATGGTCTCCATATAATTACTCTGCTTTTAAATATATGATTTTCCTTAAAAATATCCAGTCTTCATAATCATTTCATTTTAACAAGCATATAACATTTCATTGAGTAAGTATAACTTTTTTTAGCTACTTCCCTCTTTTTGTTGTTATTTTTTGTTTGTTTTTCATTTGAAGACTTTTTAGAGAAAATCATCAATCATGAAAATCATGCCACCAAAAAAGAAGAATTGTACATATTTTGGATTCTTTTAAATTACGTCCTCAGAATTTGAATTACCAGGTTAAATAGTATTTACCTTTTTTTCTGAACTCGATAAATATTGCTAGATTAACCTTACAGATGTTAAGTCTTTGGACCCACTGAGTGAATTTTTAAAATAATTTAATATCTCTTGCCAATTGTTGGATCTAGGTGATTCAACAATTTATACTGTTATCCCTTAAATGATGGATTTCCAAGATGAAAAATAAGTTTATTGTAAGAATCATATGTTTGTTTAATATATTTTCTTGAACAAGTAATTCTTTGTTATATGTACAATATAATATTTTTAAGTATGGTTAATTTAATCACTATGGACTGAAGAAAGATGGTGATGAGAAATAAAAAAAGGCTTAAAACTTATTTTTAAGTTCAAGTAACTTATCTAAAATACAATATTCTAAGATAAGTTTGTTGATATTTAAATGTAAACAATACCAAATAAAAAACCCTACATTTTAAAATTATAAATATTTTAGTAAGAATCATGATCCTTAATTTTGAAAAAGCCTTTTTATAAGTAGGCAAACAATTCATGAAAACTACTTAGAATTTTTGATGCAATAAAAATTAATTTTTAATAATTACTTAGAATTTGTTACCAAATGTAATGTTAAAACTGATTGTATCCTAAAAGATAGCAGAGTACTGAATTGTCCTCTTAATAATCAGAGCATGTACCACTATATCAGGAGTGATTCCTGTCTCATTTCTAATGCTGTCTCATGATACACTAAAAAGTTAAAGCTTTCATTTTTTTAGCCTCTCAATTTCTCATTTTTTTAATTGTAGAAATTTTTATTTGAACTTCATTCCATTGATACATCAGCTTAGGTAAAACTGACATCTTAACTATACTGAATCTTGCAATTCATTAGCACAGTGTAATAGGCAGATTCTGAGGTGACTTCAAGATCGCTGTTTATGCATTGTGCATGCTGAATGCATATCCACTTGAGTGTATCCTGCTAATGAATGTTAAATCCACTAATCCACACTCAAGGGGAAATGCATGCTCTCAAATTCTTGAGCCTTGAAAGTTCAGCAAAATCAACTTTTCTATTACAGCGTTTTAAAAAACTTGAACGTAACATTTGCCATGAAAATCGACATCTTCTTTCCCTTTTGCTTCTAGAATATCTTGGAGATCCAAGTAGAAATATACAGATGCCAAAATCACTTCTGATTACAGCAAAAGAGAAGTCTTGCCCAGAGCTGTCAGCCAGATACCTTATTCGCAACCTGTTCACAGAGGAAGTCCTGATAAGTAGTGTCCATGGCAGTCTGGAGTGTGGAGTGTACTCCCTGAACGCCAACAAAATTAATGCTCTTCGAGGTTTGTTATATGTTGCGTATGTGAGAATAAATAAAAGCAAAGTGTGTTAGAGAGGATAAAGAAAAATTTATTCGGTTTGTGTAAGTTTTGAGGAGAGAGGCTGCTCTTTTACTAATCCCATTAGGGTATGACAGGAGCAGGTTCATGAATGTGTTTCTTTTTGCCTTTGGGTTCTCAGGGCTAATTGTCTTGAGCAGCATTATTAGAACAGGAAAGGCATTATCGACTGTGACTTCTGGTATGGACTGCCAGATGAATGGAAACTCTAACACCTTCATTTACTGGGGATCAAAATTGAAGCTGCTGGGCTTTATCAGTTTGCAGAAGTGTCAACAATAGTATAGCAGGTTAATTTGCTAGTTTTCCCTTGTGCACATGAACATAGTATAGACTTTATCTATGACATAAATAGATGAAATAATAAAGCTTCCAGCAGCAACTCTGTGAAATCTTAAATTTAGACCAAGCAGTAAACAGAATATTTCTTACTTATGTCACTGGTACCCAGCAAAGATACAGTTCTGAGCCCTGGCCTAATCTCAGTTGGCTGGTTCCAGCCTTCATATCACACGTTTCACATCCATCAGATTTGAAGAACACTTGTGTTTCACACTACACTAAAGAAATGTGACTTACAGCACCTTTTGTAAGCATTTGCTATCTCATCTAATCCAGTTGTTTTCAAACTTTTTTTTACTGCAACCCATAGTAAGAAATATGTTTTACATTGTGACTCAGTCTGTGTGTGATTTTTAAAAAAACTGAAGCAAAAATTTCACAAACAAAACTTACTTTTTCTATAACAGTTATGTTTCAATATTTCCTATTCTATTAACTTTTTTTAATTTTTATTTTTACTTTATTTTGCTTTACAATACTGTATTGGTTTTGCCATACATTGACATGAATATTCTATTAACTTTTATTTAAAAAAAAAAGTGCTGCTATTACTGATTTCACGACCCAGAAATTGGTCACAACTTGCAGTTTAAACGTCACTGAACCAGGCAAAAAATCAAAACCCATTTCCTCTTACCTTACAGTAAAAAAAAGAACAGAATTTGTAACCAGTTTGGAAATGAAAGTGTTTATAGAAGAAATAATCTAATTTAAAAAAATGTGTTTTGATTGCTGATTGGTATCAGCAATGGGTAAACCTCATTATTCTTCTATTCTCTTTCACTTTTTATCCTAAGATCTTATAATTTGGAAGGAACTCTTCCAGAAATTAGTAGTCACTGATAAATATGTCCAGAAGCCAAAGATATTGATGTAATATAGGAAACTATGATGTGATGCTCTCTGAGAACTCAGTTATCATTTAAGATCTCTTTAGAGAATGGTCCATATGGAGAAAGTTAATAGGCTGTATATTTGTAATGAGCAAACAACCCTTACTCCTGCCCCTCTCCCCTCCATTTCTGAATATCACAGAACTGGAAAATTATAGCAATAGGAAGTACATTAGGTCCTCTAATACAGCAAATCTTTCAGAGCAGGCATTCCTACCGGCATCTGTCACTTTTGATTCACCATATCTCTTTACTGTGGGATTTTTCAGTGGAGACTAACTCTGGAGTTAAGCATTTCTTATGTGCACAACCAAAATCTTTCCCCACTAAGAAACTTTTATGACCGTTTCAGAAAATACATTTTGGGAAACAACCAACCAATTTAGGTTCCTCGTTGCAGTCTATTGAAAGCTTTGCAGGTACTTGTCTTCCAGTCTGTTATCTGTCCCAGTTTTGCTGTCTTTGGGAGATGGGACAAGCCTGCTTTCCATAACTTCTATTTTGTTAATAAAAATGTGCAGCAGGATAGAACTTGATACTGAATCTAGTGTCATACCACTAAAGCCTCCTTCCAGGCTACCACTGATCTGTTAGCCCTTTGAATATGAAAGCTCTTTTACTTTGTTACATGATGTGCTAAAAAATTTGTACATACACTGTGTTTATGGCATTGTCCTGATTTCCCAGCCTGTCATTTAAATTTTAAAAATCTATTTTATTTGACCAGAATATATTAAATATCATCACTTCAACATGTAATGAATATAAAATTACTGCCAAGATAGTTTACTCTTTTTCTACCCTATTAATCCTATCGAAAAGCAGATGACATTAATGTAGCCAAGTAATGCTGGCCTGTAGTGTGATTGTCAGATCCTTTTCTAAGAGCTCAAAGGTACTTAGGAAATTACCTAAGAAAGTATCTAAGAGCAGCTCTGTTCTTCTGGTTAACACCTGTCTTCCCCACCTTTCCCTTTGACCTCCCACTTTCTCTAAGAGCGCTCCTTGAGGTATGTTGCCCTGTCACCTTTTGTTACAGGAGTTTTCATTTAACTGCAAGATCTAAAGACTCTTATTTCTTTTGTCTGAGATAAACCAAGCAGTGGCAAAGAATTTAGCAGTCATAACTTCTTGCCTCTAAAATTATGAAAGACACTGCAGCCTCTGGTGTATTAGAGCCTTATTATTAATAGCATATCTCTGTAATACAATGAATAACATGCTAGATGCGTGTTTGATAAATTTAAGAATAAGGAAAGTTTATATTGGGTACTGAAGAGAGCAGAGGGTTTCCATCCTGGTTATATAGCAAGATGATGGGATATTGTGTGTGTGTGTGTGTGTGTGTGTGTGATTGAAGAATGGTGCTATTTTATATTATTATCCTTTCAGATGAAAAGATTGTTCAGCTAATTTAATGAAAGTTACAGTCCATGTGTTTTAATTAAAGTCTTAATGACCTTTTCACAGAAAGAGAAATAGTACTAAAGTTGAATAAATTCATTTCTCTGAGAAGTGATTTCTAATTAATTGTCATATTTTGGGACTTCACCACCAGAGTTTCTCCAGGACATCTACCCGACTTGTGATCTATCGGAAAATGGATACGACTGGAAATTGTGTGTGATGGCTATGAATAGTTGTATTCGTAGTCTTAAATGTGACCTGGAGAGATCCACAGATGAATCAGTCACCTCCAGCAGCGACTCCTTCAACAGAGTCCAAGCCAAAAGATACTGACTTAGCTGACGAAATGTTAGCCATCCAACCTTTTCTTTTTTGCTATTGTACCAGCCTGTAAGTTTCTCAAGTTATTAAATCCTGTTGTAGTAGCATTGTGGATCAGTATTCACACTTAAAGAAATAACCTACATTCTTTTTTTACCCACAAGGGAGGCAGAATTGCATTGGGAAGATAGGCAATGTTTCATATTATGAGTAAAGTGATGGGCAGTATTCCAATAAGAACCTCTCAATAAGAGAATGGTAGTAAACTCCTAAAGATTGTTATTATTGCTGTTTTAATGTAGAGTAAAAATAGTACATTTAGCTCTTAATGACAGATGTAATCTGAGTGTTAGTGATGCAGATATGAGTAGTGACTTAGAGCCATACTTGGATAGGCAAACCATAATACCGAGCACAGTAACTTGCTGGTATTGACAGTCAATATGTCAAATGATTCTGCAGTACAGAGCTTGAGTTAAGCTGTTTCAGAAGGGCAGTATGGCTTACATATAACCAAACAATCTTGCAGATTCTTAATTTCACATTAATACATCTAAATAGACTTCAGCTTCACTATTCACTATTATTTTGCAAATAATTTTATAAACCTCTAGTAATAGAGTTAATATAGAAAAGTTAATTTATACCCTAGGCAAGTTTAAATTTCAGATTGTACATGCAGATTTAAAATTTGATTTGTATTTTGTGGTATCTCAAATAATTCCTGTATTAGAAGCAGAATTACAAAAACAAAAACTGCATATTTGCAGAAAATTTTCAAGATTTATACAGTTAGCTCTATTATGATGTTTGTTTACGTAAGTTACTAGACCAGCCCTGTCCAATAGAACTTTCCATTATGTTGGTAAAATTCTATGATTTTTACATTGCCCAACATGGTAGTAGCCGCCTGTGGCTTTTGAGTACTTGAGATGTGGCTACTTAGATGTAGGAATTACCTTTAAATTGTATCTCATTTTAGCTAATTAAAATTAAAATTTAAATAGTCACATGTGGATAGTGGCTACTATATTAGCACAGATTAGAATGCACATTTAAAAAAAAAAGTGTTTAAAATTGTCCCCACAGTTTGAGTCATAGTTATATACACACTGGAGAAGGAAACAGCAACCCACTCCAGTATTCTATTCTTGCTTGGGAAATCGTCATGGATAGAGGAGCCAGGTGGGCTACAGTTCATGGGATCAAAAAGAGCAGCTGAGTAGCTTTCACTTCACTTCCACATATATATAACTTTAATATCATACCCATTGAGCAAAATAAGTTTCATAAAGGTGTTTCAGATCTTATTTAAATTAGACCTTTTGTATCCAGAACAACAACAATGTTCAAAATTTCACAGGTCAGTTTTGTTATTTATTAGTCCAATATTAAACATTTAAAATGCCTGTTCATAAGACTTGTTTTTAATAAGTTTATCTTTAGTGTATTGTTTTCCAAATAAATACAATAAATAAACATCTTGTTAATACAGATGCTTTTTTTTTTTCATGTAATTTACAGAACTTTTACTAATGTCATATGTACCTATTCCCTGGTGGCTCAGATGGTAAAAGAATCTGCCTGCAATGTGGGAGACCTGGGTTTGATCCCTGGGTTGGGAAGATCCCCTGGAGAAGGAAATAGCAACCCACTCCAGTACTTTTGCCTGGAGAACCTCATGGACAGAGGAGCCTGGCAGGCTAAAGTCTTTAGGGTGGCAAAGTGGACACTACTNGAGACCTGGGTTTGATCCCTGGGTTGGGAAGATCCCCTGGAGAAGGAAATAGCAACCCACTCCAGTACTTTTGCCTGGAGAACCTCATGGACAGAGGAGCCTGGCAGGCTAAAGTCTTTAGGGTGGCAAAGTGGACACTACTGAGCGACTAACACTTTCTGCATAGCATTTTTAATTTAATGATAACATTTCCAGCCAGGTTCATTAATGTGGCACAGTTAGAATGTTTGCTTTCTTGCTTGATAAGCAAACAGAATAGTTTAATTCAGTAACAATAATTTACCATTGTGGGTATAACTGTAGGGATCTTGAAAACTTGGAAGTGTTTTGTCCTTCCTGGCTAAAACAAGTGTTACTAAAGCATAATATCATTATACTTTAATATTTATTTAAATATATGCCAGTATTTTAATTTTGGTCAGCAAGGGCTTCAATGTTTAGCTCTGGCTTTTACTTTTCTTTATAGCCCATATCCACATCTAGTGAAGTAATATTTTTGCAACATTAGGCAACAGTGGAGATCTAACCACATTCACTCTTGTGTAGAAGTAAAGCACTTGTCACTCCTTCCTTCACCCCAATTTATTTTAACTCACGTTAAATTTGCAATGGAGTTTTTTCACCATGATTAAAAACCCTGCACATTCACTCTGAGATGGAATAATTGGGAATCTCAAATGATCAGTAAAATTAATTTGGAAGATTGGCGGGTGACAGGTTTAAATCTCAGGATACCGACACAGGTGGGTAAGAAACACTTTTTATATATAACACTTCCTATTTTGATTTCACAGCTTTCAGGTGATCTCGCCAGCCCCTTTGGGCCAAGACCGCCGCCCCGCCCCGCCTCCGGGAGTCCCCAGTGGGCAGGGCTAGGTGTTAGCTCACTAGGCTGCGCGGACCGGGTCGGGTAATGCCAGGCTTTCCAGGCAGGGTTCGGCTCTGAATTCCCCTCCACTCTGGGCGGTAGCATGGGACCCCTTCACGAGGTTCCGGCTGTTCTCGTGGTTTTCAGCCCCGCCAGCCAGCTCTCAGCTCCCGCACGGCTGGCTTCCCAGCGTCCAGGTGTCCGCTCCTCTGGGGAGACCGGCCAGGAGACGCTCTCCTGAGCGCTTGCCCGAGTGGGCAGGTCAGGCTCTGGGGCCGGCAGAAGTCCTCGTGTGAGGGCCCCGCCGAGGGGCCTGGTCACAGTGCTGCAGCTGAGCGCAGGGGCTGCTTGGGACTACGGCTCGGCGCTGCAAGTACGGTCTCAGCCCCGGTGCAAGTGCTGGTTTGTTGCCAGTCCCTCGGCCCCTTCTGAGTCACAGTCTGACTCCTAGTGGGCAAGCCCTGTGGGGCGACACTGGAATAGGGGCTCCCACAGAGTGACTCACTTTGCCACTGGCTTCCTGCCACCACCTGCCCCCGGCCCCTTTCCCACCTGAGGACTCGAGACTCGGGGGAGACGGCAGTGAGGGGCTGCGCGGGCATGGGGGAGGGGCAGTGTGGTGTGTGGAGCCACTTCCCCGAACTTTCCACGCGGTGTCTGGGGCTCTGCGGTGCAGAGGGTGCTTCAGCCTCACCCCCGCGTTCTAGGCTCCCCTCAGTGGTGTCCTCTTCACGAATGATTGGTGGTTCCTGTGAGGGCGAGCGAAGTCGGAGCGACCTGTGACGCCATCTTGATGACGTCGCTCTTAGGCTCGGGTTTCAGCCTCCACGCGCTGGAGTGGAAACTTAGCATTAGTTATTCAAGGCGTGTGGTGTCTTCCTGAATCGGGAGTCAAACTGATCCAGGAAAGGCCGGTTGTCCCCTACATTGACAGGCAGATTATTTACCACTGAGCCACCAGGGAATCCCGTTTCCCATATACTTCTTTTTTTTTTTTTTTTTTTAAAAACAACATGTTTTATTCACTAAGTACAAAGAATAGAGATGAAGAAGTAACAACCCCGTTATTACTAGAAATATTTCATAGCTCTATGTTATCTCTTCTCTTTGATGCATAGAAGAAAATATAAATGTAACTGGATGTGAAGACTAGAATATGTTATGTTTCCTCTTTGTTCCAAACTTTCTTGTATAAATTTGCTCCTCAGGTTTTATTTATTTATTTATTTTTATATGGTAATTTTTTTTTGTATTTATTTATTTTTTTACACGAACTCCCAAACATGAACCCCCCTCCCACCTCCCACCCCACATCTTGCCTCCAGATCATCCCCATACACCAGCCCCAAGCATCCTGCATCCTGCATTGAACATAGACTGGCAATTCATTTCTTACATGATAGTATACATATTTCAATGCTATTCTCCCAAATCATCCCTCCCTCTCCCTCTCCCTCTCCTTCTCCTTCAGAGTCCATAAGTCCGCTCTACACATCTGTAGCTCTTTTGCTGTCTTGCATACAGGGTCCTCATTACCATCTTTCTAAATTCCATATATATGTGTTAGTATACTGTATTGGTGTTTTTCTTTCTGGCTTACTTCACTCTGTATAATTGGTTCCAGTTTCATCCATCTTATTAGAACTGATTCAAATGTATTCTTTTTAATGGCTGAGTAATACTCCATTGTGTATATATACCACAGCTTTCTTATCCATTCATCCGCTGATGGACATCTAGGTTGTTTCCATGTCCTGGCTATTATAAACAGTGCTGCAATGAACATTGGGGTACATGTGTCTCTTTCTATTCTGGTTTCCTCGGTGTGTATGCCCAGAGATACCACTTCACACCAGTCAGAACGGCTGCGATCCAAAAGTCTGCAAGCAATAAATGCTGGAGAGGGTGTGGAGAAAAGGGAACCCTTTTACACTGTTGGTGGGAATGCAAACTAGTACAGCCACTATGGAGAACAGTGTGGAGATTCCTTAAGAAATTGCAAATAGAACTGCCTTATGACCCAGCAATCCCATATACTTCTGTTACCGAATTAGGTAACAGACTGCCACTTGGGCCCTAGCCTGGCCAAGGCCCGCACTGCCTCGAGGTGAAGATTCTTTTTATGTTCAGGTTCTGGCAGCCAAAAAGTAAACTCAAGCTGACATCAAAGCAGGGCAAGCTTAATTCAATGGCCAGAGGATGGGAAAGTGAGTACTCACTTTGCCAGTCAACTTCTCTATGTGGGGGGTGGGAGGTGGAGGTAGGGGATGTGGTCACGAATGAAACAAGATTTTTAACCGGCAAGGTTAATAAGGAGGAGTCCTGTACTTTGATTTTCTGGGAATAGGTGGGGTTCTTCCTGGAAATGGAGTGCCATCTCTTTTCTGCCCTTGTATGGTCCTTTGGCATTTGGGTCAGAAGCAGGTCAAACCATCCTGGCGAGGACAGGTGGAGATCTTACTATTACAGTGAGTTGGTAATGAGATGCAGGGCAACCTTTGACCCACTTTGGAAGCTGAACAAGCTTTCACTAGTTTTCTTGTGGATGGATTCTATTGTTCTTTGCTGTGAACACAGCTAGAGGATATGGTTAGTTTTGGTTTTCTGCTTCTCTGCCTGGATGGGGAGGGGCAGAGGTATGATTCTGTGGCAAGTCTTGGGAACACTTCCATGCAGGACCAGCTACTTAAGTGGCTCAGAGGGTAAAGCGTCTGCCTGCAATTCCGGAGACCTGGGTTCGATCCCTGGGTCGGAGGAAGATCTCCTGGAGAAGGAAAAGGCAACCCATTCCAGTACTCTTGCCTGGAAAATCCCATGGATGGAGAAGCCTAGTAGGCTACAGTCCATAGAGTGGCAAAGAGTTGGACATGACTGAGCGACTTCACTTTCACTTTTTCTTTCATGCAAAATGATGAATTCAGGTTTGATACTGTTTAAATAGCATGGTTTTAATTTTTTTATTATTTAAAAGGTTTTTTAATTTGAAAGATAATTGCTTTACAGAATTTTGTTGTTTTCTGCCAAGTATCAACATGAATCAGCCTTATGTCCCTTCCCTCTTGAACCTCCCTCCCTATCCCTCCCCTATAGATTGTTACAGAACCCCTGTTTGAGTACCTTGAGTAATACAGCAAATTCCCTTTGGCTATCTATTTTACATATGATACTGTAAGTTTCCATGTTACTGTATCCATACATCTCACCCTCTCTTTCCTCCTCTCCCCCCCATCCATATGTCTGTTTTCTATGTCTGTTTCTCCTTTGCTGCCCTGCAAATAAATTCATCAGTACCATCTTTCTAATTCCATATATATACATTTGTATATGATATTTATCTTTCTCTTTCTGACTTACTTCATTCTGTATAATAGGCTCTAGGTTCATCCACCTCATTAGAACTGACTCAAATGTGTTCCCTTTTATGGCTGAGTAATATTCCATTATATATATATATATATATGTATCACAGCTTCTTTATCCATTCATCTGTTGATGGACATCTAGGTTGCTTCCATGTTCTAGCTATTGTAAATAGAATAGCATGGTTTTAATTTTTAACATTTTATTTTGGGATAATTTTGGACTTACAAAAGAGTTGCAAAAGTAGTACAGAGAGTTTCCGTACACCCTTCACTCAGCTTTTGTAAATGTGATACAGTTATCAAAACTCAGAAGTTAACATTGGTACAGTGCTGTTAACTCCAGACTTCATGTGTATTTCACCAGGTTTTCTGCTAAAGTTCTTTTTCACTTTCAGAAGTCAATCCAAGATCCTATGTTTTATTTAATTTTCATGTGTCCTTAGTCTCCTCCCACCTGTGACAGTTCTCAGTATTTCCCTGTTTTTCCTGACTTTGATACTTTTGAATGAAGAGTACTGATCAATCATTTTGTAGAATGTCCCTCAATTTGAATTTGTCTGACGTGTTCTTGTGATTAGACAGGTTTTGCATTCTTGGGAAGAACACCCTAGAGGTGATGTGCTCTTCTCAATATCACAACCTTCTCAATTTTTCAGTGAAATGGTTATAAGAAGTTTCAGTGGTTTGCCCCAAATCAGAGCTGCTGGTGCCAAAGCCAGGACTAGACCTCAAGTCTCACTTTTATGCTAGAGTTTTTAGTGAAAATCTGTAAATTCTTTCATGTATTTTTCAATACTACTGAATTATTCAGCAGTTGCCTTTTAGGATTATGACTGCTGAGCCCTTGTTTGGCTCCTGCACAATGAAGTAGGGGGAAGGGGAGACTGGATGATCAATGGACAGAAATCCTAAAAGAAAAATAGTACAGTTGACTCTTGAACAACATGGAGATTAGGGGCTCTGATGTATAATTTATAGTCAGCTCTTTCTGTATACCTGGCTCCTCTGTGTTTGCAGTTACTCTGAATCTGAGGTTCCACATTGGCAAATTCAGCCAACTGTGGATTGTGTAGTATTTACTGTTGGGGAAAAAAAATCCCCTATAGTATAGTGTCCCCTATACTTTCAAATGCTCTGAAGTTGAGCACTTGCTCAGTGACTCTGCCAGTTCATGAATGGTAGGGGTGATGGTCAACACTTAGTGAACCCCAGCTATGTGCAAGGTCTCAACTCAGCATCACCATCTCCCCTTTCTAGAATCTCTGCTTTGCAGAAGAGAAGCTGAGAACCACATTTCCCAGAACCCCTGTCTCAGTATGATTCTGGTTTAGAGTTTGTTGATGAGAGGAATTGGCATGAAATTTGAAGGCAGATGAAAAGAAACCATTTTTCTCCACAACTGGAACACACGGGCAGACTGAGATTAACAGAAACTTCCTGAAGAACTCATGAGAATCACAGACTTCACTGCTGCAGATGGGTCAGAGTGGGAGGGGGCGATTTTCAGAGAATCTTCATGAGCTTCCCAGTAATCTTTTGAGAATTTTCCACCTTGGTGCTTCAAGCTGAGGTCTCCAGTGTCTGTTTCTTTGATCTTTGGTGACACTGTCTTTGACCTATCTTTTCTACTTCTTTCAATACTTCTGTAAACCATTAATTGGGGCTTCTCAGGTGTCACAGTGGTAAAGAATCTGCTTGCCAATGCAGGAGACACAAGAGATGTGAGTTCAGTCTGTGGGTCAGGAAGATCCCCTAGAATAGAAAATGGCAACCCACTCCAGTATTCTTGCCTGGAAAATTCCATGGACAGAGGAGCCTGGCAGGCTATAGTCCACAGGATTGCAGAGTTGGACACGACTGAGGGGACATGCAGTAGCAGCAGCAAATTGCTCATTCCTGAGCTTCTTGAAGGCAATGACTGTGTCATCAGTACCTAACACAGTGGTCTGGGATTAGTAGGTGGCCAATAAACAACGACATTCCTCATTCATCTTGTCTTATTGTGCTTCAGATTCTACCCTTGTTACAATTTCTCTCTATTCATCTTCTGTGCCTTCATGTAGCTGAACTTGTTAAATCCATTCTTCAAAGTCGGTTTGTTTTAGAGTGTGAGAGAGCATGAGGACTTCTTAGTCTTGAGACTTCTATACAAAGGCAAATGTGCAGTAATGGTTGCAGCGTCCTCTAATAGGATACAAAGTTAGAAGCAACATGTAAAAGGTAAGATATGCCTTTTGTACAGATATAAAAGGAACATATGTTAGAGATTTTATTTAACTCGTTACTAATGATGGAACTTGTCAGATGTCACAACCACTTAAAAGGACAATCCAAAGAACAGACACATTTATAGATTAGAATTATTAAAATTAAAGCACAAATGAAGAAAAAATGGCTTTTCCCATAATTGGGGAGGAAAGTCAATTGAATCTTCAACAGACAATTTATTTGCATGTCTATAGATAAGAATTATTTTGCATTGCTATCAGTTATATGCAATTTACAGAATGGAAAACCAGAATCAGATGACCAAGAGTGATGTTCTCTAAACAATGTACTGTTTTCCACTGAAGCACAAATTTTCCCCTATAGGTGTAAATATCCATTAATAGATAATGGTAATATAAATTAAGAAACTACTACTACAGTGGGAGAGAGTGAAAAAGCTGGCTTGAAACTCAACATTCAGAAAACTAAGATCATGGCATCCAGTCCCATCACTTCATGGCAAATAGATAGGGAAACAGTGGAAACAGTGACAGACTTTATTTTCTTGGGCTCCAAAATCACTGCAGATGGTGACTTCAGCCATGAAATTAAAAGACGCTTGCTCCTTGAAAGAAAAGCTACCACCAACCTAGATAGCATATTTGAAAGCAGAGACATTACTTTGTGGACAAAGGTCTGTCTAGTCAAGGCTACGGTTTTTCCAGTAGTCTTGATGGATGTGAGAGTTGGACCATGAACCAAGCTGAGCACCGAAGAATTGATGCTTTTGAACTGTGGTGTTGGAGAAGACTCTTGCAGTCCCTTGGACTGCAAGGAGATCAAACCTGTAATCCTAAAGGAAATCAGTCCTGAATATCCATTGGAAGGACTGAAGCTGAAGCTCCAATACTTCGACCACCTGATGTGAAGAACTGACTCACTAGAAAAGACCCTGATGCTGGGAAAGACTGAAGGCAGGAGGAGAAGCAGATGACAGAGAATGAGATGGTTGAGTTGGATGGACATGAGTTTGAGCAAGCTCCGGGAGTTGGTGATGGACAGGGAGGCCTGGCATGCAGCAGTCCGTGGGGTTGCAAAGAGTCAGACANATATATAAGAGCTGGAGAAGGAAATGGCAACCCACTCCAGTATTCTTGCTTAGAAAATCCCATTGATGGAGGAGCCTGGTAGGCTACAGTCCATGGGGTCGCAAAGAGTCGTACACAACTGAGCGACTTCATTATTCATTATATGTAAGAGTGGAATTGCTGGGTCATAGAGTGTGGAACGGAGAAGGCGATGGCACCCTACTCCAGTACTCTTGCCTGGAAAATCCCAAGGATGGAGGAGCCTGGTGGGCTACAGTCCATGGGGTCACGAAGAGTTGGACACGACTGAGTGACTTTACTTTCACTTTTCACTTTCCTGCATTGGAGAAGGAAATGGCAACCCACTCCAGCATTCTTGCCTGGAGAATCCCAGGGATGGCAGAGCCTGGTGGGCTGCCGTCTATGGGATCGCACAGAGTCAGACACAACTAAAGCGACTTAGCAGCAGCAGCAGCAGAGTGTGGAAGTTGCTTTCAAGAAAAGAGTATGACTTTAGGTGCATTTAGTTAAGGCTTTAGCAGGACCTGTACAGGGAAAACACTCAGCAAGCAATTAAAAACATGGAACTGGAGTTTGAGTAAAAGACAGATGTGGATTTGGAAGGCATAAAGTTTATATTTGAAGCCAATGGAATGGAATGCTCTGTGTAGGGCAGGATCACAGAAGAGAGAAAAGGACTCCGGATGAACGGGTGGAAAACACCTGTAGCTAGGAGGCAGGAGGACAAAGAGTCAGTAGAAAGAGGCATGACTTCAGATGGATGGGAGGAAAACCGAGAGTATCAAGCTTTGAACACTATGGAGAAAAATGAGGTCCTTAGATTTGGTGACTAAAAAGCATTCACACTATTTTCTCCATTGCTATAGTTGCTGCTACAGCTAGTGCTATGCTTCTTTGTTCATTTGCTTTTACTATTAACGAAGTTCTTTATTACTTTTGGAGTCATGCCAATTTGCAGGACTGTTATCACCCTGGCAGCTGCTAAGAACATTCTCTACCATCCCACAGAAATACTCTGGACAGAGTACTTAATGAGCACTTACTAATTATAGGCCTATCAGTCAAAATTATGACCTCCAAAATAGAAGGCTTTGGAAAGTCAGCTGAAGGTGCATGTGTCACAGGACAAAGCTGTCACACAAATGGAGAGAGAGAGAAAAAAAATAGGTTCCCTTTAAAAACTATTAATTTTACAGAATTGGGTAGCTGAGGCTTGGGGACTTGATGTACCTAACTTTCCTTCATGCTACCTGTTAAAACTCCTGTCACTATTTAACGGTCCTTTCAAAGGCTACTGGAGAAAAATCATGAGGAAAGAAAAAGGGGAAGAAAAGGGAGAGTCAGCCAAATTATGTGGATAGAAATGCCAAAGAAAGTTTGGGAAGATTTCAGTAATTTGTGCTTGTATCCTCTGTGCATGGAATAAAGCAACAAACTATACGTCATTAGGTACACAGCAACAACCCTCGAATGTGCCATGAATGTTCTTCCATAAGATAAATGTTTATAATATTTTCACTCTAATCCACAATAAGGAAAGACAATTAACCTTGCAGAAAACATCTCATTAGTAACAAAAGGTCAAAAGGCAATTCAAAATGGGAGTAAGAAATGAATGACAAAAATATAACTACAGTGGATAACTTTCAAACCAGAAGAAAACAAAAATGAAAAAATAAAGAGGAACAAAACAAGAAAGCAAAAATTAAACCCAAATATAGCAGTAATCTATGGTTTTTAATCACTATCTTTAACAGATGAGTAAATCTATTTCTATTAATATTTGGTAGGTTTAAAACAAAAACTAGATATGGGCTATTTATAGGCAGCACATCTAAAACACAATGACATATGTAAGATAAAAGGATTAGAAAAAATATATATATATATCAGACAAATAACAACAAAAAAATCTATCTAGCAAAATTAATATCTGGCAAAACAGAACTAAAGGAGAAAGACAGAAAGAATAAAGCAGAACCTAACTAGATGATAAAAAGAACAAGGAAGCTATAATAATTTTGAACCTGTATCACTGAATAATGTAATTTCAAAATACAGAGTCACATTTTTATAACAGATTCACCATCATTAAAGATTTCTAGTTAACTTCTCTCAAAAAGTTATCAATAAGGTAGGCAAGAAATATATATACATTAGAAACAGTAAAGATTAAATCCACACTAAAAACACAGCCTGATCTAGTATCTATACAAAGAATATTACACTCAATGAATAGAGAATACACACTCATTTTGAAATCAAATGTAACAGTTACAAAAATTGATTACAAAGAGACTATTAACCTTGCATTCCTAGTGGTAAGAGATCTGCTAATACTATTGGCTCTGTTGTTTTTTTAATTTTTTATTTGTATTTATTTGGCTGTGCATGGTCTTAGTTGTAGGATCTTTGATCTTCATTGCAGCATGTGGGATCTTTAGTTGTTGCACATGAACTCTTAGTTGCAGCATGTGGGATCTAGTTCCCCTACCAGGGATTGAACCCAGATCATTGCATTGGAAGCATGGAGTCTTAGCCACTAGACCGCCAGGGAAGTCCCTATTGGTTCTCTTTAGTTCAGAGACTGAGACAGTCTGAACTTCATGTGGCCAAGTCAGGAACAGGTGGTCAACAGTCCCAAAGTACATGTCAGATTCCAAGAAGGCTTTCTGATGAATCAGGAAACATGAAATAAATGAAATCACTTCAAACTCAACATTTTGGGATTCAGAAGCAAAACCACTTAAAATACAGTAAAACAAGAAAAAATCTGTGAGTTTTATTTTCCAGTTTGCTGTTCTTCCTTGGTTCATTTTTCTATCCATTGCAAACAATCAAATCATTTCAACTTCCATCTTGCATTTCTATTGTACTTTCATAGATATTATTACTTGATCCTTATATTAAATCTGTGAGGTTGAAAAAGTATTATTATTCTTAGCTACTAAACTCAAGTAAATGAAACCAGCCTCCTGCCCATCACCAGAAAAAAAAATTCTTTAATGATAGAAGTGCCAGATCTTATTGAAAAATATTGGCATATCATTCTAGATATCCAATAGCATATTTGTCGCACCCACACATATCCCTAAACCACTAACATAAAGCCCATTTTTGCCACCAGGGCTTTATGAAAGTGCTAGAAAATTAAGGCTCCCTCAACCCTCACAGTCCTCAACCCAGAACTGACGGGATCTGTGTATGAAATGCTTCAGCTTCCTCACCCTCAGGTAGGAGAACCCTGAGTTTCTTATACCACCTCCCAGAGATCCTCAGTAGGCTTAAGCTCCAGGAGCACCTGATATTAGCTGCTTCCCATGTTTGTCTCACTTCCTCACCCCACTCCAGTGTTTCCTTCACCTCTCAGTTAAATGATTTGCACTTGAATCCTTGTCTTGAGGTCTATGTCTACAGGAACTCAAACTAAGAGAATCTTTCACACTTTAAAACAATTGCATCATGTTTTGCACAACTTGTACTTACTGCTTTTTATGGCTGTTGTTGCACTGGGTCTTTGTTGCATCAGGCTTTCCGTAGTTGCAGTGCGAGGGCTTCTCATTGTGGTGCTCAGGCTTCTCTAGTTGTGGTACGCAGACTTACTTGCCCTGTGGCACGTGGGATCTTAGTTCCTTGACCAGGGATCAAATCCATGTCCATTGCATTGGGAAGTGGATTCTTCTTTTTATAATAATGTTTTTAATTTGTTTAAATTTTTGGCTGTACTGGGTCTTCATTCTCGCAAAGGATTTTCTCTAGTTGCAGCAAGAGGGGACTGCTCTCTAGTTGCATGTGTAGGCTTATCACTGTGGTGGCTTCTCTTGCTGCAGAGCATGAGCTCTAGAGCATGTAGGCTCAGTAGTTGTGGTTTCCAAGTTCTAGAGCACAAGCTCAGTAGTTGCGGCGAACGGGCTTAGTTGCTCTGCAGCAGGTGGGACCTCCCCAGATCAGGGATTGAACCTGTGCCTCCTGCATTGCCAGGTGGATCCTTAACCACTAGACCACCAGGGAAGTCCCTGTACTTACTGCTTAATGTCAGAAATAATTATGTCATTAACATTTCGTTTTGATCTTCTGAAATACAGGGAATTTGTTGTAAAATGTAACCAATGAACACAGTATTTAGTAAGCATCCTCAGCATGCATAGCTGGGTACTAATGGTGTTATTTATAATATGACACCATAGAATAAGGGCTATACTAGGCTATTGCAGAGGGAGAAAGCACTAAAGAAGAGTGGACTATTTAAGTTTGGAATTTAGTAAGTACATGGGGCCAGGAAGGGGTTAGCAAATCTCCATATTATGGTTGTCACAAATGATTTGTCTATGTATGCTCTAAAAAGTTGCATAGGTCAACTCTCCAAAGGTATCCTGAGACTGCAGTGGGGTTTCCAGGCGGCAACTGCAACATTCAACACTGTCACTTTCAGTGGGGACTGGTCTTTCTCTGAAGACCTTTCATGAAAGCAGCGACTGTCTGGGCAAACCTGCCCACTCTTGTATCCATGTTTTAAAAGGCCAAATCCATTCTAAAGTAAATAAGGCTTTTTTTCCCAGGAAGAATAACTTTGAATTCTCTGCAACACGTGGGCTCTGCTTTTGGAATTATTGCTTTTTCCCTCCAGGGGGATAATATTATACCCTTGTCTGAGTAAATGAAGCGCATATTAAAAACTGTGGCAATGAGGGAAACAAGAAAATCAGAAGGAAACAAGTGCTTAAAATAACCAGGAAAGAACCTCCCTTGTTCTTTCTTGTTCTCGTTCCAGAAAGTGGCCAATGCATGCAGACAAGGCAAAGTGTTCTTGCTCAGTTATGATTAGAATGGATGGGCTCAGCAGAGTCATATACCAGTTATACTTAGCATCACAAACTTTTTATTTTTTATTGTTTTCAAAATTCACATGGCATATCTGGAAGTCAAGCACTGTCTTGCCTTTGGAAGAGACTAGAGAGGAATTGTAGACCAATAGCTTCCAAGGAGCAAATTCCTTTTCATGTAGACTATGTCTTACTTGAATCTTTGATATATAAAGCAGATTTAAAAGTGGTATTTGTCTAAATGTATTTTATAAATTCTAAGTCAGATAAGCAGCACTCAAGGTTTACCAAAAAAGAAAGAAAGGGGAAAAAGAAAACATAAAACCTACAATGTGTGTCATATGATATTGACATAATGAGAACTATTACAAGTTCTTTTATTTGGGGATGCTGACATATAACTGAGCACAGCACACATGAATGGGGGCAGTACTTTACATGAGGACCAACCTACAAGCTTAAATTACTGGGGGGAAAAAAACCACCACCAGCAAAACAAACAAACACATGACAAAGCTGTAAACTTCCAAAATAATAACACACTTACAAGAATATGACTCCAGTAAACAAATGAACATACCAGAAAGAAAAACTGCATAGAGGATGCTGTGGTGAGCCACCCAGACCTCCCCTTCAGGATAGACATGCCCATCCCCCAGGTGCAGTGTTTGAGGCTGACAGCTGTCAGCTGAGGCCCCATCTGGGAACTGCTCTCAGCCAAAGAGAGCCACCTCACCCAAAGTCACACACCCAATGGCAGGTAGCTCACACCCAATGACTGGCAGGTGAGGAGGCATAAAGCCTTCACCCCCATGCTTCAAAGAAGACAACAGGGAAGGGCCATCCCAGCCACAGAACTCCATGATTTGAGCTGAGGTCTTAGCTGTGACTGACTCCTCCTCCTGATGAATCCTGCTGCCTTCATTCCCCTACAAAAGCACTCCACCACTACCTTCTGCAGGGAAACACCTGCCTCAGTGTGCCAGACAGTTGAAGGAACAACATATACCCATGTAGCCTACACCTGGATCCAAGAAGCACTCTCCTTTTTCTATGTTTTAACACTTTCTCTCCATACACATGTAACATATATGTGTCTTATACACACACACACACACAAACACACACAGTTGTTGTTGTTTTATGGATGTGAGAGTTGGACCATAAAGAAAGCTGAGCACTGAAGAATTGAGGCTTTTGAACTGTGGTGTTGGACAAGATTCTTGAGAGTCCCTTGGACTGAAAGGAGATCCAACCAGTCCATCCTAAAGGAAATTAACCCTGAATATTCATTGGAACGACTGACGCTGAAGCTAAAGCTCCAATACTCTGGCTACCTGATGTGAAGAGCCAACTCACTTAAAACAGACCCTGATGTTGGGAAAGACTGAGGGCAGGAGAAGGGGGCAGCAGAGGACGAGATGGTTAGATGGCATCACTGACTCAATGGACATGAATCTGAGCAAAACTATGGGAGACAGTGGACAGGGAAGCCTGGCATGCTGCATTCCATGGGGTCACAAAGGGTCAGACACGACTTAGCGACCAAAGTTAAGTTAAGTTAAGTGAAGTCGCTCAGTCGTGTCCGACTCTTTGCAACCCCATGGACTGTAGCCCACCAGGCTCCTCCGTCCATGGGATTCTCCAGGCAAGAATCCTGGAGTGGGGTGCCATTTCCTTCAAGCAACCAAACAACAACATATATATAGGGCTTCCCTGGTGGCTCAGTCAGTAAAGAATCTGCCTGCAATGCAGGAGATCTGAGTTTGGTCCCTCAGTGTATACACACAACTTCCCCTAATTTTCATTTTGAAAATCATCAAATCTACAGAAGGACTAACACCACAAATAATCATATACTCCCACTGAGATTCAGTAATTATTAGCATACTTTCTTTTTCCCTATCTTTTCTTTTTGCTATACAATTTGAAAGTAGGATTGAAGACATAATCTCACTTGTCTCCTAAATACTTTTGCAGGCACTACTCAAAAATAAATGCAATCTACACCACCACAATGCTATCATCACACCTAAGAAAATGAACAATAATTCCATTGAGAGGTTAAAGTTTTTTAATGCTGCTTTCAATGATACTCTAATCAAACATTTGTGAAATCCCTGGGGTTTCTTAGAATAAAGTTTGAAAGCTATTTTTCTAGAGTAATAATCTAGAAAGCACAAGCCCATCTGAGAAAAAAGAGTCAGTCTTTAATATAAGAATAACAAAGCTTGACTCCCTCTGCCACCCATCAATAGACCCAAATAGTATTCAATAATAGCCTTGTGTATCATACTCATCACACATTAGAATACTTGCCTGCATATGCAGATGCATGCTAAAGTCTATGAATTAATTACTATGCTTTAGTGACTGACAAGCTGGTAAATGTGCCTATGTGAACACTTTTGTTCTTAAGCCCACAGTTTGTAAATTTGGTGACAACTTTACTTAGCATTTTTAAGCACTGGCTTCCCCAATGGTAAAGAATCCACCTACAATGCAAGAGATGAGGATTTGATCCTTAGGTCAGGAAGATCCCTTGGAGAAGGAAATGGCCACCCACTCCAGTATTCTTGCCTGAAAAGTCCCACAGACAAAGGAGCCTGGCAGGCTAGTCCAAAGGGTAGCAAAGAGTTGGACACAACTGAGCACACTGAGCACATTCTTAGACAGAACAAAATAGTGTTAAAACTATAATTACTCTTGGAGCCCAATAAGTAAGCATAGATATAAGTACAGGATACTACATTGCCAGGCACTGCAAAAACATATCAATATGTTACATCTTCCATAAATAGGCACCATTCATCACTTAAGTAAACCAATTAATTTGAAAATGCAAGCGTTAATAGAGAAAAGTGATATCCACTAAAATGAATATCTTATTTCAGTAACATCACTTTAAAGAAAGTGACTTACCTAGAAATTCACTTAAGTGGTGCCATTAAAAACCTGAAGTATCAACATTCTTGAGAAATGAATATGATAGCAATGCAAATATATTACTGCCTCCTCAGGCTGGGTTTGAATGGGCCTAAGTCAGATATCTCAATTAAGCAGGGCCTTTATCTGGCCATCTGGGCTTCCCTCATAGTTCAGTTGGTAAAGAATCCACCTGCAATGCAGGAGACCTGGGTTCAATTCCTGGGTTGGGAAGATCTGCTGGAGAAAGGATAGGCTATCCACTCCACTGTTCTTGGGTTTCCCTTGTGGCTCAGCTGGTAAAGAATTCACCTGCAGTGTGGGAGACCTGGGTTTGATCCCTGGGTTGGGAAGATCCCCTGGAGTAGGGAAAGGCTACCCACTTCAGTATTCTGGCCTGGAGAATTCCATGGACTGCACAGTCCATGGGGTCACAAAGAGCCAGACATGACTGAGTGAAATCCACCTTCACTTTTATCTGGCCATTTAGGGTTAAGGATAACATATTGGTCCTTTACTATATGTATTATTAATGGTCCTGGTAATATATATGTTCCTTTTTCTTTATGTGTCTGTCTGTCTCCCCCCACCCCCCAACCCGACCCATTCCCACATCACTCTTTCTGTGTTTGAGATGGGAAAAGAGGAGAAACCTACCATTGACTACATCTTGAAGTCTGGCAGTTGGCATTTCCTCTAAACAGACATCTAAAATAGCTTTTGTTTCTGGATGGAAGGAAAGTTTGGGGGAGAATGGATACATGTGTATGTATGGCTGAGTCCCTTTGCTGTCCACCTAAAACTATCACAACATTGTTAATCAAGTACACTCCAGTATAAAATTTAAAAGTTTAAAAAATAAAATAAAATTGCTTTTGTTTAAAACAACAATGTGGATTTCAAGGACTAAAAAGAAAGTATTTCAAGGATCAAAAGACAGGTGGAATGTAACAATAAGGAAGTTCATTCCACTAAACACAACCCACTGTGGTACAGTCCCTGCTCCCCAAATCTGATCTGGATGCCAAAGGCCATTGCTGATGGAGTCACTTGTGACTCTGATTGAAGGGAAGCTAGTGCTGTCCTTAGAGCCAGAGGAAAAATCATTCCCCTTCCCATGGACTGTCCCTTAAGTCTCTCTAATTTGCAGGGCAAGAGAAAAACCAGTCACCCTGCACTCATCGATGCAGTGACCTAAGCAGAGCAGAGCTAAAGTTACCAGAGCCAGTAGATTTCATTATTTTTGACTTGTGACCTGAATAAGAAACACATTTTACATGGCAACTCAGTTCCTAAATCAGTATAGATTCCAAACTGAGACAAACATTTTCCAAAATAATACTGCCCTCTGATATTTTCTATTTCATTTTTTTAAAATGCTAGTTCCAACTCATTAAACTGATTTCACCAACACTGATGGGTAATGATCTGCAGTGTGAAAGACACAATACTAGAGGGCCAAAACCCAAACTGTATTTTTGCGCTAGACTAGATTCACAAACCATCTCTGGCTCTGGCTTTTAGAGCTGACTAAAATCCCTCTATTTGCTAAGAGAACTTTTTCTGAAAATACATCCAGACGAGACCTCAGGCTTAGCCTGCTCCAACTGCATAAGTGTCCCTTTCAGCACTCTTCTTTTAGATGGTGTATTCCATTTTCTGTGAATATTATGCTATGCTTAGTTATTCGGTTACGTCCAACTCTTTGGGACCCCATGGACTGCAGCCCGCCAGGCTCCTCTGTCCATGGGGATTCTCCAGGCCAGAGTACTGGAGTGGGTTGCCATGCCCTCCTCCAGGGGATCTTCCCAACCCAGGGATCGAACCCAGGTCTCCTGCACAGCAGGCAGATTCTTTACCATCTGAACCACCATGGAAGCCCGAATATTCTGTGAATATTACTTGAATTAAAATTAGCCTTTTAAAATTATGCATACATTTACATTGTAAATGATTCAAATCATAAACCATCTCCACACCTATTCTTATCCACTGCCCAGAAGAGCCACAGTAAATATCCAGACAAGTATCTTCCATCTTTTGTGATGCATTCATACATTACCCATAACCACACATCGATGGTTTTTAATAATCCAAATGGGATAACATTACATTTACTGTTCTGTGACTTGCTGTTTGAACTTGAGACACGTCTTTGTAAGGACAAATTTTAAGTCAGTTTATCTAGATTGACTGCATTTTTTTCAATAGTACTTTGTTGAAGAATAATTTATATATAATAAATGTACGTTACTTAAGCACAGCTTGAGGATTTGTCACGTTTATTCTCATGCGACCACCATCCAGATCAATATATAGAATTTCCATCACCCCAGAAGGATTCGCTCACGTCCCTTCAAGTCAATACCACCACCCACTGATATAGCCACTCACGACTCACTCCCAACACCAAGCGTTAGTTTTCCTGTTACACTTCACATTCAAGGACTCGTATAGTAACTATTCTTCTGTGTCTGGATTCTTTCATGCAACATAATACCTTTGAGATTCATCCATATTTTTGCATGTACGCTAGAATTGTTTTTTTGGTTTTGTTTCTGAATGGTATTCCCACCACAACTGGGGTTGTTTTCAGTTTGGGGCTCTCGAGAATGAAGCTACTATGAACATTCTTTTAGAAACTTTTCTGTAGACATGTGCACTCATTTCTCTTGAGAATATGCTTATAACTGTTGGGTCACAGGTAGTGTATGTCTAATTTTATTAGAGATCACCAAATATTTTTCCACAGAGACTATCACATTTTATACTCCTACCAGCAGTATATGGAGTTTCGATTGTCCAAATCCAGGCACTCTGTACTGTCAGTCCTTACATGTTAGTCATTCTGGTGGATGTATGCTGGTATCACCTTGCAACTTTAATTTTCAGTTTCCTGATGACCAATGATACTGAACACATTTTCATGTGCTTATGGGACATTTCTATATCTTCTTTCATGAAGTGCCCATTCAAGAATTTTGCCCATTTTAAAACTGGTGTGTTCACTGTTATCAATGTATAGATTTTTTAATATATAATGGATGCAAGTCCTCTATCAGACAGACACATGTGAGTATTTTCAACCTAGGTCTTGCTTTTCACTTTAATATCTGCTACATTCTTTTTAACAGATGTGTTTTTTCCCACTCAGTTCAGTTGCTCTGTCATGTCTGACTCTTTGCAACCCCACGGACTGCTGCATGCCAGGCCTCCCTGTCCATCACCAACTCCCGGAGCTTGCTCAAACTCATGTCCATCCAACTCAACCATCTCATTCTCTGTCATCTGCTTCTCCTCCTGCCTTCAGTCTTTCCCAGCATCAGGGTCTTTTCTAGTGAGTCAGTTCTTCACATCAGGTGGTCGAAGTATTGGAGCTTCAGCTTCAGTCCTTCCAATGGATATTCAGGACTGATTTCCTTTAGGATTACAGGTTTGATCTCCTTGCAGTCCAAGGGACTGCAAGAGTCTTCTCCAACACCACAGTTCAAAAGCATCAATTCTTCGGTGCTCAGCTTGGTTCATGGTCCAACTCTCACATCCATCAAGACTACTGGAAAAACCGTAGCCTTGACTAGACAGACCTTTGTCCACAAAGTAATGTCTCTGCTTTCAAATATGCTATCTAGGTTGGTGGTAGCTTTTCTTTCAAGGAGCAAGCGTCTTTTAATTTCATGGCTGAAGTCACCATCTGCAGTGATTTTGGAGCCCAAGAAAATAAAGTCTGTCACTGTTTCCACTGTTTCCCTATCTATTTGCCATGAAGTGATGGGACTGGATGCCATGATCTTAGTTTTCTGAATGTTNAGAGATAAAATGCTAGTCTCTGAGAAGCTGAGTTCAGTACATTGCAATCTGACTTCCAGCCCAAACACGCCGTATAATGTCACGTTTCGCCCATCGCTTTCCGCTCTGGCTCTCTCAGTAACTGAACTGCAGTCAGTCCTTCTTTGCTAAGATTTTCTTTTCTGTTAGTCTTATTTCCCTCCAAAGAGATAAAGTTCCTCAACGATACAGACCGTATGTTCCTAAGAAGTACTCTATAAATGCATAAGCAGTTAAAAATAGACTCTGTTTTATTTGAACCAAAGTTATAACTGTGATTTTGTTTGGGATGGGTCATTAACTGTTCATTTAGCCTAATGATATGGAGGTTAACTGGCTGAAACAGGTGACACCTTCTGGGTTAGGTGTCATGACATTGTTTTTCTTCTGGATTTATGTTAATTATTTTGACTTTTATCCCTCAGGAAATGGATTTTACTGTAGTAAACAATAACTTATTCTAAAAGTAAGCCTTATTCTCTCTTGAGAAGGAATGGGTGTGTATTGTTCTTAATCCTTATTTCAAAGCTGTGAGTCATGGCTGTCTAGGCGCCCGGGGAAGCTGAGGTTGGAGACTGTGAGCAGAAGCTGCGTCTCCTGCCACAGAGCCCACGGCCTGCCCTGCTTCTCGCTCCAGACAAGACAGCACAGGTCACTTCATGTCCCTGGGCCCTGATGCCACATACCAGTTACTGTGGTTAGGTTTGGTTGTGAGCTGGATGCTTTCTGAGGGTGTAAAAAATATAAGACATGATAGTCTCAGAATGTCCACATGAGGGAAAGGCCATATCTACGTACCCACATGGCTCTGTGGATCATGAATAAATAAGTATGCAGACAAATGATAAAACAGCAACAGAGGCAGCGTGCCTCTGGTGCTGGCAGTAACAATACTGGCTCTGGTGTGGCAGAAGCCGCAGCGGCTCGGAGCACACCATGCAGTTTGGACCATAAAGAAGGCTGAGCGCTGGAGAATTGATGCTTTTGGAACCGTGGTGTTTGGAAGACTCTTGAGAGTCCCTTGGACTGTCAACCTTAAAGGAATTCAGTCCTGAATATTCATTGGCAGGACTGATGCTGAAGCTGAAACTCCAATCTTTGTCCACCTGATGCAAAAAACTGACTCATTGGAAAAGACCTTCTTTTTTAATTAACTGTATTTTTTAAAATGAACTAATTTCTTTTTAATTGAAGGCTAATTGCTTAATAGTATTGTGTTGGTTTCCACCAAACATCAGCATGACTCAGCCATAGGTGTATCCATGTCTCCTCCCACTCGAACCTCCCTCCCACCCCCCTCCCCATCTCATCTCTCTGGGTCATCCCAGTGCACCAG
>SJYX01020184.1:86252-103255 GCA_006410675.1 Oreotragus oreotragus
CTGGAATTCTCTTGCCTTTTTGATGATCCAACGAATGTTGGCAATTTGATCTCTGGTTCCCCTGCCTTTTCTAAATCCACTTTGAACATCTGGAAGTTCATGGTTCACGTACTGTTGAAGCTTGGCTTGGAGAATTTTGAGCATTACTTTGCTACCGTGTGAAATGAGTGCATTTGTGTGGTAGTTTGAACATTATTTTGGGATTGGAATCAAAACTGATATTTTCCAGTCTTGTGGCCACTGCTGAATTTTCCAAATTTGCTGGCATATTGAGTTCGACACTTTCACAGCATCATCTTTTAGGATTTGTTTGTAATGATGCTTCCTAAGGCCCACTTGACTTTGCATTCCAGGATGTCTGTCTCTAGGTGAGTGATCACACCATTGTGATTATCTAGGTCGTGAAGATCTTTTTTTGTACAGTTCTGTGTATTCTTGCCACCTCTTAATATCTTCTGCTTCTGTTAGGTCCATACCATTTCTGTCCTTTATCGAGCCCATCTTTGCATGAAATGTTCCCTTGGTATCTCTAATTTTCTTAAAGAGATCTCTAATCTTTCCCATTCTGTTGTTTTCCTCTGTTTATTTGCACTGATCACTGAGGAAGGCTTTCTCATCTTTCCTTGCTCTTGTTTGGAACTCTGGGTATATCTTTGAGAAAACAAGACAACATATTTCCCACAGGTACTGCTTTATCCACTCAGGACTGATGTATGCTTTGCCAGAATTCCCTTTAGCCTCGTCTTCACCCCAGCACTTCTCAGATCTCTGTGCTGTGCAGGGCCACCATCCATCTCTGTGAGAGTCCTTGTCAGGCTCAGTACCCCAGGCCAGCCTCCAGCGGTGTGATCCTCACTGCCAACCAACCATGGCGTCCTCTGCTTCCTCCTTCACCCCTTCCCCAAAGATAATACCAGTGGTCTGTGCAGACCTTGTCACGCCTGTCCATCTCCCTCACAATACCCACTGCATGCTTCCTCCAGCATCAGTCTGACCTCCTTACTGCTCATCCGGAAGCCGTCTCCATGATGCCGTGTGGCCATCCACCCTACCCCTCACGCCCTGCAGTTCCCCCATTGCCCTTCTTTTTCGGTCACTAGTGAGGGACGATGGGCTCGGGACATGTGTGCCCTTCTTGATTTCCAGCAGCCCCTATATCAGTCCAGGTCAATGCGATCAGCCGCGTTCTTTCCATGCAAGTGTAGGTTCTAAACAGACTCCTTCCTCTGACCACACGGCTGCACCTGGACCTGCCTCTCCAGACTCTCTAAAGCCACTGACGAGTTACGTGTGCACTCCCAATCAAGTGTCAGCCTCTTCCCCAACTCCCTACATTCAGCGACACTAATGTTTACTAGACAGCCTTTTGTAAAAGCCACTAAGTTGTGAACTTGGTGGGAGTGGAAGCAGGAACACACACTCACACACACACACACTCACACACACACACACTCACTCACACACACACACACACTCACACACACTAGCCCTGACCCTGTCTCTTATACACATCTAAACTGACTTAAAATTTGTCCTTACAAAGACGTGTCTCAAGTTCAAACAGCAAGTCACAGAACAGTAAATGTAATGTTATTCCATTTGGATTATTAAAAACCATCGATGTGTGGTTATGGGTAATGTATGAATGCATCACAAAAGATGGAAGATACTTGTCTGGATATTTACTGTGGCTCTTCTGGGCAGTGGATAAGAATAGGTGTGGAGATGGTTTATGATTTGAATCATTTACAATGTAAATGTATGCATAATTTTAAAAGGCTAATTTTAATTCAAGTAATATTCACAGAATATTCGGGCTTCCATGGTGGTTCAGATGGTAAAGAATCTGCCTGCTGTGCAGGAGACCTGGGTTCGATCCCTGGGTTGGGAAGATCCCCTGGAGGAGGGCATGGCAACCCACTCCAGTACTCTGGCCTGGAGAATCCCCATGGACAGAGGAGCCTGGCGGGCTGCAGTCCATGGGGTCCCAAAGAGTTGGACGTAACCGAATAACTAAGCATAGCATAATATTCACAGAAAATGGAATACACCATCTAAAAGAAGAGTGCTGAAAGGGACACTTATGCAGTTGGAGCAGGCTAAGCCTGAGGTCTCGTCTGGATGTATTTTCAGAAAAAGTTCTCTTAGCAAATAGAGGGATTTTAGTCAGCTCTAAAAGCCAGAGCCAGAGATGGTTTGTGAATCTAGTCTAGCGCAAAAATACAGTTTGGGTTTTGGCCCTCTAGTATTGTGTCTTTCACACTGCAGATCATTACCCATCAGTGTTGGTGAAATCAGTTTAATGAGTTGGAACTAGCATTTTAAAAAAATGAAATAGAAAATATCAGAGGGCAGTATTATTTTGGAAAATGTTTGTCTCAGTTTGGAATCTATACTGATTTAGGAACTGAGTTGCCATGTAAAATGTGTTTCTTATTCAGGTCACAAGTCAAAAATAATGAAATCTACTGGCTCTGGTAACTTTAGCTCTGCTCTGCTTAGGTCACTGCATCGATGAGTGCAGGGTGACTGGTTTCTCTCTTGCCCTGCAAATTAGAGAGACTTAAGGGACAGTCCATGGGAAGGGGAATGATTTTTCCTCTGGCTCTAAGGACAGCACTAGCTTCCCTTCAATCAGAGTCACAAGTGACTCCATCAGCAATGGCCTTTGGCATCCAGATCAGATTTGGGGAGCAGGGACTGTACCACAGTGGGTTGTGTTTAGTGGAATGAACTTCCTTATTGTTACATTCCACCTGTCTTTTGATCCTTGAAATACTTTCTTTTTAGTCCTTGAAATCCACATTGTTGTTTTAAACAAAAGCAATTTTATTTTATTTTTTAAACTTTTAAATTTTATACTGGAGTGTACTTGATTAACAATGTTGTGATAGTTTTAGGTGGACAGCAAAGGGACTCAGCCATACATACACATGTATCCATTCTCCCCCAAACTTTCCTTCCATCCAGAAACAAAAGCTATTTTAGATGTCTGTTTAGAGGAAATGCCAACTGCCAGACTTCAAGATGTAGTCAATGGTAGGTTTCTCCTCTTTTCCCATCTCAAACACAGAAAGAGTGATGTGGGAATGGGTCGGGTTGGGGGGTGGGGGGAGACAGACAGACACATAAAGAAAAAGGAACATATATATTACCAGGACCATTAATAATACATATAGTAAAGGACCAATATGTTATCCTTAACCCTAAATGGCCAGATAAAAGTGAAGGTGGATTTCACTCAGTCATGTCTGGCTCTTTGTGACCCCATGGACTGTGCAGTCCATGGAATTCTCCAGGCCAGAATACTGAAGTGGGTAGCCTTTCCCTACTCCAGGGGATCTTCCCAACCCAGGGATCAAACCCAGGTCTCCCACACTGCAGGTGAATTCTTTACCAGCTGAGCCACAAGGGAAACCCAAGAACAGTGGAGTGGATAGCCTATCCTTTCTCCAGCAGATCTTCCCAACCCAGGAATTGAACCCAGGTCTCCTGCATTGCAGGTGGATTCTTTACCAACTGAACTATGAGGGAAGCCCAGATGGCCAGATAAAGGCCCTGCTTAATTGAGATATCTGACTTAGGCCCATTCAAACCCAGCCTGAGGAGGCAGTAATATATTTGCATTGCTATCATATTCATTTCTCAAGAATGTTGATACTTCAGGTTTTTAATGGCACCACTTAAGTGAATTTCTAGGTAAGTCACTTTCTTTAAAGTGATGTTACTGAAATAAGATATTCATTTTAGCGGATATCACTTTTCTCTATTAACGCTTGCATTTTCAAATTAATTGCTTTACTTAAGTGATGAATGGTGCCTATTTATGGAAGATGTAACATATTGATATGTTTTTGCAGTGCCTGGCAATGTAGTATCCTGTACTTATATCTATGCTTACTTATTGGGCTCCAAGAGTAATTATAGTTTTAACACTATTTTGTTCTGTCTAAGAATGTGCTCAGTGTGCTCAGTTGTGTCCAACTCTTTGCTACCCTTTGGACTAGCCTGCCAGGCTCCTTTGTCTGTGGGACTTTTCAGGCAAGAATACTGGAGTGGGTGGCCATTTCCTTCTCCAAGGGATCTTCCTGACCTAAGGATCAAATCCTCATCTCTTGCATTGTAGGTGGATTCTTTACCATTGGGGAAGCCAGTGCTTAAAAATGCTAAGTAAAGTTGTCACCAAATTTACAAACTGTGGGCTTAAGAACAAAAGTGTTCACATAGGCACATTTACCAGCTTGTCAGTCACTAAAGCATAGTAATTAATTCATAGACTTTAGCATGCATCTGCATATGCAGGCAAGTATTCTAATGTGTGATGAGTATGATACACAAGGCTATTATTGAATACTATTTGGGTCTATTGATGGGTGGCAGAGGGAGTCAAGCTTTGTTATTCTTATATTAAAGACTGACTCTTTTTTCTCAGATGGGCTTGTGCTTTCTAGATTATTACTCTAGAAAAATATCTTTCAAACTTTATTCTAAGAAACCCCAGGGATTTCACAAATGTTTGATTAGAGTATCATTGAAAGCAGCATTAAAAAACTTTAACCTCTCAATGGAATTATTGTTCATTTTCTTAGGTGTGATGATAGCATTGTGGTGGTGTAGATTGCATTTATTTTTGAGTAGTGCCTGCAAAAGTATTTAGGAGACAAGTGAGATTATGTCTTCAATCCTACTTTCAAATTGTATAGCAAAAAGAAAAGATAGGGAAAAAGAAAGTATGCTAATAATTACTGAATCTCAGTGGGAGTATATGATTATTTGTGGTGTTAGTCCTTCTGTAGATTTGATGATTTTCAAAATGAAAATTAGGGGAAGTTGTGTGTATACACTGAGGGACCAAACTCAGATCTCCTGCATTGCAGGCAGATTCTTTACTGACTGAGCCACCAGGGAAGCCCTATATATATGTTGTTGTTTGGTTGCTTGAAGGAAATGGCACCCCACTCCAGGATTCTTGCCTGGAGAATCCCATGGACGGAGGAGCCTGGTGGGCTACAGTCCATGGGGTTGCAAAGAGTCGGACACGACTGAGCGACTTCACTTAACTTAACTTAACTTTGGTCGCTAAGTCGTGTCTGACCCTTTGTGACCCCATGGAATGCAGCATGCCAGGCTTCCCTGTCCACTGTCTCCCATAGTTTTGCTCAGATTCATGTCCATTGAGTCAGTGATGCCATCTAACCATCTCGTCCTCTGCTGCCCCCTTCTCCTGCCCTCAGTCTTTCCCAACATCAGGGTCTGTTTTAAGTGAGTTGGCTCTTCACATCAGGTAGCCAGAGTATTGGAGCTTTAGCTTCAGCGTCAGTCGTTCCAATGAATATTCAGGGTTAATTTCCTTTAGGATGGACTGGTTGGATCTCCTTTCAGTCCAAGGGACTCTCAAGAATCTTGTCCAACACCACAGTTCAAAAGCCTCAATTCTTCAGTGCTCAGCTTTCTTTATGGTCCAACTCTCACATCCATAAAACAACAACAACTGTGTGTGTTTGTGTGTGTGTGTGTGTATAAGACACATATATGTTACATGTGTATGGAGAGAAAGTGTTAAAACATAGAAAAAGGAGAGTGCTTCTTGGATCCAGGTGTAGGCTACATGGGTATATGTTGTTCCTTCAACTGTCTGGCACACTGAGGCAGGTGTTTCCCTGCAGAAGGTAGTGGTGGAGTGCTTTTGTAGGGGAATGAAGGCAGCAGGATTCATCAGGAGGAGGAGTCAGTCACAGCTAAGACCTCAGCTCAAATCATGGAGTTCTGTGGCTGGGATGGCCCTTCCCTGTTGTCTTCTTTGAAGCATGGGGGTGAAGGCTTTATGCCTCCTCACCTGCCAGTCATTGGGTGTGAGCTACCTGCCATTGGGTGTGTGACTTTGGGTGAGGTGGCTCTCTTTGGCTGAGAGCAGTTCCCAGATGGGGCCTCAGCTGACAGCTGTCAGCCTCAAACACTGCACCTGGGGGATGGGCATGTCTATCCTGAAGGGGAGGTCTGGGTGGCTCACCACAGCATCCTCTATGCAGTTTTTCTTTCTGGTATGTTCATTTGTTTACTGGAGTCATATTCTTGTAAGTGTGTTATTATTTTGGAAGTTTACAGCTTTGTCATGTGTTTGTTTGTTTTGCTGGTGGTGGTTTTTTTCCCCCCAGTAATTTAAGCTTGTAGGTTGGTCCTCATGTAAAGTACTGCCCCCATTCATGTGTGCTGTGCTCAGTTATATGTCAGCATCCCCAAATAAAAGAACTTGTAATAGTTCTCATTATGTCAATATCATATGACACACATTGTAGGTTTTATGTTTTCTTTTTCCCCTTTCTTTCTTTTTTGGTAAACCTTGAGTGCTGCTTATCTGACTTAGAATTTATAAAATACATTTAGACAAATACCACTTTTAAATCTGCTTTATATATCAAAGATTCAAGTAAGACATAGTCTACATGAAAAGGAATTTGCTCCTTGGAAGCTATTGGTCTACAATTCCTCTCTAGTCTCTTCCAAAGGCAAGACAGTGCTTGACTTCCAGATATGCCATGTGAATTTTGAAAACAATAAAAAATAAAAAGTTTGTGATGCTAAGTATAACTGGTATATGACTCTGCTGAGCCCATCCATTCTAATCATAACTGAGCAAGAACACTTTGCCTTGTCTGCATGCATTGGCCACTTTCTGGAACGAGAACAAGAAAGAACAAGGGAGGTTCTTTCCTGGTTATTTTAAGCACTTGTTTCCTTCTGATTTTCTTGTTTCCCTCATTGCCACAGTTTTTAATATGCGCTTCATTTACTCAGACAAGGGTATAATATTATCCCCCTGGAGGGAAAAAGCAATAATTCCAAAAGCAGAGCCCACGTGTTGCAGAGAATTCAAAGTTATTCTTCCTGGGAAAAAAAGCCTTATTTACTTTAGAATGGATTTGGCCTTTTAAAACATGGATACAAGAGTGGGCAGGTTTGCCCAGACAGTCGCTGCTTTCATGAAAGGTCTTCAGAGAAAGACCAGTCCCCACTGAAAGTGACAGTGTTGAATGTTGCAGTTGCCGCCTGGAAACCCCACTGCAGTCTCAGGATACCTTTGGAGAGTTGACCTATGCAACTTTTTAGAGCATACATAGACAAATCATTTGTGACAACCATAATATGGAGATTTGCTAACCCCTTCCTGGCCCCATGTACTTACTAAATTCCAAACTTAAATAGTCCACTCTTCTTTAGTGCTTTCTCCCTCTGCAATAGCCTAGTATAGCCCTTATTCTATGGTGTCATATTATAAATAACACCATTAGTACCCAGCTATGCATGCTGAGGATGCTTACTAAATACTGTGTTCATTGGTTACATTTTACAACAAATTCCCTGTATTTCAGAAGATCAAAACGAAATGTTAATGACATAATTATTTCTGACATTAAGCAGTAAGTACAGGGACTTCCCTGGTGGTCTAGTGGTTAAGGATCCACCTGGCAATGCAGGAGGCACAGGTTCAATCCCTGATCTGGGGAGGTCCCACCTGCTGCAGAGCAACTAAGCCCGTTCGCCGCAACTACTGAGCTTGTGCTCTAGAGCTTGGAAACCACAACTACTGAGCCTACATGCTCTAGAGCTCATGCTCTGCAGCAAGAGAAGCCACCACAGTGATAAGCCTACACATGCAACTAGAGAGCAGTCCCCTCTTGCTGCAACTAGAGAAAATCCTTTGCGAGAATGAAGACCCAGTACAGCCAAAAATTTAAACAAATTAAAAACATTATTATAAAAAGAAGAATCCACTTCCCAATGCAATGGACATGGATTTGATCCCTGGTCAAGGAACTAAGATCCCACGTGCCACAGGGCAAGTAAGTCTGCGTACCACAACTAGAGAAGCCTGAGCACCACAATGAGAAGCCCTCGCACTGCAACTACGGAAAGCCTGATGCAACAAAGACCCAGTGCAACAACAGCCATAAAAAGCAGTAAGTACAAGTTGTGCAAAACATGATGCAATTGTTTTTAAGTGTGAAAGATTCTCTTAGTTTGAGTTCCTGTAGACATAGACCTCAAGACAAGGATTCAAGTGCAAATCATTTAACTGAGAGGTGAAGGAAACACTGGAGTGGGGTGAGGAAGTGAGACAAACATGGGAAGCAGCTAATATCAGGTGCTCCTGGAGCTTAAGCCTACTGAGGATCTCTGGGAGGTGGTATAAGAAACTCAGGGTTCTCCTACCTGAGGGTGAGGAAGCTGAAGCATTTCATACACAGATCCCGTCAGTTCTGGGTTGAGGACTGTGAGGGTTGAGGGAGCCTTAATTTTCTAGCACTTTCATAAAGCCCTGGTGGCAAAAATGGGCTTTATGTTAGTGGTTTAGGGATATGTGTGGGTGCGACAAATATGCTATTGGATATCTAGAATGATATGCCAATATTTTTCAATAAGATCTGGCACTTCTATCATTAAAGAATTTTTTTTTCTGGTGATGGGCAGGAGGCTGGTTTCATTTACTTGAGTTTAGTAGCTAAGAATAATAATACTTTTTCAACCTCACAGATTTAATATAAGGATCAAGTAATAATATCTATGAAAGTACAATAGAAATGCAAGATGGAAGTTGAAATGATTTGATTGTTTGCAATGGATAGAAAAATGAACCAAGGAAGAACAGCAAACTGGAAAATAAAACTCACAGATTTTTTCTTGTTTTACTGTATTTTAAGTGGTTTTGCTTCTGAATCCCAAAATGTTGAGTTTGAAGTGATTTCATTTATTTCATGTTTCCTGATTCATCAGAAAGCCTTCTTGGAATCTGACATGTACTTTGGGACTGTTGACCACCTGTTCCTGACTTGGCCACATGAAGTTCAGACTGTCTCAGTCTCTGAACTAAAGAGAACCAATAGGGACTTCCCTGGCGGTCTAGTGGCTAAGACTCCATGCTTCCAATGCAATGATCTGGGTTCAATCCCTGGTAGGGGAACTAGATCCCACATGCTGCAACTAAGAGTTCATGTGCAACAACTAAAGATCCCACATGCTGCAATGAAGATCAAAGATCCTACAACTAAGACCATGCACAGCCAAATAAATACAAATAAAAAATTAAAAAAACAACAGAGCCAATAGTATTAGCAGATCTCTTACCACTAGGAATGCAAGGTTAATAGTCTCTTTGTAATCAATTTTTGTAACTGTTACATTTGATTTCAAAATGAGTGTGTATTCTCTATTCATTGAGTGTAATATTCTTTGTATAGATACTAGATCAGGCTGTGTTTTTAGTGTGGATTTAATCTTTACTGTTTCTAATGTATATATATTTCTTGCCTACCTTATTGATAACTTTTTGAGAGAAGTTAACTAGAAATCTTTAATGATGGTGAATCTGTTATAAAAATGTGACTCTGTATTTTGAAATTACATTATTCAGTGATACAGGTTCAAAATTATTATAGCTTCCTTGTTCTTTTTATCATCTAGTTAGGTTCTGCTTTATTCTTTCTGTCTTTCTCCTTTAGTTCTGTTTTGCCAGATATTAATTTTGCTAGATAGATTTTTTTGTTGTTATTTGTCTGATATATATATATATTTTTTCTAATCCTTTTATCTTACATATGTCATTGTGTTTTAGATGTGCTGCCTATAAATAGCCCATATCTAGTTTTTGTTTTAAACCTACCAAATATTAATAGAAATAGATTTACTCATCTGTTAAAGATAGTGATTAAAAACCATAGATTACTGCTATATTTGGGTTTAATTTTTGCTTTCTTGTTTTGTTCCTCTTTATTTTTTCATTTTTGTTTTCTTCTGGTTTGAAAGTTATCCACTGTAGTTATATTTTTGTCATTCATTTCTTACTCCCATTTTGAATTGCCTTTTGACCTTTTGTTACTAATGAGATGTTTTCTGCAAGGTTAATTGTCTTTCCTTATTGTGGATTAGAGTGAAAATATTATAAACATTTATCTTATGGAAGAACATTCATGGCACATTCGAGGGTTGTTGCTGTGTACCTAATGACGTATAGTTTGTTGCTTTATTCCATGCACAGAGGATACAAGCACAAATTACTGAAATCTTCCCAAACTTTCTTTGGCATTTCTATCCACATAATTTGGCTGACTCTCCCTTTTCTTCCCCTTTTTCTTTCCTCATGATTTTTCTCCAGTAGCCTTTGAAAGGACCGTTAAATAGTGACAGGAGTTTTAACAGGTAGCATGAAGGAAAGTTAGGTACATCAAGTCCCCAAGCCTCAGCTACCCAATTCTGTAAAATTAATAGTTTTTAAAGGGAACCTATTTTTTTTCTCTCTCTCTCCATTTGTGTGACAGCTTTGTCCTGTGACACATGCACCTTCAGCTGACTTTCCAAAGCCTTCTATTTTGGAGGTCATAATTTTGACTGATAGGCCTATAATTAGTAAGTGCTCATTAAGTACTCTGTCCAGAGTATTTCTGTGGGATGGTAGAGAATGTTCTTAGCAGCTGCCAGGGTGATAACAGTCCTGCAAATTGGCATGACTCCAAAAGTAATAAAGAACTTCGTTAATAGTAAAAGCAAATGAACAAAGAAGCATAGCACTAGCTGTAGCAGCAACTATAGCAATGGAGAAAATAGTGTGAATGCTTTTTAGTCACCAAATCTAAGGACCTCATTTTTCTCCATAGTGTTCAAAGCTTGATACTCTCGGTTTTCCTCCCATCCATCTGAAGTCATGCCTCTTTCTACTGACTCTTTGTCCTCCTGCCTCCTAGCTACAGGTGTTTTCCACCCGTTCATCCGGAGTCCTTTTCTCTCTTCTGTGATCCTGCCCTACACAGAGCATTCCATTCCATTGGCTTCAAATATAAACTTTATGCCTTCCAAATCCACATCTGTCTTTTACTCAAACTCCAGTTCCATGTTTTTAATTGCTTGCTGAGTGTTTTCCCTGTACAGGTCCTGCTAAAGCCTTAACTAAATGCACCTAAAGTCATACTCTTTTCTTGAAAGCAACTTCCACACTCTGCTGCTGCTGCTGCTAAGTCGCTTTAGTTGTGTCTGACTCTGTGCGATCCCATAGACGGCAGCCCACCAGGCTCTGCCATCCCTGGGATTCTCCAGGCAAGAATGCTGGAGTGGGTTGCCATTTCCTTCTCCAATGCAGGAAAGTGAAAAGTGAAAGTAAAGTCACTCAGTCGTGTCCAACTCTTCGTGACCCCATGGACTGTAGCCCACCAGGCTCCTCCATCCTTGGGATTTTCCAGGCAAGAGTACTGGAGTAGGGTGCCATCGCCTTCTCCGTTCCACACTCTATGACCCAGCAATTCCACTCTTACATATAATGAATAATGAAGTCGCTCAGTTGTGTACGACTCTTTGCGACCCCATGGACTGTAGCCTACCAGGCTCCTCCATCAATGGGATTTTCTAAGCAAGAATACTGGAGTGGGTTGCCATTTCCTTCTCCAGCTCTTATATATGTAGCATAGAAAGAAATGTGCACCAAGAGATGTGTAGTTAGAATGTTCATGGAACATGATAAATCATGACCAAATAGAAATTGACTCAAGAATGTAAAGTTGAGTTAAAATTAGAAAATCCAGCAGTTTATCACATTAATAGAATAATGGGGGGTGGGAATGTGACCATTTCAATAGCTGTAGAAATTCATTTGATAATATTAAACATCCTTTAATGGTAGAAACTCTTAGCAAAGTCAGAGAAGATGGGAACACCCTTAATTTCTAAAAGACTTACTGTGAACATGCTGTGCTGTGCTCAGTCGCTCAGTCATGTCCAACTCTTTGCGACCCCATGGACTGCGTCCCGCCAGGCTCCTCTGTCCAAGGGATTCTCCAGGCAAGAATACTGGAGTGGGTTGCTGTGTTCTCCTCCAGGGGTTCTTCCCAACCCAGGGGTTGAACCCAGGTCTCCTGCATTACAGTCAGATTCTTTACCATCTGAACCACCAGGGAAGCCCTACTGTGAACATACTAAATGATAAAATGTTGAAAACTTTCCCTTGGAGATCAGGAATAAGAGAAGGAGGCCCTGATAACCACTGTAATTCCACATTGTTCAGAGTGTTCTGGCTAGTACACAAAACAAGAAAAAGGCATAAGAATTACAAAGAAAAAAAACCAGAAAACTGACATTATTTATATATATGATTATGTTCATAGAAAATCCAAATGATTAGCAGATAAACTATTTGAATTAATACGAGAATTTTAGCACAGACCCTGGATGTAAATGCTCAATAGTCCAAAATCCAATATATTTCTCCATACCAGCAACAAACTGAAAAGAAATTGATATAAAATACCAAGAAACACATCTAATAAAGGATGTGCAAGATTCTACAGAAAAAAAATGATAAAACCTTATTCTCAGACATTAAAAGAGTATGAGTATAAGAATGGGAAGATATACAATAGTAAATATGAACACAAAAGATGCCCATTCTCCCCAAATTCATTTCTAAATTTAATGCAATTCCAATGAATATTTTTTGGTGGATATTGACAAACTGATTTTAAAATTCATATGGAAATCCAAAAGGCCAAGATAACCATTACCCTTTTAAGCAGAAGAATAAGGGAGAAAACTTGATCCGTTGGATAAGAAGGCTATTATAAACCTATAGTAATCAAGACAGTATATCACTTTTCAGGGATAGAAAAATAGACCAATGGAGTAGAATGAATAATTCAGAAACATATCCACAGTTAAGGTTAATGTATGGTGTATGTTGCACTCTAGAAGAGAATTGTCAGTCCTTAGAATGAATAGTACTGAGACAATGGGTGCATGTGTGTATGCTCAGTAGCTCAGTCGTGTCTGACTGTTTGCAATTTCATGGGGTGTAGCTCACCAGGCTCCTCTGTCCATGGAATTTTCCAGGCAAGTATACTGAAGTGGGTTGCCATTTTCTACTTCAAGGGATCTTTGCAACCCAGAGATCGAATCCTCATCTCTTGCTTCTCCAGCCTTGGCAAGTGGATTATTTACCACTAGCGCCACCTGGGGAGCCCGGACAATGTGTTCAGTTCATTCTCTAAGTCGTGTCTGTCTCTTTGTGACCCCATGGACTGAAGCACACCAGGCTTCCCTGTCCATCACCAGTGCCTGGAGCTTGCTCAAACTCATGTCCATCGAGTCAGTGATGCCATCCAACCATATTATCCTCTGTCGCCCCCTTCTCCTGCCTTCAATCTTTTCCAGTATCAGTGTCTTTTCCAGTGAGTCAGTTCTTCATAACAAGTGGCCAGTGTATTGGAGCTTCAGCTTCAGCATCAGTCCTTCCAATGAATATTCAAGACTGATTTCCTTTAGGATGGACTGGTTGGATCTCCTTGCAGTCCAAGGAACTCTCAAGAGTCTTCTCCAACACCACAGTTCAAAAGCATCAAGTCTTTGGCACTCAACTTGTTTTATGGTCCAAATCTCATATCTATACATGACTACTGGAAAAACCATAGCTTTGACTAGACGGACTTTGTTGGCAAAGTAATGTCTCTGCTTTTTAGTATTCTGTCTGGTTGGTCATAGCTTTTCTTCCAGGGAGCAAGCGTCTTTTAATTTCATGGCTGCAGTCACCATCTGCAGTGATTTTGGAGCCCCCCAAAATAAAGTCTCTCACTGTTTCCATTTTTTCCTCATCTATTTGCCATGAAGTGATGGGACCAGATGCCATGATTTTCGTTTTTTGAATGTTGAGTTTTAAGCCAGCTTTTTCACTCTTCTGTTTCACTTTCATCAAGAGGCTTTTTAGCTCCTCTTCACTTTCTGCCGTAAGGGTGGTGTCATCTGCATATCTGAGGTTATTTCTAGTTCTCCTGGCAATCTTGATTCCAGCTTGTGCTTCCTCCAGCCCAGCATTTCTCATGATGTACTCTGCATATAAGTTAAATAAGCAGGGTGACAATATACAGCCTTGACGTACTCCTTTTCCTATTTTGAACCAGTCCATTGTTCCATTTCTGGTTCTATCTGTTGCTTCTTGACCTGCGTACAGATTTCTCAGGAGGCAGGTAAGGTGGTCTGGTAGTCCCATTTCTTGAAGAATTTTCCACAGTTTGTTGTGATCCACACAGTCAAAGGCTTTGGCGTAGTCAGTGAAGCAGAAGTAGATGTTTTTCTGGAATTCTCTTGCTTTTTCTATGATCCAGTGGATGTTGGCAATTTGATCTCCGGTTCCTCTGCCTTTTCTAAATCCAGCTTGAACATCTGGAAGTTCATGGTTCACATACTGTTGAAGCCTGGCTTGGAGAATTTGAGCATTGCTTTGCTAGTGTGTGAGATGAGTGTGTGAGGTAGTTTGAACATTCTTTGGCATTGTCTTTGGGACTGGAAAACTGATCTTTTCCAGTCCTGTGGCCACTGCTGATTTTTACAAATCTGCTGGCATATTGAGTGCAGCACTTTCAAAGCATCACTTTTTAGGATTTGAAATAGCTCAGCTGGAATTCTATCACCTCCACTAGCTTTGTTCATAGTGATGCTTCCTAAGGCCCACTTGACCTCACACTCCAGGATGTCAGGCTCTAGGTGACAATGTGTAACTGTGATTTAATTAAACTTCTATTTCATGCTATATCCCCATATCTATTACAGGTGTACTAAAAGCCTAAGCATGAAAAATGAAAAAGTTCCTAAAAGACAATATAAAGTATCTTCATGAGGTTGGGGAGTAGGGAAGAATCGCGTAAACGAGATACAGAAGATACCTAACCATAGGAAAGGGGCATTATTGATAAATTAGATATTAACTTTAAGCACTGTTTATTACAGAACTCTGTAAGAGTGAAGAGGTAAATCACAGGGTGAGAGAAGATATTTGCAAACTTCTGCAACTGACAAAACTAGTATTTTGGTGTATTAAAAACTCATATAGGCAAGTCTTGAGGAAAAGGATGAGGGTGGGTTTGACAGACACATTTGGGGAAAACTGAGGCCAATGAACTTTTGCCTCATTTACTGCTTAAAAGTTTCAGAGGAGTCTTCTGGACAGAGACCTTTTGCCATCATGGGATGTCCCAGCCTAATAAAGACAGGCATGGTCAGACATAGTATTTTAGGTCATGTTCTCTCAAAGCAGAGCTTGAAACAGGGATTCCAGTGCATGCTGTTTATTGGAGAAATGCTCCTAGGAGAAAGGGAATGTGGGAAAGGTGATGGGGCAGGGGAAGGTGCTAGGCAAATATGTGTTCTTACCTTCAGCCTGAACCCACAGGGAGTACTATAGCATGAACTGCACCACAGAACTGTTTCCCCTTGAGATAAGGAGGCCAGAATTACCTGTGTGGCATTTAGTCATTGACTGTGGGCTGTACCACAAAGGTGGGAAGTGGGCATAGCTTCCTAAACAGATGTGGCTCCTGCCCAGCTGGGGGAAATTTTCCAAAGAAGAGGACTTTATAAACTATTAGCAGCCAGCTCACAACATCTGGAGGGAGGGGTGAATTATTTTGTAACAGGCATCACTGTGGAGCAACAAGAATATCCTCTGCAGTGAGGACTTCGTTAGTACACCTGAGTCAATCTAAGTTCCCCTGTGGTGTAGATCTTATGTTGGAGCCCAGAAGCCTAAATGAGACTGGACATCACAGGGCACAGTGGTCTAGAGTAGAGGATAAAGAGTGAGCTCTGTTTGCAGAAGGCAAAGAGGGGGTTGTGACAGGGACTCAGAAGAATTTCTAGAGAGGAGATTGAAACAGCCACAAGAAGAGGGCCAGTATTCTCCTAGAACACTGACTGAGCCAAAAACACAAAACCAGAAGCACATCACAAGTTCATCAGCTGGCATCATTGACTTTTTACAGTCAGCAGTGAACACAGCATGAGAGAATATAAGGACATCTCTGTAAGAGCAACCCATTTCCATCATCTAAGCTCTAACCTCGAGAAGACCCTAGGCATTGAAAATAAGTGCCATTGGGGTTTGTGAGGAATAATATGTTAGACTTTTAAGAAATAAACCACAGTTACACTACACACCTGTATTGTTGCATAAGTGAAATGTCATTACCCACTTTGAAACACTTTACTGCCACTAGATTGTTATAGTCAGATACATAAATGGAGTAAACAAAAATTTGACCTTTGACAACAAGACCATTAACCCTTTGAGAGTAAGGTGATTAAAACCACACAGTGAAGTGTTAGATAATTCTATTTTATCTCGTATTATTTCCCCTAATGAAGTTTGAAATTCACCCTCTTGTCTCATCCCACATGTGTTACCAAGAGCCACTGGTAAAAGTCAAAAGACACCATGGAAGAAGAAAACTTGACTAGAAATTGCATTGGGATATCTGTTACTGGGCTTCCCTGGGTGGTTCAGCAGTAAAGAATCCGCCTGTAATGTAGAAGATGCAGGAGACACAAGTTCAATCCCGGGTCGGGAAGATGCCCTGGAGGAGGCCATGGCAACCCACCCCAGTATTCTTGCCTTGGAGAATTCCATGGACAGAGGAGCCTAGCAGGCTATAGTCCATAGGGTCGCACAGAGTCTGACATGACTAAAGCTACTGAGCACACATCTGTTACTGATTTAGAGAAAAATCACTTTAGACTCATGCGTCACACCACAATGCCAGATTTATATATATATATATATATATATATATATATATCAGTTCAGTTCAGTCGCTCAGTCGTGTCCAACTCTTTGCGACCCCATGAATCGCAGCACGCCAGGCCTCCTTGTCCATCACCAACTCCCAGAGTTCACTCAAACTCACGTCCATCCAGTCGGTGATGCCATCCAGCCATCTCATCCTCTGTCGTCCCCTTCTCCTCCTGCCCCCAATCCCTCCCAGCATCAGAGTCTTTTCCAATGAGTCAACTCTTTGCATGAGGTGGCCAAAGTACTGGAGTTTCAGCTTTAGCATCATTCCTTTCAAAGAACACCCAGGACCGATCTCCGTTAGAATGGACTGGTTGGATCTCCTTGCAGTCCAAGGGACTCTCAAGAGTCTTCTCCAACACCACAGTTCAAAAGCATCAATTCTTCGGTGCTCAGCTTTCTTCACAGT
>SJYX01020185.1:0-26610 GCA_006410675.1 Oreotragus oreotragus
GTCACAAACAGTCGGACACAACTGAGTGACTGAACTGAACCAATACTTATTTTACATCCCTTTCTATTCTGTCTACTCCTTGAGAAATCATATTGATTATATCCCCTTGTACACAGTAAAAAGTAATATTTACTGATGAAGATGATGGTAATAAGTGCAGATCTCTGCTTGAAATGATCACAGTGGTTCCCAGCTTGCAAAAGATTCAATGATAAAGTATCTATTTCACATTTTATTTTAAAAATTACATTCTGGGTTATATTCCAATATTAACATTCATGGGGCAAAAGTCACAATCATTAAATTTATATTACTCTATAAAATATTAGTTAATTCTATATATTTTTGTGTTTGTATAAGGGCATAGAATAACATGGAAGGAAAATGTTCTTAATTTTCTGGTTACTTTTTAAGCTAAATTACATTTAATAGGATTTTCTTTTTTTTTCAATGAAATATTTTAAATACAACAACATACATGTCACTTCTACAATATGAGTTTCTGCTTGGAAACTGCAGAGGAGGAATTCACTCATTTAAAATACCATTTAAAATAAATGTTCGTTGAGATTATCACAATATTAACTAGGGTTTCACCTTTCTAAAGAATCATGACTAAAACTACTTTCCTTATTTATAAAAAGAACAAGAATAGAGATTTACTATTGTCTTGTGTTCAGAGGACATATGCCTCAGAGAACACAAGGCTTTTGTGATTAAAAGAATTCATAAAATTTTCTATTAATAAGTGGGATTTTACACTGAGCCTCCACTAACGTTACATAACTCTCCAGAGTTGGCCAAGACTTCTGAACTCCAGGAGTCTTCTGAAATTTCACAGACCACTGTTTTCCATTTTGCCAATTCATTACAACTGCTCAAAACCCAAGCTAACCAGCTCCAATTGATTTATTCAAAACTGAGTCTACTTTAGGAAGAGATGATTTAAAACACTTAATAATAAAGTGAATTGGTGGTGGGCACATATGGTGAATAATGAGATCATCAAACTCATTTTCATCTGGAAGGCACAAAGAAGATGACTTCAGACATTAATCCATGGCATTTTAATTCACTTTTCTTATTTCACTTAGTTGGTCTTTCTGCTCTGTGTTTTCTGGTTTGCTAACTGGGCAGAATTGAATCTTGCAAGAAACAGATAAGAGATCTGCTATAATGATTTTAAGTACCACTGAATCATGATCCTCAACTTAATATAAAGTGTTCAGATCTAATAAACACTTCAGAAATGGAAGAAAATCTACTTTGAACTTAATAGTTCTGTTTTTATGTCAGCGAAGCTCTGCATAGTTGACATGGAAATGACGTACATTTGAAAGCAGTTATTTTTTGCTAGTTTCAAAGTAAAAAGATTAAAGGCGTTGGCACATGGGACTTCCGTGGTGGTCCAGTGGTTAAGGCTGTGTGTTTCCACTGCAGGGGGCACAATTTCAATCCCTGGTTGAAGAACTAAGATCCCACAGGCTGCATGGCATGGCCCAAAAGTAAAACAACAAAGACAAAAAAAAAAAAAAAAAACAACTTGGCACACGAGACTATCACAGCATGTTTATAATCAAAGTTGCTGTCGACCTCTGAGTGTGTGTGTCCTCATGGACTGTTTAGGCATGAAACACACACAAATGTTTGGTATTAGTTTCTTTGAATATAATAATAAGGAAAACAGATTTTTAATTGGTAGAAACTTGTGACACTGATGCCTGGATGACTTCTAAAACTTATAATGCTCTAACACAGGGGTCTCCAACCTCTTGGCCATGAAGTAGTACCACACCATACAGCAGGAGGTGAGTGGTGGGCAAGAGAGCAAAGCTTCATCTGTAGTTACAGCCGCTCCCCATCACTTGCATTATGCCTGCACTCTGCCTTCTGCCAGATTAGTGGTAGTACAATAATTGCAATGCCCTGAATTATCCTGAAAACATTCCTTCTCTGTCCCCAGTCCATGGAAAAACTGTCTTCCACGAAACTGGTCCCTGGTACCAAAAAGACTGTGACGACCACTGCTCTAACAATGTGCATTCTGAACATCATCTACCCTGATTTCCTTAACCAAAGCTGCTACGTCATCTCCTCAGCACTAAGCATCAGCTGGCCCTGAGGCCAAGCAGAGATCAGAGAGGCCCAGATGGCTCATTATAATCCATGCAAGTTCATATGCTAAAAATAGAGCTCTTCCTCCATGTCCACCCCATTCACACTATCAAATAAGATGTCAAGGATCAAAGTGACTCTTCAGTAACATTATTCATTTTTCTCCTTTGGCCACTCCAAATCCTGAAAACCATTCCCTCCCACGGCCTCTCACATCCAACCACTGCGGACATAAACATAAAATACGAAGAGACATCACACTTACGACCCAACAGTTACTCTCTCATACTCCTGCTTCCAAATTGAGTTACATTATTTACAGCTTTTCCCTGATGCTATTTTTATTTAAGAAATTCCACACACACACAGACTAATCACTTATTTGATTCTCCCAAAAGATGAAAAAAACTTAAGATTCGCAGTACTTCTTTCAGATCATTAAAGAAAGTAAAATTATCACAGAGGGAGTTGACTCTGCATTTCCCCCCATTTTGTTTCCCTCTTCCATATTGTCCTAGTGTATATAAGTTTTAACACTTTTTCTTGGTATGTATCAATGAGTGACCACCAATGAGGTTTTGCTCTTTAAAAAGTGTATATGTAAAATTTTACAGTTTATTTTCACTCAACATTACATTTGCTATTTATTTATATTCTTAATTTTTCTAAAGTCACTCTAGGTATCTCTTCTCCCAAACACAAGAAGGACACAGCATGCTGCAAGTACCCCAGGGGTCATTCCCTCCTTCTCCGGGTTCTTTTTCATTACAGGACATCTTTTTTCTTTTGATGTTAGTTCTAGAAGGTGTTGTAGGTCTTCATGTGCTATATATGCTCATTCCCTTTAGCTGTATCTGACTCCTTGTGCAGAGAAAGCAATGGCACCCCACTCCAATACTCTTGACTGGAAAATCCCATGGACGGAGGAGCCTGGTGGGCTGCAGTCCATGGGGTCGCTAAGGGTCGGACACGACTGAGCGACTTCACTTTCCCTTTTCACTTTCATACATTGGAGAAGAAAATGGCAATCCACTCCCGCATTCTTGCCTGGAGAATCCCAGGGACAGCGGAGCCTGGTGGGCTGCCGTCTATGGGGTCACACAGAGTCAGACATGACTGAAGTGACTTAGCAGCAGTAGACTCCTTGTGACCCTACAGACTGTAGCCAAGTAGGCTCCTATGTCCATAGGCTTTCCCAGGCAAGAATCCAGGAGTCTGCTGCCATTTCCCTCTCCAGGGAATCTTCACAACCCAAGAATTCAGCCCACGTCTTCTGCATCACCTGCAGTGCAGGTGGATTCTTGACCATTGAGTCACCGGGGAAGTCCAGTTCTTTTTCATTGTAGCCCCGTATTCTGCTTCATGTTTTACTGTTAAGAGTTACAGCTTATCTCTTCATGCAGATGTTTATATTTTTAAAAATCATTTCTAAGCTCAGCTTCCAATTCAGGTTCTTTTCTTTCAAAGAAATATCCTTTAGTTCTTTCAGCCAATTTGTGTGGGTGGTAGACTTAGTCAATATATGTATGACTTTTTTTTTTTTTTACTGTCAGTTGAAGTGACTTTTGTTGGGAACAGAATTCTAGGATCCCTCACTGTCCTTTGAAGACACTACAGCATTTCTTTCTGGTATTTGTTGCTGTTGACAGCCTCTGTCATTCTTTAATTCCTTTGTAGAAAAGCTTTCGAGATTTACTTTATGACTCAGGCTTGGCAATTTCACTGCTCTGTGTCTAGAGGTGGACTTAGTTTTACTGACTTGTCTATAGCCCAAGATTCATGTTATCTCTTAATTCTTCAAAATTCTCAAGACATTTCTCTGAATGTCGCTTCTCTGAATATATCTACTTAGACTTATTTTATAAAAGTTCTTTTAGATAGATGTTGGAACACTTCAATTTATGCCCTTAATTTTTCCTTCATGTTTTGGGTCAAAAAAATTTTTTTTTAACATTGCCTTGTTTTCGGGGTAAAATTCTCAGTAAGATCTCTCAGTTCATACATTCTTCCACTAAAGAACATTCTCAACATAGCCAAAACAAGAATCTGGGAATTATCCTAGATATACTTTTTCTTTCTTCCTTGACAACCATCAGGGCAATGAGTTCTGTCCATCAGATATCCATTCACATTGGCTTCCTAAAATAGCTTCCTAACTTTTCTCCTTTCTTTAATTCAGTCCTTCATCCATAGACTTAATTATTACTATGTTGCTGCTGCTACTAAGTCGCCTCAGTCGTGTCCGACCCTGTGCGATCCCAGAGATGGCAGCCCACCAGGCTCCGCCGTCCCTGTGATTCTCCAGGCAAGAACACTGGAATGGGTTGCCATTTCCTTCTCCAATGCATGAAAGTGNGGAGAAGGGAATCCCAAACCACTTCAGCATTCTTGCCTTGAGAACCCCATGAACAGCATGAAAAGGCAACCCCATAGTACAGATGAGTAAATCAAGTCACAGCGAAGTTGAGTAAACTGCCTGAGGTTTGGGCTAGACTGGGGGCTGGAAAGGGAGCCAGCACTCTCAGGCACTAAACTGGACCATCCACATCATGGTTCCAGGAGCAGGAAGGGGGTGGATGGAGACGTGTGTGTTCCTGCCTGTTGTTTGGCCTTCAAGGCCCCAGTAAGCAAGCTCCGTCCACACCTGCAAGGTGACTTCGTCCTTCTCTTTCTAATGTCTCCTCTGTGCTTTCTCTCCTCTCACAGATACATCCTAGCAAGGGAGGCTGCCACGGGCTTGCACTCAGCAGTCGATTCACCGTATTCCCCAGCCGGCCTGGGATGCTGTGGCCAGTCACGGCAACGGTTGGCCATAGGCAGCCAGGGCCGTCCTGCCAGGACCACCGTGCTGTCTTGCCCTGGCCCCGAGCAGTGGCTTCCCTTTCCTCTGGAGAGATCCCTCCCTATCGCTGTGCTCCCCAGCCCACCTCCCCCTTGGATGGCTTCTTGGATCACTCCACTGCAGGTCGCCACTTTTCTCCTCTGGCTCCCTGTTTCCCAAGGGGGCCAGACTGTTAAAACTGTCCCATGTGAAGACCCTAAACACCCTTGGTAAAAGCAGATGCTCAGGGGCCAGCTGTCAGCACGCAGAGCCGAGACGGTCACGCAGCTGAAGCCAGCGGAGTGTCAGCTCAAGTCTCAGGTGTGACTGATGAAGAAACGCATCCAACACAGGGAAACACGTGGCTCCGGCTGGCAGCTGGTGCATGTCCAGCTTCCCTGGGACTGAGATTCCTGGGTGATGCCTTAACGCGGGGTCACGACCACGGGTGAGACTTGTTATCTCTTAACTTCCTCTTTAGTGTCAAGGGCGTGTAAAATAAGATTTTCTGATTCCTGCTCAGTGATGCCCCCTCTATCTTTTCTGCCCTTGCCCTCGTCCAGGTCACCCTGACAGTTCCCCTGACATCAGCAAGGGTCTCCTAACTTGCCCCCTTTGCTCTTCTCTCTCCTTCCCCCGTCCATTCATCCTTCACTGTTCAGCCAGAGAGAGCTTCCCAAATCCCAGGCTGGCTGAGGTGGCTCTCTGCCCTTCTCCTCCCCCTGTGCTGATCTTCCCGTAAACCGTCCTCCTGGTCCTTCAGGTGCATCACGAATTTCCTATGACGGTTCCTAAGGCCTTTCACGGGGTACAAGGCCCTGTGCCCTTCTCCAGGGTCTCCTCCCGCTGCTTCTTCACAAGGCTTCTGCTCCAGTCAGAGCAAGTGGCTTCCTGTCCCCTGAAGCCAGATGCTCCTCTGTGGCCCCAGAGTCTTTTGCTCAAGGTCATGGGCACTCCTTGGGGACAGAAACTAGCTTATCGACTCCTTATTCCTTGATCTTTAGGAGATGTTTAATATCTCTCAATAAAATGCACGGAGAGAGAAATGGATGGATGGATGGACACTATTTTGTACCTCTGAGATCCACTGGTTACTTATTAATCCTTCAGGGCTCCCTTATATTTAACTCCTCCTCTTTCGTGATTTCCTCCCTGGATCTCAGCGCCTTTCCCCACCCCTGCCCCCGTCTAAATTAGGTGCAATTTCATCAAACCTTCTATGAGCCCAGGAACTTCAGGACACTATGTACCTGCGGTGTGTCCGCTCCCACATGAGATTGCCCTAGCCAAGGACAGAGTCCTTGTTTGATATGTGAGTGTATGCCCCGTGCCGAGCATGAGGCCCTCAATTTCAATGACTAAATGAACTGTGTAACTGTCTGACCAAATCAATGAATGAGAAAGCACAGTGACATATGCCTATGGTCATACGGAAAATTAGGGAGATGACCCAGAGCTAGTCCTGGTGTTCAGGCTTCCAATTCTCTGTTCTAACATTTCCCACTGGAGATTAAAAAAATAAAAAAACTAGAGATTTTACTAGTTTTAGACTTTTTTCCCAGGGCTCTGGAGTGCCATGAAGTACCCCAAGCAAAGTGCTATCCTGAAATAACCAAACCAGAACGTGTTCACCTGTGATGCCAAACTCAATTTCTCATCAGTACTGTCTTCTCTGGAAGAAAGTTATCCAGGTCATCACTAGCTTAACATTGGATCCTGAATGATTAGTTCAGAAAACAGACAGTAATTTGCAACAGCATGGATGAAACTGGAGGGTATTATGCTAGTGAAATAAGGCAGACAGAGAGGGATGGATACTGTATGTTATCACTTAGCAGTTCAGTTCAGTTGCTCAGTCGTGTCTGACTCTTTGCGACCCCATGAATCGCAGCACATCAGGCCTCCCTGTCCATCACCAACTCCCAGAGTTCACTCAGACTCACATCCATCGAGTCGGTGATGCCATCCAGCCATCTCATCCTCTGTCGTCCCCTTCTCCTCCTGCCTCCAATCCCNAAAAAAAAAAATAGTATGAAAAAGAAACCTATTAGGTTCAAGACAGAATGAATCCACTTACAAGTAATGTCCTAACTAGCATCCCCACTGTGACCTACAGCTTCCCTAGAAGCCCTCTGCCGCAGGGATCCCTAGCCCCTCCTCTACTGGAAACCATCTTGAGGGGTGGGATGGGGAAAGGGGACAGAGACTTGGCTCGCTCCATCTCTAGGGCCCAGCCCCAAATCCAGCCAACTGTAGACGTGCAATAAAAAGTGTAGGTTGGAGAAATAAAAACGGAACTTCCATTCCTAATTATCAGTTTCTTTAATGATGAAATGCAGTTACAGCCCTTCCCAAATACCTGAATATAAAATAGACCTCTTAGCCAATGCACTGGTATTTCATGGTTCTACACCTTTAAAAATGAAAGGAGGAGCTTGAAAATGTTCCCTTTTGAGGGTAGGATTTAGATTTTCCAAGTGCTTTTGGATTCATTATTAACTAACAATCAAATAATCCCTGGTACTTTTGTAGAGTTTTACAGTTTATATAAGACTGTCATATCCATTATCTAATGTTCTGTGAGACAGCAGCTATTATGCCCATTTCACAGATGAGGAAACTAAGGCGCAAAGAGGTCAAATGACTAGCCCAAAGTCTCACAGACAAGGCTGAGCCAAGGCTGCACTCCAGGTGGTCAGCCCTCGACACCACAGTCAAGGCCACGTGTGCCCCTTCACTAACTCCTCTCTGACCCACGCTATTGCTGCCAACAAAGCAAACCAGGGAGGCCTGCAAATCTGTGGGCCTACTTCCATCTTGCTTTTCTTTCTCTCTTCTTTTCTCCACTTATTCTTTCTTCCACCTTCAAGGAGAATGTATCTTGCTGAAGCCCTGAGAATGATTTTAAGGTAGAGAAAGAAGAATTGAAGGAAGGGGGAGGAGAGAGTGAAGAAGGAAGGAGGAAAAGAAAGGGAGGAGGAAGGAGCTAGGTCCTTGCCACACAGCACAGAGCTTCCACGTGGGTTTATTCAATTCTCTTAAGAAGCTTCGGAGACAAGCCTGGGATCCCCATTTTACAGATGAATGAACTGAAACTTACATCAGTCTCAGGGCACACTGCTAATAAAAGATACAGCCAACAAATCATGGTCTCCTTGAGACTCCTTTCTACAGAGCTGACAGCTGGATGAGAAAGAGAAAGAATAAAAACTCAGGGTACGTTCAGATCATTTCTCCCCTCCCAAACTGTGAGGTTGAACCCGTTCTATCAGATAACAGCAACACAGGCCAATAATTTCAATTTATAGAGGTACAATAGAAACAGCCAGCAGTGCCTCTCTGCTTTTGAAACATGTGGTTCTAATAAAAGTATTTAATGCCACATGATATAGTAAAGTAAGGACCCATTTTGCAAATTCTGTTATCATGTTTCATCTTCATGTCTGCCATTTTAAAGAGCTTTCTCTGTGAGTTATACTAACTTCTAATTAGCATCCTTTAGAGTTTTACAGCTTCTGATTGCTTACAGAAAGCCAAAAGAAAAAGGAAAGAAAGCTACAAGATGTAATTTGGTGAAGGAAGCAAAGTCAGTCCTTCTATAATATACAGAACTGATTCTTTTGGGTGACTTGGCTTGGAAAGGCATTCATTGCAAAGGAAGGAACATTTGCTAAGAGTCTGGTACTTGGCGTGGAGAAGGGGCTGACAGAGAGATGAATAGCATACTTCTTGACTTCAAGGAGTTCGACATCTGCTGGGAGAGATGAACCTGACCGTTGCTAACTCAAGTGTGAGCCTCACCCAGGGAGCAATGTTCCTCTCCCAACTTCTTCTACTGAAGTCCAAAATTTTAGCCAGTTAGCAGCTACCCTTTTTGTGTGTGTCAAATAGAAAAGGTATCCCTCTACATCTCTTAATAGCAAATTCCACCACAATGATACTGTTATTTCTAACAACAGCAACTAGCATTTGTATGGTGCCTCAAAGTTTACAAAACACTTTTCTACTCAGTGTGCCCTAAAACCGCAGATTTAGAGATATTTAAGTCAGGTAATATTTTTCATTTGCAAGTATTTATGTTCCATTTTCTACAACTAGCAAATTTGAGAGATTACCTTTTCCAAATGTTGTAAAGAGAACTTCCTGTGGGCCATTTCTAGCTGTGCCAAAATGCACGCTGACACCCTTCAAGTATTAAAAAGAGCAAGCAAAACATTTCAACTCTTTTAACTATCTGAACCAAACCAGTGGGGAATGCACATGACTCTGCAGAAACAAAGAACATTATTCAGCAAAAAAAAAAAAAAAAGACATGCACTCTGCATTAGACTATAAAATAATTTTTTCCCTAGAGCATATTTTTAGATCATTGAACTGCAAAAATGCTGAATTCTTTCTGAAACAAATTGATTATCAAGAATTACTGAAACTGTGTTAAAAAATAGCAACTAATCTAAATTCCTTGCCTGACAAGCATTAAGGAAAATTATGTACTCATAGCCATAAGCAGGACGTGCTATATGATTCTCATACATATTGAAACTGTGAANAAAAAAAAAAAAAAAAGACATGCACTCTGCATTAGACTATAAAATAATTTTTTCCCTAGAGCATATTTTTAGATCATTGAACTGCAAAAATGCTGAATTCTTTCTGAAACAAATTGATTATCAAGAATTACTGAAACTGTGTTAAAAAATAGCAACTAATCTAAATTCCTTGCCTGACAAGCATTAAGGAAAATTATGTACTCATAGCCATAAGCAGGACGTGCTATATGATTCTCATACATATTGAAACTGTGAATCACATCAGAACTAATAATTTCACCCTGCTAAGTTCTTACTTGGTGCATCAGATATTTTAATTTCAATCCTTAATGCATGGATTCAGGAAACCATTGAGGTGTCAAGGCTTAAATGCTTAGAGGGGCCAGCACGTGTGAGCGCTGCTATCCGTGGTCCTGCATTATACCTCATCTTGCCTTTGCTGTTGTTCAGTCCTCAAGTTGTGTCCAACTGTTTGGCACCCCATGGACAATAGTATGCCAGGCTCCTCTGCCCTTCGCTGTCTTTCAGAGTTTGCTCAAATTCATGTCCATTGAGTCAATGATGCTATCTAATCATCTCATCCTTTGCCGCTTCCTTCTCCTATTGTCGTCAATCTCTCCCAGCATTAGGGTCTTTTCCAGTGAGTCAGTTCTTTGCATCAGGTGGCCAAAGTATTGGAGCTTCAGCTTCAGCATCAGTCCCTCCAATGAATATTCAGGGTTGATCTCCTTTAGGGTCAACTGGTTTGATCTCCATATAGTTCAAGGGATTCTCAAGAGTCTTCTCCAGCACCACAATTCAGAAGCGTCAATTCTTCAGGGTTCAGACCTTAGGCTATGGTTTTCTCCCCTCCCTGGGAAGGCCAGACTCAGAGTTGACATTTAGAAACCTGCTCTGACTCTATTACTATATGACTAATTATGTGATAAGGGACAGATTACTCAATCGATATCTCTCAACCTTGATGTCTCCAGAATGTAAAATGAACAAGTTAAACAAGAAGGCTCTAAATTCCAACATCCTATGTTTTGGTGGCTTAAAATTGCCAAAATATTAATATTTGAACAAGTGGCAGACTTCTCAGTTTAATTCAGTATACCATTATTAAAGGTCATGTTTCATATTCCATGTACTGTGCTAGGCTCTAAAAATACAATAATATATTAGTTACAAGCTTTTTGTTTAGAACAGACAAAAACACACTTGCTTATGTGGGGAAAGGGTAACCTGTAGGATTATAGTTGGGACTAAGGAAGAATTGGAATGAAAATCTGTAATACCCTCACCCTTTCTTTCTTTCTTCTGTTTTATTCCAGATGAGTTTTTCTACTCAGAATGTGTGTGATAGACAGAATCTAAGATGATTCTCAATAAGACCAATCTCTGAACACTCGTAACCTTGTATAACCTCTCCTTGAACGTGGGCAGGACCTGTGACTTACTTCTCAGTGTCAGGATGTGGCAAAGGCGATGAGATGTCACGTCTGAGATTATATTACAGAAGACTGTAACACCTTGCTTGTTAGTATATTTTCCCTTGCTGGCTTGGATGAAGCCAGTGGACACGTTGGGAAGGCTCAAGTGGCAAGGAATTGAGAGCAACCTCAGCCAACAAGCAGGCAGGAAGAGAAGGTGGCCTCTGGCCAGCAACAGCCAACCGACCAAGACCCTCAGTCCTGCAGGTTCCAAGGACCTGAGTTCTGCCAATAATCGTGCGAACTTGGAAAGGGTTCCTTCCCCATTTGGACCTTGAGATGAGACTCGGGCACTGATGGACACTTGACTGTAGCCCTCAGATGAAATCCAAAATCCAGGAAGTCTGTGCCCAGATTCATGAACCACAGGAACTCTGACCACGAGGGTTGTGGTGTGTTTTGCTGTGCAACAGATAAATATCACACGAGGCTTGACCTCTAAAATCCCCAGACTCACGTCTCAAAATCTGGAAGCTGGATGGATCTGAAGCTCCCTTCTTCTCCCCTCTTGTTCAGAAATCCTAATGAAAGGCTGTATTTGGCCAGCTTGCATCAGGTTTCTACCCTACTCGTTACCAGGGCATTGGAACCAGCAAGAAGATAAGAGCCTCATTCATACCAGTATAACAGAATTAGGTGTGTGTGGATGGGCAGAACAGTGGTTGTCCACTGCAAAGGGTCAATAATATAAGCATGTTGTTTTCTCATAATCTAGGGATAGAGGTGATGAGTTAATAGTTTATGAAAATGCAACAGTTTATGGGCTGCAGTTTAGGTCAAAAACAGACCGTTCACACAGTCAGCAAAGAATGTCTAGGGAAAGTAACACCAAGATAGAACCTGAAAACTGAATAGGGAAATCCAGGTTAACAAGGGGCAGGTAAGAATGTCTCAGGGCTAGCCAACTGGCGCTAGTGGTAAAGAATCTGCCTGCCAATGCAGGAGACATAAGAGACGTGGGTTGGATCCCTGGGTCGGGAAGATCCCCTGGAGGAGGAAATGGCAACTCTCTCCAGCATTCTTGCCTGGAGAATCCCATGGACAGAGGAACCTGGTGGGCTACAGTCCATGCGGTTGCAAAGAGTCGGACACAACTGAAGCACCCATGCATGCAAGAATATCTCAGACACTGGGAATATCATGTGGAGAAGCCCAAGATTCAAAGGAAGAATGGAGTATTTGGTGACTCCAAATATTTTTAATGCAGTCCAATCATAGCATAGAGGGTGTGGGGAGGTGCCAAGAGGGACACTGAAAAAAATTGTCAGGGCTGGAAAAATGTGTCATATTGGTCAGCGTTCTTATTGAAAAATCAAAGATTGGATTCCATTCATTATCTCATGGGGTTAAGACAACATGCATTCAGAAACCACATAGCCACAGCTAGTACTGAGCACCCCAGAATGCCATAATAGCCAATACCCACCACTTGGCACCAGTCACGCCAGGCTGGATACCAGAAGCTGCCCCAGAGGAATAGATTTCTCCTCTGTTGTGCCTGTAGACACCATCTCCTGGGTTGTGATCTAAACTGATGCCTCACGCAACGCGTCCACATCCAGTTCTCATGGGGGCATGTGACTGAAAAAGCCCAGGTCATGTGCCTGCATCATAGCTGCTGTTCATGTTGGTTTTCATTCATTCATGGGAATGTGGGTCTCATGCGTGGGAACTGTCAAAGTGTAGACAGGTTTCCCCAAAGAAATTAGATATACAATGGAACACTGCTGCTGCTGCTGCTGCTGCTAAGTCGCTTCAGTCGTGTCCGACTCTGTGTGACCCCATAGATGGCAGCCCGCCAGGCTCCCCCATCCCTGGGATTCCCCAGGAAAGAACACTGGAGTGGGTTGCCATTTCCTTCTCCAATGCGTGAAAGTGAAAAGTGATAGTGAAGTCGCTCAGTCATGTCTGACTCTTAGCAACCCCATGGACTGTAGCCCACTAGGCTCCTCCATCCATGGGATTTTCCAGGCAAGAGTACTGGAGTGGGGTGCCATTGCCTTCTCCACAATGGAACACTACTCACTCACAAAAAAGAAGAAAGTTTCACCATTTGCAGCAATATGGATGGACTTGGGGGCATTATGCTTAGTAAAATACATCAGATGGAGAAAGACAAATACTCTTCAAGATCACTTACATGTGGAATCTAAAAAGTACAACAAAGTAGTGACTATAACCAAAACGAAAACTCACAGATATAGAGAACAAACTGGATGTTACCAGTAGGGTTGGGGAGAGGTAAAATAAGGATGCGGGTGTTGGAGGCAGAAATTATTGGGTAGGCTCAAGTATAAATTGTACAACGTCAAGAATATAGCCAATATTTTGTAATCACTGTAAAGTGGAAAGTAACCTTTAAAAAAATGAATAAGTTCTGCCAACAACAGTGTGGAATAAAGCAAAAAAAGTCTGGAGTGACTACATCCCCCGTTGAGTGTTCAGATGAGACACTGGCCCTGATGGGCACAGGGTTGTGGTTTTGTGAGACACCTCGGAAGCAGAGGACCCATGTAAGCAATGCCCATATTTCTGACCTACANGAATAAGTTCTGCCAACAACAGTGTGGAATAAAGCAAAAAAAGTCTGGAGTGACTACATCCCCCGTTGAGTGTTCAGATGAGACACTGGCCCTGATGGGCACAGGGTTGTGGTTTTGTGAGACACCTCGGAAGCAGAGGACCCATGTAAGCAATGCCCATATTTCTGACCTACCATAACTATTAAATAATACATATGTGTTCTAAGTCATGGCATTGTGGTAATATGTTACACAGCAATGGATAACTAAGGCAGCGACTTTAGATATGTGTTAGTACCACTGGTCTGTGTGTGTGTGTGTGTGTTTTCTCTACAACGGAGGGTAATACCTGAACCACCTCTCAGTTTGGTAGAAGGATTCATTAAAACAACTCGTGCAGGGCCAGCTTTCTGCAAGTCTGCTGGTAGGTGGTCCACTGATGGTAACCACCGTTGCTGGCCCAGCCACCACATCAACCACGCATAAAGGAAAATAGCCATCAATACACTTTTACAAGCTGTGCATGTTGGCCGCGTAGTGAAAGAATCAGCGGAGCTTCCCAGGTGGCTCACTAGTAAAGAATCCGCCTGCTAGTGCAGGAGACACAGGAGACGTGGGTTCAATCTCTGGGTTGGGAAGATCCCCTGGAGAAGGAAACGGTAACCCACTCCAGTATTCTTGCCTGGAAAAAACCCCATGGACAGAGGAGCCTGGCGGGTTGCAGTCCATGGGGTCACAAAGAGCCAGACATGACTTAGTGATGAACACACACACATGAATCAATGTGGCTCCAAGGACTGCTCCCAGAAATTCATCTCCAGAACAGGGTAAAAAAAAATACAAAAAAAATTTTAAAAAACCCTGTAGATGCCTTAAGCCCCTTGCTTCCCCAGGTTGGCCCTGACTGTACATGCTTCTCAATAACACTGCCCCAAAGAAATTCCTGGTTCCAGTACTGTGGTTGGATTTGTGATACATATTAGTTTGTCTTATATTGAGGGGAGAAGTGCAGTGTTATACTAGCTTTTCAAGGCAGTGTTTTCCCAGGTTACTATGGGAAAAAAAAAAAAAATTTCAATCCCTGGGTTGGGAAGATCCCCTGGAGAAGGAAACGGTAACCCACTCCAGTATTCTTGCCTGGAAAAAACCCCATGGACAGAGGAGCCTGGCGGGTTGCAGTCCATGGGGTCACAAAGAGCCAGACATGACTTAGTGATGAACACACACACATGAATCAATGTGGCTCCAAGGACTGCTCCCAGAAATTCATCTCCAGAACAGGGTAAAAAAAAATACAAAAAAAATTTTAAAAAACCCTGTAGATGCCTTAAGCCCCTTGCTTCCCCAGGTTGGCCCTGACTGTACATGCTTCTCAATAACACTGCCCCAAAGAAATTCCTGGTTCCAGTACTGTGGTTGGATTTGTGATACATATTAGTTTGTCTTATATTGAGGGGAGAAGTGCAGTGTTATACTAGCTTTTCAAGGCAGTGTTTTCCCAGGTTACTATGGGAAAAAAAAAAAAAACAACTTTGCATTTTCTTTATCACTCTTCCATCATACTTAACCCCCAATGCAGATTATAACCTTTGGATATTAGTCACTGTCCAGTTGTAATACTTAAAGTTAACAGGGTAAACATTTATTCTGTACTGCTTTGCCGGAAAAGCTTGGCTGACCCGACAGTTTTTAACTCTGTAGGACAGAACTTGCTGTACGTGTGCTTTCTTTTTTTTTGTTGTTGTTGTTCCATCTTCCCCGGAGGAGTATTAACAAAGTCATCACGAGAGACCCATTGCTGCCTGCTGCTTTCTGTACTATCAATTTGCATCTCTCCTCCTTTATAAGTTCTCCAGCTATTTGATGAAGCATATACACTCTCTCTCTCCCTCTCTTTCTCACCACACACACACACAGAGGATGCCAGCTACCTCTAAAATGGCAACAAATAAACACATTTTCATTTTTACTGATTACACTTGCATCCACATTTCCATCCTACTCAAGGAAATCCCATGGACGGAGGAGCCTGGTGGGCTGCAGTCCATGGGGTCGCTAGGAGTCGGACACGACTGAGCGACTTCACTTTCACTTTTCACTTTCATGCACTGGAGAAAGAAATGGCAACCCACTCCAGTGTTCTTGCCTGGAGAATCCCAGGGACGGGGGGAGCCTGGTGGGCTGCTGTCTGTGGGGTCGCACAGAGTCGGACATGACTGAAGCGACTTAGCAGCAGCAGCAGCAGCAGCAGCAGCAAGCCAGTTGCAAGACTTGCTCTTGTAACATAAAAACGGCTATGAAACACGGTTAGTGAGTGATCTTTGAAAGGACTTCAGGAAACCGGAACGGGCTGGAAGCGAACAGAGAGGCACCTTCTGGACTTGTATATTCAATGGTTTCTAAAAATGTAATGGATTGCAATGATGTTTTAACAGGGAGTTGACAGTTAAACCTTAATAGTTTAAAACACGACAGGTAAGAAATGAAAAAACATTCGTTCTTTGTTCAAAAGTAAGCACAGTGATTATTTTGAGTGGGTAAACTCTGAAAATAACAATAATTTAAAAAATACCAACCATTTAGAAGGCAAAGAGGTAAGTCAGACTCTGCTTCTTTTGTAACTCTGAAAAGGGAGAAATAATTATTACTTGAAAGTTCTGCACGTATGTTCATTGATGTAACAGCACATTGCATTTTATCAGCTAAAGCCTTTTCTGATCAGATATTTTACTGTTACTGTTAAATTAACGACTTCTAACAACCTGAAGGCAATGGCACCCCACTCCAGTACTCTTTCCTGGCAAATCCCATGGACGGAGGAGCCTGGTGGGCTGCAGTCCATGGGGTCGCTAAGAGTCAGACACGACTGAGCAACTTTACTTTCACTTTTCACTTTCATGCATTAGAGAAGGAAATGGCAACCCACTCCAGTGTTCTTGCCTGGAGAATCCCAGGGATGGTGGAGCCTGATGGGCTGCCATCTATGGGGTCGCACAGAGTCGGACACGACTGAAGNGCACAGGTGAGACAAAAAATGAAATCATGAAATCGACAACTCCTTCTAAACGCAGATTTGAAGCAATTCAGCAGACCTGTTTTAGATTTGTGCGTGGGTTTGCTTAATATACCTTTAAGATTAGAGTTTGGCGGAAAGAAACGAAATCTTTGTTTTATGGCTGCAACAAATGGGTCCCCCACAGTAAAAATGTCATTTATCCTTTCTCAAGAAGAGACCTTTGCGGAATAGTGCAAATACAAGCAGCATTTTTCCTTCTACTTAAGGTTTGTTAGGTGAAATTTATGTTTTTAAGATGCACTGCAAACACCAAAAACTGATTGTACTCTTATCAGCTTTTAAATCAAAACAGCTTGCTATCTGGTAAGGACAGGAGAACTGGTCGATTTATTTCATAAAACTTTATGTACAAAGAGACAGTGTCTATGAACTTAATGGAGAGAATATAGAGTCTGGAGGGGTAATTTTTATTAGAATTTATAGTGGGATTATCCATACTCCACAGTTTTCAGATTTTATTGAGATTTTACGGTACTGTGATGCTGACACAGTCAACTGCAGTGGGACAGGAGGTATAATTTGTTTTACCCTGACTGGGAAGTGAAATTGGCATTACTATTATATAAGAAACTTCACAGACTCTATTAATTGCCCAGATCCAATCAAAGCCATTATTTCTCCTAGCTTCACAGGTAAAATATTTTACCTGGGCATAAAAAGAATAATAAGAACTGGCTGTAACTCCCATGCAACAGTATCTTTTCATTAAGACTGTTCAGAAGCCATAAGAATATTTCTCACCCACAGGGAGTTCAGCTCCAGAAACTATTAAAATCTAAATCACATCAAGTATCTGTAATGTACCACCAAATATTATTCTTCAGTATTAAGTACAGTGGAAAAAAACAAAAACTTGGGAAATAGCAGAAACAATATACTCAGAAGCACCAGGGAATTACAGATGGCCCACTGACACAAAAGAAGAACAGCTCTGGGAAAGATACTCATTCATTCTGAAAACATTTATTGTTCACTGTATGCCAGACACCGGATCAGGTGTAAGGCCATGATATAGATATCACTGTAATTTTATATTATATATATAATATACTTGAGCCAAATATATTGAGTAAAGAGAATATATTTTGTATATATATGTATATCTATGGGCTTCCCAGGTGGTGCTAGTGGTAAGGAACCCGACTGGCATGTAGGAGACGCAGAGGAGTTGGGAGACTCAGGTTCGATCCCTGGGTTGGGCAGATCCCCTGGAGAAGGGCACGGCAACCCATTCCAGTATTCTTGCCTGGAGAATCCCATGGACAGAGGAGCCTGGTGGGCTACAGTCCATAGGGGTTTGCAAAAAGCTGGACACAACTGAAGCAACTCAAGTGTGCACATGCATGTATATCTATGTGTATGTACATATATGACATACACTGTATTCCAACTTGGTATGTGCCTTTCTAGACAAGAAAGCATCTGAACCAGGTCTTAAGACAGAGAAAGAACTGGCCATCCAGGAAAACGAAACAGCAAGGCTAGAGGGAGAGTTGCGATCACAGTGAGGTAGAAAAGATGGCTGAGATATGACACATACTTAGTGGAATGGCAACAGCCTGGTGGGGAGGGGTGGTAGGGCTGCGGTGGGGGGAGTCCGGCTCTGGGGATGTGAGGAACCCATGTTGTTGCTTCTTCTACTTCACCCTACAGAGGGAGGTTGCTTTTCTGGTTAGGGTTTAGGACTAGAGACCAGCACTGGCCGTAGCACTCTAATGGAGCATCTCATATAGAGCACAGCACCTACATTAATGAATTCACCAGTTAATTCAGCTCTTCACTCAGTAAGTATTTATCGAACATGTACTAGTGTCAGACACAATGCAATGTGTTGAGAAAATCAGAGCTAATGAGGTCCAGGTGGACTTGCGGAGATGCCAGCCTATTTCATTCTGGGGGTAAGCGTTTATAATAACACACGCCACATTACGCTTCCCTGGTGGCTTAGCAGTAAAGAATCCGCCTGCCAGGCAGGAGCCATGGGTTTGATCCCTCATCTGGGAAGATCCCCTGGAGGACAGCAGGGCAACCCACTCCAGTTCTTGCCTGGAATATCCCATGGACAGAGAAGCCTAGTGGGCTACAGTCCATGGGATCGCAGAGTCGGACCTGACTGAAGTGACGCAGCATGCCTGTGCGTGTCGCATTAAAGGAGCAGCTACGAGAAGTTCATTCTTATCACAGGTCACCCAAGTCTCGCTAGGTCTTCCTCTCACTGAGAAAGTGAGAAAACCATACACCATGGGAATGTCTTTCCCGTTTACTGTCACTATTGAGCTTTTCCCAAGTCCCTGGCTATCAGTAAGGCAGTTCTCTAAGGGCTGGTCCCACTTGTCCGTTTTACCAAATTCTCCTGTTTTCTGTCTTTCTATAGTCCTGCTGTCTCACTTTTTATTTTTTCTCTGTGACATTCAATGAAACTTAATAGTTCACAAGTTGCCATATATCTGCTCCCACTAACTCAACAAACATTACCCATAGCTACAAAGAAACTAATCACAGATACGTAGAAAGTAGCATTTTATTACTAAACAGAAGTCACATCCAAATGTGCAGGATGGAAAGCAGGGCAAGGGGGTAGAAGTGAGGCTTCTTAAAACCAAGTAGATAAGTTAGGTTTCAAATTCATGTCCAAGTTTGACTTTAAAAGGGCATATTCACTGCACTCCTTGACAGCCCTCAAGTGTTAAATCTGAGAGCAATGATAGAATAAATTAGTAGACTACATATGAGTTCCTCCAACAACTCTTTCAGACCACATTATTTTAAAATTCACCACTAGATGGCAGTACAAAGGCTATCATTTTCAACATAGGTTTCTTATTTCCACAATAAATACAGCACGTATGGGATAGGTGATTTCGTTAGATATAGAAGATAAAGAAGAATCAAGATTCAAGAAAAGGAAGAATAGTGAAGCATGGAGGGAGAGAGAGAGAAATATATCTAGGAGAAAAAGAAAGATAAAAAGAGAAGGGAACTGGAAGAGTGAGAAGGCAGAAAAAACAAACTGGAATCAAGATGGGTATTTGAGCAGGAGATGGAGAACTCCATGTAGTCTCATTGAAACTTTCTAAATAGAAATTATAGGAAGAAATACATATTTCACTATGAGTCAGTACACAGATACTATATAGACACACACTGTACTGCATTTGATGCAAGTCAGTCAGTTACTAAACAAAAGTTACCCACATCCGTGGGTGAAACTCTCATATTTCTTAATCAAATCTACCCTATTCAATTCCTTTAAAATGTTGATGATGAGCTAGTATACTGATACCAAGATTCACCAACTGGAAAATGACTCACGGTATGAACAATATTATTTTAGTGTATTGTAAACTACAGCTGACTTTTAAGAGAAGTTGTTCTAAAAATCACCACACTGAAATTCCTGGCCATGTAATTGGTCCATCAAACATTTGTTGAAAAAATTAACTAATTACAGAAGAAAAACGAAGGTGAAGTCACTTGGTCATAAAAAAACACATATACAATTGGCTAGTGATCAAAGTTGCATTTCCCCCACATAAAAGGGGCTAGAGGGAAGATCGAGTATGTGATCACCACTCTGTAAATTGGTAGTTCTTCTTTTATTTATTAGATAGACAAATATCAGTCTGTTCTTTCCTAAAGAACCCATAGTGGAAGAACAACTGTTAATCAAACTCTCCATTAACACTGGAAAACAGGCAGAGAGAAGGGGCTGAGAAAATAGTAACAGAGCTTGGAGAAGAAAAAGAATTATTGTTGATGGAGTAAAAAAAAATTGGAAACAGAAACCACAGCCAGAGACTTGTAAATAATTAAAAAGCCAATTTAAAACAGTGCTGGCAATGATTCTAAGACCAAGTTTCCCTTTTGGATCTTACATTCTTTCTTCTTTCAGTTGTTCCTTCCAGGTCTTAAGAGTCACCTGGCAAAATGTCCAATTGCAAAAAAGTATCTATATCTATATAGATATATCTAGATATATAGATACCTATACAGCTCTATCAGAGAAGGCGATGGCACCCTACTCCAGTACTCCTGCCTGGAAAGTCCCATGGACGGAGGAGCCTGGTNTCCCTCTCTTTCTCACCACACACACACACAGAGGATGCCAGCTACCTCTAAAATGGCAACAAATAAACACATTTTCATTTTTACTGATTACACTTGCATCCACATTTCCATCCTACTCAAGGAAATCCCATGGACGGAGGAGCCTGGTGGGCTGCAGTCCATGGGGTCGCTAGGAGTCGGACACGACTGAGCGACTTCACTTTCACTTTTCACTTTCATGCACTGGAGAAAGAAATGGCAACCCACTCCAGTGTTCTTGCCTGGAGAATCCCAGGGACGGGGGGAGCCTGGTGGGCTGCTGTCTGTGGGGTCGCACAGAGTCGGACATGACTGAAGCGACTTAGCAGCAGCAGCAGCAGCAGCAGCAGCAAGCCAGTTGCAAGACTTGCTCTTGTAACATAAAAACGGCTATGAAACACGGTTAGTGAGTGATCTTTGAAAGGACTTCAGGAAACCGGAACGGGCTGGAAGCGAACAGAGAGGCACCTTCTGGACTTGTATATTCAATGGTTTCTAAAAATGTAATGGATTGCAATGATGTTTTAACAGGGAGTTGACAGTTAAACCTTAATAGTTTAAAACACCACAGGTAAGAAATGAAAAAACATTCGTTCTTTGTTCAAAAGTAAGCACAGTGATTATTTTGAGTGGGTAAACTCTGAAAATAACAATAATTTTAAAAATACCAGCCATTTAGAAGGCAAAGAGGTAAGTCAGACTCTGCTTCTTTTGTAACTCTGAAAAGGGAGAAATAATTATTACTTGAAAGTTCTGCACGTATGTTCATTGATGTAACAGCACATTGCATTTTATCAGCTAAAGCCTTTTCTGATCAGATATTTTACTGTTACTGTTAAATTAATGACTTCTAACAACCTGAAGGCAATGGCACCCCACTCCAGTACTCTTTCCTGGCAAATCCCATGGACGGAGGAGCCTGGTGGGCTGCAGTCCATGGGGTCGCTAAGAGTCAGACACGACTGAGCAACTTTACTTTCACTTTTCACTTTCATGCATTAGAGAAGGAAATGGCAACCCACTCCAGTGTTCTTGCCTGGAGAATCCCAGGGATGGTGGAGCCTGATGGGCTGCCATCTATGGGGTCGCACAGAGTCGGACACGACTGAAGCGACTTTGCAACAGCAGCAGCAGCAACAACCTGAAATATTCATCAGCTAAGTTTACATTTTCCGAGATTAAAAATCTTGGGACCATTGCTTCTTTATCTGTTTAATGGGGATAAAGAGTACTTGCAGCATTTCTGTGAATTGTAGGTTGAAATAACAGATGTGAAAGTGGCTGGCATAGAATAGAGGTTCGAGAAATGCTAGTAATGATGAAGATGGTGATAATGGTAAACAGATGAAAAAACTTCAGCAGAAATTTGTGCATCCTGATTATTCCTTTTGAAAGGTTTCTTAACTCGGTGAAACATCTTGGGACATTTTCACAAATAGGTTATTCATGTAATCACCCTGCCAATTAAGCATGCATGTGTTTTATAAGATACCTTTTCATAAACGATTGGAAGCCCCTCCCTCTTTATTTGTTTAGAGGACTCGATTGCCAGGAAACCAGCTTCCTTGAATAGGATTTGGTTTTAGGCAGTCTCCAACAGGCCAGGTCAGCTTCTGGCCAATTTGCTGGAACAAATAAAAAGTCTTAGCAAGGATCTTGATCAGAAAGACAACCTTCTGTCTTCTTTGTAGGCGAGTGATTTCTCTCTCACACGTGACTGAGCTGACAGTGCATGGTGTGTTAACCTGGTGTGTGTGGAGGAGGGGCAGGTTCCAGGTCTCTGATCGTGCATCAGCTCTGTGGCACGCTCTCTCTTAGTGACCGTGGCTTTCCTGTCATTGGAGAGTATTTGTCAGCTTTTAGAGCAATTAACATTATGGATAGTTGAAACTGAGGAAGAATGAATGACTTCAACAACCTTCACATTTTCAGTAATTTTATGGAAATGTCTATTTTATGGGAAGATCTCCCCAGCAGAACTAAATTACTACATTAATATAGTAATCCTTGGAATAAGGTAATGTGTACTTGACTGTACTTGACTGTACGTGGGGAGATTAATTTAATAATACTTTAAAATTTTACCTTGGGAGCTGCAATCAAGAATGTTGACACCAGGTAACTATCCATAAAATATCTAGGAGTCATTTTATTTATAATTATCTGGGGACCAGGCTATGAGTACCTTGCACCCTGCTCTGTAAGTTGTAGACACACACCAATCAACCCTCATTTAAGAATTCAATGCCATTCAAGCTATGACTAAGGCAGACGGTACGAAAAATAGAGCAAAGTTGAGGTTCATGGGCTCTGGAGCCTGGAACAGAGGTGAGGCTGGATATGTGGCCTCAGCACTGAGATTAGACAATCCATATCACAGAAAGACAGGACAATGGAGTAAGGCGGCTTAGGGATGCCTGTGAAGGTAAGGAATGCTGAGAGGCTTTTCCGAGGCATCTCTTTTATCGCCAGGTGGAGTCTCCAAGCATTCTCTCTGCTCTTTTAAAATTCTACATAAACACCAAGATTCCCCCTAGCCGGAGAGCTAGCAAAAACTTTGGTTCAAATGGGTTTCGAGCATGATTAAGTGTCTGAGAATGGATGCGTCAGAGCTTGAATAACATCTGAATGCTTCTCAGGAAAAAGCTCTTAGGGGTGTCTGTCTCTCGACTGGGGAATTCTGCCAAAGGCGACCTATCAGTACATACCTTGATTATCTACCTGTCACCTGAAACCAAAAGCAGCAGCAAGAAAAATACAAAATGGAAAAACATGAAATGAGTTTGTTGCCGCTGTTGTTTTATTTTGATTGGGGAAAGGGATGAAAACTCAAGGCAAGCGACAAAGGCTTTAGGAAAATCAGACCTGGAATTCACCGTGGTGTGAACTGGTCTGGGCCAGGAAGGATCAGAAAGCAGTCCTTCGTGTGGTCATTAAGAACAGTATTTAATCAAGTTAGTCTTTGCCAATGCACTTCATAAGGGGTCCTTATCCTTGTCTGGCTGGAAAATCTCTGCTTCTGCACACAGGCTGTGGATTACTGCATAAAAATGTTTCCTGTGTCCATCACGGTGTTTGAAAGACAGTCTGGGGTGGGGGAACTGACCCTGTTTATATATAATCTAGCTGAGGACAAGACAGTGAAAGGGCCACAGACTTTTTTTCCCCTCTAAAGAGAACATTTTGCTTTTCTTTGCAATTCTACTTGGAAAGAAAACAAATTTCTGTTAACAGCGCTGTGTGGCAACGTTGCTTTGCTGGATAAGTGCACCTGGCCGAGTGAGCCTCTCCCTGCCTTTGGGATCTACCAGATATTCATCACATTCTGGCCGAGCAAGCTGGGGCACAGGCCACCAGCTTTTCAAGGGCAGCTGCTCTGTCCAGTTCAAGATCTGGCACTGAGTGTTCTGAATGACGTCCCTGAGGACCCCGATAGAAGCTTGTGTGCGTGCGTGCTAAGTCACTTCAGTCGTGTCCGACTCTTTGCAACCCTGTGGACTGTAGCCTGCCAGGCTCCCCTGTCCATGAAATTCTCCAGGCAAGAATAGTGGAGTGGGTTGCCATGTCCTTCTCCAGGGAATCTCCCTCACCCAGGGATCGAACCCATGTCTCTTTAAGTCTCCTGCATTGGGCGGCGGGTTCTTTACCACTAGCGCCACCTGGGAAGCCCAACAGAAGCCTACCAAAGCTAATTAGTTTATTTCATAGGGAATTCCTTTTAAACACACGGTAACGTATGAGCCTTGTGGGTACATCTGTGGCCCAGAAACGATCTACCCTCATTCATCAGTGAGAGTACACGTGAATGCCTCTTCCTTGTAACTGAGGCTTGGGTGTAAAGACTTCCTGAAGCGGTTCACCCTTGCTAGTTGGTCAGTCGTATCTGACTCTTTGTGACTCCATGGTCTGTAGCCTGCCAGGCTCCTCTGTCCATGGGATCCTCCAGGCAAGAATACTGGAGTGGGTTGCTATGTACTTCTCCAGGGGATCTTCCTGACCCGGGGACTGAACCCAGGTCTCCCGCATTGCAGGCAGATTCTTTACCGTCTGAGCCACCAGAAAAGATAATTGCCTGAATCTGCCCATCATCGGAGAAGGCAGTGGCACCCCACCCCAGTACTCCTGCCCGGAAAATTCCACGGACGGAGGAGCCTGGTGGGCTGCAGTCCACGGGGTCGCTGAGAGTCGGACACGACTGAGCGACTTCACTTTCAGTTTTCCCTTTCATACTTTGGAGAAGGAAATGGCAACCCGCTCCAGTGTTCTTGCCTGGAGAATCCCAGGGATCATGGAGCCTGATGGGCTGCCGTCTATGGGGTCGCACAGAGTCGGACACGACTGAAGCGACTCAGCAGCAGCAGCAGCCCGTCATCTGTCTTATATAAACAGGCAGAAGAAGCCATTGCCCTGTTTGATGGACTCAGGTCTGGTGATGAGACACTGTAGGCCTGACATCCTATTGAGGCTGCCCTGAAAATGGATTTATTCTCCGATAGTTGTGACTATATGACCAGCGGGCACTGAAGAAATGTGATTGTCATTAACTGCTGGATCCTTATGATCTCAAAGGGACCTCAGTGGTCACTTGGACTCTTAGCCACATCACTGCTTAACACGACTTCAGCTTATGTTGAACACCCCCAAGTGATGGGGAACTTCCCGCCTCCCAAGGCGCCTCATTTCGTATCTTGTTGTTGAGTTGCTAAGTCGTGCCAGACTCTTTGCCACCCCATGAACTGCAGCACGCCAGTCTTCCCTGCCCTTCACTTTCTCCCAGAGTTTGCTCAGAAACTTGGTGCCTCAGTTGGTTAGTCAGTTCAGTTGCTCAGTCGTGTCTGACTCTGCGACCCCATGGACTGCAGCATGCCAGGCTTCCCTGTCCATCGNACCCCATGAACTGCAGCACGCCAGTCTTCCCTGCCCTTCACTTTCTCCCAGAGTTTGCTCAGAAACTTGGTGCCTCAGTTGGTTAGTCAGTTCAGTTGCTCAGTCGTGTCTGACTCTGCGACCCCATGGACTGCAGCATGCCAGGCTTCCCTGTCCATCGCCAACTCCTGGAGCTTGCTCAAACTCATGTTCATCGAGTCAGTGATGCCATCCAACCACCTCATCCTCTGGTATCTTGTATCTGGTATCTGGGTTGCTCTAATTCAGAGGTTGGCAAACTGTTTTTCAAAGGGCCAGATACAGAATTATTTAGGCTTAATGGGCTATACAGTCCCTGCAGCAAACACTCAACTCTGTTCTTGTAGCATGGAAGGACCATAGCCAGTACATGAATGAACAGGCAGGGTATGCTCCAATAAAACTGTTCCCAAGAGCAGCCGAAGGGCCAGATATGGCTGGCTGTGAGCCATAGTTCATCGATCTGAGTGTTAGTCTTCCTTGTCCTGAAGAAAAACTGTCTCCCCGGTGGTTCAGTTCAACGTTTGGGGGCCACACATCAAATCTAGCACATCCTTTCCTATGATAAGAAAGACCTTCAGCTGTTTGAAGTTTCCCTGGTGGCTCAGACTGCAAGGATTCTGCCTGCAACATGGATTCAATCCCAGGGTCAGGAAGATTCCCTGGAGAAGGGAATGGCAACCCACGCCAGTAGTCCTGCCTGGAGAATTCCATGGACAGAGGAGCCTGGCAAGCTATAGTCCACGGGGCTGAAAAGAGTCAGGCACAGCTGAGCGACTTTCACTGACTTCAGCTGTTCGAAGGTGATAATACCCTCTTTCCAAGTTATCGGTTTTCTTTTCTCCCACGGTCCTATCTCTCTTCTGTTGTCCCGATTCCAAGTCTCTCACCTCTTCTTTAGTGTAGCTGGTGGAATTCTTTTGAAAATCACATTAAAATGAGTGTCGGAAACGAAAGATTCAGACCTAAAGTTTCCTTTTCTAGGTAGTAGAGTTTTCATTTTACCTGCCCTTCAAGAGCCTGCCCCTTACCCTCCGCCCCCCCCCCCCCCCCCCGCCCC
>SJYX01020185.1:33379-181836 GCA_006410675.1 Oreotragus oreotragus
GGTAAGCCGCTCTCGGGGACCCGGGCCAGGGAGGGGAAGCGAGATGGAGGGGGTGGGGGGGAACGGCCGCCGGACCGGCCATGTGCTAAAGTTTCTGGGGCTCCGTGCCCCACCGGGCGGGCGCGCAGAGCCGGGCGCAGCGGCGCGGTGGGTGGGGCAGCGCGGTCCTGCCGGGCGCCCGCCGCCCCCGGACCCGCGGGGCGCAGCTCTGCGCGCACTCACGCTCTCTCTTCCTCTCTTTCCCTCCGCGCCGCCTCCCCGAGGTCCTCCTGCCGAGCCCCGCGCGGGGCATGAGGAGCCCCGGGGCGTCGCCCGGAGACAACCCGGCTGCGCGCACACCTCGCCAGCGGCGGACTGGGACATGAGCCGCGCGCACGGGGTCCGGCGCCGGGCGGCCAGCCCCAGCAGGCGGCGGCCAGCGGATCGGCGGTGCCCGGGAGAATGAGGCGGGAGCCGGCGGCCGCCTCCTGGTTCTCCACCTCGTCTTCCTCCTCCTCCTCCTCTTCGCCTTCCTTCGGCTTGGGCGCCCCGGGCTCCGGCCCTGTGGCTCTGCTGCGTGCCCCGCGCGCCCCCCCGCCCGCCTCCGGATGCGCTGCTCGGTAAGCCAGGCCCTCCGCCACCGGAACAAAGCCCCTTTGCCACGGACCTCGCAGGCTGCCTCTGAGCCCCTGCCTGGCCCCCACTCCCCCAGAGCCTGCCTGCGGCGCTTCCGATTGAACCCCTGTATTCCCCCATTCCCCAAGCCCTGCCTGGAGGCCGAACACTGTCGGGCTGCATTCGAGACCTGGTGCCTCCCTGGGCCATCAGGGAGGTGGATGCGGGCTTGACACGCAGGCAGGAGACCTGTTTGGTCGAGATAATGACATAGGCAACCTGGGTTCAGTCTCATCATTTGTGGGAAGGAGACGACTCACATATAGTGACCTGGAAAAGGGTGTCCAGGCTGTGCAGGGCAGGGAGCCTCCAAACCACCCGAGGAAGTGGGTTCCCCTTCTTCTCTGGCTCAGATGAGGAAACTGAGGCCCAGGGAGGTTGATGACTTAGTCAAGGTCACAGGGCCGGGAAGTGCAAACCAGGGAGACCACAGACTGGCAACCGGGGAGCTCTTTCCCCCGCTCCCTGGAGAGCTGATCCGTTTGTAACAAACACACCTGTCCCACTTCTCCTACTACCTGCTTTTGTCTGGAGTTGCTGCGCCTGTGTGAAAACACTTGTGCTGATGAGTATCCGCTCGGATGACATAAATCGCTGGTGGCTGTATGTTTTCATCCCTCCGTTCATCATGCACTGCTCAGCCTTAATGTGAATTGTTAAGTGCTCGGCCACTTCTGTTCAGCTGGGAGGAAGAGATGTTCCCCTGGGTGCTCTCTTTCTTTTATTCTTTTTTCTCGCAGACCACTTAAAGGAGAAAAAGGTGGGCGTTGGGATCCTCCTGTGTGCTGCTTCTGCGCTGCGTGTGCCTAGCACATGCTTGGCCTCAGAACTGAGTCCTGAACCTTTCTAAAGGGTGAGGGCTCATCAAGGCTCTTGCTCCTGGTTGTGGAAGCCTTGGAGATGGTGACTTAACTGGCTGATCCCAGATGGCCACTGTGTAGGAATCAGCCCTGTTGGAAATTTCATCTTGGCTCATGTTTGCCAACCCTCCTTGTCAGTAGAACTTCCCACAGCTCAATCCAGAAGAAAAGGAGAGGGGGTTTTCATGTAGACTGGAAGCCTTTGCTTGCTCCCAGCTCTCCAGTTTTGCCGCTCTTGACTGTGCTTAAGTGCACTTAGAGCGACCCTCAAGGGGGAAGCCACACAGAGCCGTCTGGTCCTCATCTGAATGGCTTGTTTAATCGGTTGAGTCAGCAAGTGTTGGACCTGGTTGTCTGCAGGACTTGGATGGTCCTGGTGTCAGGGCAGGGAAGGGCCATCGGTTTCCCTGATAGTGAAATGTCAAGAGATACACTGGGTGAACCCTCAGATCCCTTCCAATGAAATGATTCTTCAAGTGGGAGAAGGGTGGGTCACAGGCCAGAGCTGAGGTGTGTGAGCTAGTCAGACACATACGTTTGGATGGATAGCTCCACACTGAATAGGCTGTTGATCTCCAAGAGCAGGACGTAGTGCCCGAGGGAGCTGCAAAATTCAGGTTGCAGCCACAGGAGGTGAAGCCCGGGCCGTGCTCTAGTGGATTATTTATTGGGCTAAAGCGTGATAGCTGTCAAAAGTCCCAAGGTGCCAGATTGGGGTTATGGGGCAGGTTAGGCATTGCATTTGGAGAGATGACATTGATCTCTAAGAACTGATGAAATACAGCACATCGACTGGATGTCCAGCCGGCTTGAAAGCGGCCAGCTGGTGAGCCTGCCTGTTCTTTCCAGAAGGAATCGTAGTTGCAAGGTAAAACCTTCTCCGACTAACCCAGTAATGCCAGGAAATAAAGTGATTTTTAGACGCTCTTCTCTGCACTGTTTGCTGATTGTATTAGCGAATGGTGGCACTTGCCTCAGCAGGTATTCAGAGAGTTTGTCACATGAAACGGACCACAAGGCTGTTTAGACCTTGACTTAGTCTTTGCCTGTTGATTACAGCTAAATTCATCAACTTGACCTATGGGCTCTTAATGGAGTTGTCATAGGTCTTTTAAAGATCTGGATAAATGAACCTTTTAAAGTGTTACTGAATCTCCAATGAAGCAGGCAGGTCCCACCTTTTTCCCCAGAAGCTAAGCTCCCAGTGGGTTTTAAGACTGTTTGTTGTTCACAGAACCAGAGCAGAGCTTTTATTTTTGACAGGCTCGCAGGGTCTGTGAATGGCAAGTAATGCGTCTTGTATGGGCATATTAATCTCCCAACATTGTGTGTTTTAGCGCCTCATGTCTAACGGGTGAGCTGTTGAATAAAAATGAATGCAGAGAAACAGTTTTCATGAAGTTACTTTTGAAAATGATAATGTAATTATGAGAGAACAGTTTTTGTGTCATATATCACGCTGTTGCTACCCAAAGCCGAGTTTCACAGGAAAATGTTACCCTTGTTCCTCATCTATAGTTTTTAATTCATCAGTTCTCTCTCTTTTTTTTTTTTAACCTTCCTGGTGGGAAAGTGTGCGATTGAGAACAAAAATCTCCGTTTTCGATTCTGCTTTGTCTTAAACCCACTTCTTTTCTGGAAAATCTCTAAAGTGGACCTCTTCCATACCACGTCTATAATGGCCTCATGTTCAAATATATTTCAATGCTTCATGTTCCTGTTGAGAGAGCAGGAGGGGTCTTATCACTAATGAATGACAAGACATTTCCTCATGAGTGTCCCGTTTCTAACTGGAGTGTTTAGACCAGGAACTCTTGATTGGGGCTGACTAGCCCCTGCCTTGGGAGAACCCAGTTTGGACACTGTGGTACTTGTACAGGGTTAAGGATGTACACAGGTACTTATGGGGTGGGGCAGGGATGTGTAGAGAAAAGAAACATCTTCCAGAGGCCAGGAGACCTGGGAATTATTTTTGACTCTGTTAATTGGTTTTGTGACCTTGGACGAGTCATCCTTATTCTTGGGGTCTTCATTTACATCTGTGCTGTGAGCTTGTATGTTTTTGTGTCTCTGTGTCCCTGGGCATGTGTGTATATAAGTGCCAGGAGGTCCTCTTCAACTCTTAAGCCCGAGGAGTCCTCAGAATCTAGATGCAGCTGGTTATTAATAGCTCCAGAATGCTCTGTGCTTTAAGGTTACATAACGTTTCTTATTAAACATCCGTATAAACAGTAAAGAAGGGGCCATTATAAACAATCATCCTTGATCATCCTAAGGGGGAGCACTACCCTGAGTATGTGATGAAACAACTTCTCATCTCAAAAACAGTGATGCCAGTTTCCCCATCAGGGCACCTTGCAGGGTGGAGTCTCGGCACGCATCTGAGAGGGCTGAGCCGGGACCCTCTCTAGGGGCCCTGTGCCAGGAGCCGCAGGAGCCCTTACGTAATTTGGGCCCATGGAGTAGGAGAAATGTCACATCTAACTGTACAGCTTGAGGTCCAGGGGCCGTGGAGGTTCCTCCGTCGTCTTTTCAGGCTGTTCCTGGAAGGTAGGAGGGTAAGTGTGTAATTACCGTTTGCAGTTGTTTTGAAAATGGAAAGTACTTTAATTAGAGCCTTAAATTCAGCTGAAGCTGAGAAATGGTGAGAGGTTTGTCGATTTGGCAGTGGTGTTTTTGCTGGGTTCCCTGGGCAGGCTGGCTTGTCACACTTAAGCAGTCTGTGGTCAGAGGTCAACATTCCTAGCGAAGCTGCAATTGTTGTCAGATAAAGAGGGTGGAAGAAAGGAACCACCAGTTTTTACACATTTAATCCTCCAGACTCTGCTGCAGAGTAGATCTTATGAACCCCTGTTCTAGATTCAGAGCCCAAACTCAGAGAGCTGCAGTGTATCACTCAGGGTCACACAGTTATGGAACGGCAGAAAAAAGCACGATTTCAAGGGTTGGGGTTGAAAACACACCCCCGCCCTTGCCCCTCAGACTTCATTTCCGCGGGTGCTGCAGTGTGTCTGGAGACCAAATTGTGTCTTTCTTGTCGAATTTCTAAATAGCACCATGGCATAGAGAGAGCATGTAGCTCTGATGTAGGTAACATGGGTGGGGGGGGGGGGAGCTATCCAGTTCTTGAAAAACTTCTGCATTCAAGACGTTGAGTTTCTTTGAACTCTGTATTGAATGTATTAGATTCGAAAGATAATTAGAAATAAGTCTAGTGTTGCCCTATGAAGGTTAGAGTTTGTGGTTCTTTGGAGGAAGCTAAAGCAACTCTGTAGTTCCCATGTCACCCTGGGAGCAATAACAGACTGACACGTGGGATATTTTGAAAGGCAGTGCCAGCCTGTACCTCACAAAAAGGGACACAGACTAAAAGTTATGTAACAGAAGCTTCCGAAATGAGTATGACTCCGGTTCCAGGATGCCACACGAGTTAATCCTCCCCCACACAACAAAGGAAAGAAGAAAGTAGGAGGAACATATAAAGGTCCACCTCCAGCTCTTAAGAATTTCCAGGGCTTGGAGGAGGGAATGTCAGTTTCAAGAACTTTTCAAGCCCTGGAATAGAGATGCGGTCATAGCTGAAATTTGGTGGAGCCTGCAGAAGCCCACGCATGTTAGTGTAGCTGTTGCCGTCTTTGCTGATAGCTCCACAGATCTGGAAGAGTGTCATCCATACCCAAGACAGGAGACTCCAGAATCCCATCTGCAATGCACAAGTTTACACAGACGCTAAAGGGAGCTCATTGAAATCACCCGTCCTTACAATCTAGCAATGATACTCAAGCTGACTGTCTTCACCAGCAGTTTAAATTCCTTTCAGCACCGATTCTGGCCTTTCCCACATCAGAGCAAGTGATGTCTTAACAAAAAGGACCCTCCCTCCATCTCCTCTGGATTCCTAAACGGCTTATATGCCAAGAGCATCGAGATTTGTGATCGGTGATTAATGAGAAAAAAGCAGACAGAATGAGTTGAAAAACTCCATTGTGATTCATCTGTCATCGGTAAAGTACCAAAATGTCTTAGCAGCCAGCACAGCATTTTTGATTTGATGAACTAGAAATTACATGGCTTGTCCCCAGTGAGACCCATAGAGACCCATAGACCCATCCTGGGTATGGATGACACTCTTCCAGATCTGTGGCGCTATCAGCAAAGATGGCAAGGTTTTACCCAAACCTTGAGTGAACAGATTCCTGGTAGCTTCAGTTCTGGGCCCGATTTTTAGTATATGATTATTCAGTGAGAGAGAATACAAAAGTGGCCGTACAGAGGCTTTGGAAGGTGAGGCAAGAAGGCAGTAAAGTCCCTGGCCTCTGGTTGGTGATTCCTACGAAAAGCTATTTGGGGCCCAGTAAGTAGAAATGATTTAACATCCGTTTCCAGCATCGAGAATCACAGAATAAATTTACTAAAGAATTCTAGATGTCTCATGCCATCTTCGTATGTGGCTTGTGACAAGTGTAAATGAAATCTTACCTGGGGTTAAAAAGCCTGTGCCTTTGTAAACCCTTCTGGTGGACTTTGAGGACTTGTCTTAGTATTTGCTAGGCTGAATGCTTCTGCGCTCAGCATCGTTGCAACCAGAGTCACAGGTCAGATAGGGTGTTGGGGAGGGTCTGTGTATCCTCACTTGCTTCAGTTTCTTAACAAACTGTGATGAGCCGCTCTTGTGTGCCTCATTTAGCACCTCCAAGCAGAGGCACACATGAGGAATGCCCAGGGCTCCCTGTTTTTCCATCATCCCAGCTTTTGAGCCTGTATCTGCTAATATAGTCTGGGAGCCTGACCAAGACTGTCTCATTCTGCCACAGATAAACCATGCAAATCACATTGGCCTCAACATGCACCCCCTTCCCCACTGAAAGATTCTTGATTTTTTTTTAAATTCATGACAGTCACCATCTTTTAATGATTGATATTAAAAAGTCTTTTTTAAAGTGAATGTGCCTTGAGAGCTTCATGCCTAAACTGGAAACAGTTTATGAGCACATGTTCCTATTAACTTGGTGAGAGGGCTGTAATGAAAACTTCTAAGAGAGTTAGCCTGGCTTTGCAGTGTTAAACTCTAAAGATAGGCATGGAAGCTTGCATTCTCCACCTGGAAGGCAGAAGTGGAAGGATACACTTGTTCACTGGCAGGGAGGACTGAGGCTTTTCACAGTTTTACCGAGATAACATGGGTCCGAAAATCTCTGTGGATGCTGAGGTTGCTTCTCCACGAGGTCTGGTTGTCCTTGGCCTGCTCCAGGACATCCCTGTGGAGTTGGAGAGCTGGCCTGTCCATCTGTCCATCTTCTGTTGCCATCGCTTCCATCCCGTGTGCCTCTCTGGTCCTGCTTGATCACTGAGATCCGCCCCCATCATTCTCCCATTGGACAGGTGTTGATCGTCAATGGCTGAACTTTAATCTGTTGTACACCAGCTCTGTCTGGGCACTGCTGGGCATTGGGGCCAGACTGGCAGACGATGGACAGCTGCAGAATATCTTTGCGTGGCTCCTGTAGGCCTGGGAGGGCACCCCTGCCCATCTGCAGCGGAGCAAGGAGGCCAGGGAGGAGGCCCAGCCTAGGAGTCGGGGCCTGCTTGTCAGCCCGGCTCCCCCTCTCGTCTCACCTGGGCCCCTGGGGACAAGCCTCCATCCCGCTCTGACTCTCCGCTGGCTGTTAGGTTCAAGGATTGAGTCATAACAGGGTTTTTCCCAAGTGGGATACAGTGGGGCCACTTCCGTGAAAGCATCTGGGGATAGCGGAGCAAGGAGGCCAGGGAGGAGGCCCAGCCTAGGAGTCGGGGCCTGCTTGTCAGCCCGGCTCCCCCTCTCGTCTCACCTGGGCCCCTGGGGACAAGCCTCCATCCCGCTCTGACTCTCCGCTGGCTGTTAGGTTCAAGGATTGAGTCATAACAGGGTTTTTCCCAAGTGGGATACAGTGGGGCCACTTCCATGAAAGCATCTGGGGAGCTTACTAAAATACAGATTCCTGGGTCTTGTTGTGGACCTACTGAGTCAGAACCTCAGAGGGTGGGGGCTAGGAATCTGTATTTTTAGCACCCTCCCAGTAATTCTTAGCTCAGGAGCAATAAGCAAGTGAGAACCCCTGGCTCTTGCAGGTGGTTGATCACTGATGCCCCTTCCTGCCCCCAAACACCTAGAATACGGCGGCGCCCGACTCATGCTGACCTGTCTCTCCACCTCCACCCTGGCTGCTCTTATCTCTCTCACACCTTTTGTTCTCCTCCCCCGCCACCCTCGACAGTTTGCTTTCCAGCCGCTGTGGAGGGAGCCTTCTAAAGGATCGCGGTCTTCTCTGCTGGGAGCTCGCCAGTGTCCCCGAGAGCACTGACGGGCTGTCTCCAGGGCCCTGCATGACCTCGCCTGCCCCGCCCCTTGCTTCTCCCCTTCTAGCCACACACCAGCTTCCATGCTGTTTCTGAAACCCTCACAACTGCCTGCAGCCCTGTCACTCTCCAGGAGCCCATGGGACCTGGGGGCTGGAGGGGAAGGGGACTCAGCAGGTGGGGAGCAGCCCTGATGAGCTGCCATGCTCCGTGCCCCCATGGCTTTGAAACCTTGTCCAGGTGATGCTGTCACGCTCACGGGGCCAGTCTCAGCTTCCAGGCCGTCCGCCACATACGCATTGTTTGAGGAGCAGCCCCTTAACTCAGAGCACCGTTATTATAGGGTGAGTCATCCCTGGTGGGGTCATTGAAGTGGGTCTGGAGTTCTCTTCCAGAGGAATTTTTTAGAAAGACCCTGATTCCATTCCTTCCACTGGCCGAGATGTTTCTTCAGCCACAGTTAATCCTGGGGTGGGGGCCTGCCGTCCTCCTCCTCTTCCTTCCAGAAACATGCCCAGAGCACCAGCTATGTCCAGGCACCACTGCAGGCCCCCATACACGGGAGGAGACGCAGCGGCTCTGGTGTCTGCTTGCTTTCGTCTCGGACACTGGCTCTTGCTTTCATGCAGATGGAACAGTGAGGCCTGGACCAGAGTCCTCTGGCCTCCGTCTTTCACCGAGGAAGAGGTGGAAGGTTTATCAGAGTGGCTTTCTTGGGGCCTGCATGAAGCAAACCACGCTCAGAAATATTGTGTGCTGAGTAGGAGGGAGAGATGGACCACTTCATAAGATTTGTCTCCAAGCAGAGCTGAGTGCATGACCTGGTATAGACATGGAAGATATAAAGATGATCTTAGATGGGTCAACATACAACGTTAATTCAGGGTCCCTTGAAGCTAGTCGCGGCAGTATATCGCTTGAAATAAGCCATGTAAACCTCAGACCCTTCTGGGTCCTGCCCACAGTAGGTGCTTTTCCTTGAATCTTGTGAAAGGAAGCATGTTCACTCTTAGCATCCATCTTGCACATTCCTGCAGTGGACACAGGGACCAGGCCATCACTAAGAGCCCATCAGGAAGGATGGTGTGGGGATGGAGCCTGGCGAGATGCTCTTTGTCTTCAGTGGACTCAGAGACAGCTGGGGAAATGTGTGACTATCTGTAGCTAATTAGAGTGGTTGATGTGCCCTGTGAAGGCAGAGGTGGGTTTAGATGGGGGACGGTGGGGGCCATTTGCCATGAGTCTTGAGAGACAAGTAGGGGTTTGTCAAGCAAAGACGAAGCCCAGAGGCATTCCAGGCAGGAGGGAAGAGGAGAGCAATGGTGCAGAGGCTGGACCATTGCAGGTAGATGAGCAGGTGGCGCAAGGCTGTAGCATCGGGCTGCGGGAGCACAGGTGAGTCAGTCCTGGCCTCATGGGAGTGTGTCTGGAAGACTCGGTCTCACAGGTGATGGAAGCCATGGGAAGTGCTTGAGCGAGGGTGTGGCTTTTAAGAAGATAGCTGGTGATCCTGTTTCACGCTCCCTTTATAAAATCTACATTACAGTGAAGGTGTGTAGAACACACAGATGTATAAAAAGAAGACATTGTCTGCGGGATGAGTGTGACTGTCTGGATGAGCGTGACTGTGACCTGCAGCCTGCTACTGCTCGGTATCTGTTGAGGGATAGATACAGTCTGGCCCCACTGCCCAGACCCCAGCTCCACCAACCCTGCCGGACTCCGAGGGAGAGCGAGGTAGCCGCTGGCTGTGGCACTCGCTGCCCAGCCATCGTGGCCTCCAGCCAACAGGAAATGGAGCGGGCAGTGTCCCAGCCTGATTCACTGAGCCATGGGTCTCCCCACGACTCTGCAAGCACATTCAGGCTGTTCCTGGCCTAAAAACGATGCTCCCAGACCTACATCCACAGCTGAGAGAATCCAGGGTGTGTGTTTTCCGGCTGGCCTCCCTGAGCTCCCCCCAGCGATGGACTCAATGTGTGGGAAGAGGGTCAGTGTCAAGAACCCAAGCCCGTGCCAGTGTAATCGTTAGCCTTGAAATTGGCATCCTTGGCAGGACGGGTGACTTCTGCAGAGCCGGTGGAGTGGGCACGAGGCAGAGGGTCCCAGGGGTCACTAGTGAGTGTGGTTATGCCACTTCCATCCTCCACCTTCTTGTTGCTAAGAGAAGGAGAGGGAAATATAGAGCATGTCCTGTAGGCCAGCGGGCAAATTCTTAGCTGTTTCTGGGGAGTTTGGCCCTGGAAAAAGAGCCTTCCCTAGGGCAGGCTGACTGCCAGATCATGCCAAGGGCAGAGCATCATGGGCAGTTTGAAGAACTGCTGTCCACTGGCAGGCTCACTGTCCGGGAATTTGGGCTGGGGGAAGGGACGCAGCTCCACCCTCTCAAAGGCCCCATTTGTAGGTCAAGAAATAGAGACCTAGAGAGGTGAAGCAACTGGCCCAAGGTCACACAGTGGGACTGGAGCCCAGCAGGGCATCAAATCAGTCTGGAGCCGGTCATGATCTTTGAAGTTGGCCAGTGCCCAGGGTTGGCGCAAGTCCACTTGGAAATGGACAGTTTGTACTCACGCTGCTTTGCCCCCAACCAGTCAGGAAGGATGTGGCCTTCTCCTTGCTCCTTTGCCTTTCCTCTTGGAAACCAGACCCAGAGTCAGTGTTCTGAGCAAGCCCAGTTGGAGGGGCCTGGGAGTGACCCCCTAGATCTCTGGCCTTTTTGTGGTTCATTGCAGTTCTGCAACTTGTGTGGATATGTGACTCGAGAGAATGGCATCAGAGCAAATTAGAATGCTTCTCAAGATCTGGGCATGCGTAGCACTGAGGCTGCGGTCTGTTTGAAGCTCGGGGTATCCAGAAAAGCTCCATCAGTCATCCAGGAAAGCCTGCCACCCAGATTCTCCAAGTTCCTTGGATGTACCCAAGTTTAGTCCAAAGCACCCTTGGTATCCCCATCGGTGTCTCTGTTCCTGCATGTCCAGCACCATGGACAGAGCTCGCTTAGCGTTGGAGTGACTCCAGGCCTCTTAGGGGCTGAGTGAGGGGTGCTGTGTGGAAAGGGACTTGTTTGATGAGCTTCTGTAGCAACCCGGCTCTCCCGGCTGTGTTTCGCCTTATCAAGTAGGTGCTTCCAAATGCGTGAGAGCTGATTGATGGCAGTACTGCCGGCTGATTTCACAACAGTAAAACCTTCAAGGCTTTATTAGGCAGATATATAAGTACAGTTCCCGTTCATAAAGTGCATCCGTCACAGCCCTCAGGAACGTGAAGGAATTGTTTGCAAACTTTCCCAGGTTATTACCCCCAAACTTGTTTGAATATATGTATTAGATAAATAATCTTGGGAGGCCCGTGTGTTACGGCAGTTTGGGACAGAAGTAATCTACCTGCTGGCAAGTTTCACAGGTTTCACTGCCTTATTTATACTTATTTTTAACGAAAGGAGAGAGCAGAGCTAAAAAATATTATCCTCTTGTGGAGGGAGGCTAAATGTTTTGGAAAATGTCTGAGTGCCATGCAGATAGGCAGGGTGATTATTTTGAAGATGTTTTGAGTGTCTGACTTTAGTCCCTCTGCTTTTCTGGTCAAGAACATAGCCCCTCCCAGATGGGAATGGCAGTTCTTCAGTGAGTTTTTTTTTTAAGTGCCTTTTACAAAACTGTATTTACTTATTTATGGCTGTGCTGGTCTTCGTTGCTGCACGCGGGCTTTCTCTAGTTGTGGCGAGTGGGGGCGATTCTCTAGTTGTGGCGCTCCGGCTTCTCACTGGTGTGGCTTGTCTTGTTGCAGAGCACAGGCTTTAGGAGTGTGGTGCAGTGGTTGTGGAGTACAGGCTTAGTTATCCCATGGCATGTGGGATCTTCCTGGATCAGGAATGGAACCCATGTCCCCTGCATTGGCGGGCAGATTCTTCACCATTGGACCACCGGGGAAGTCCCGTCAATGAGATTTTGATTCCTGTCACAGCCTCTTCCGGGGGGCTTGCGTGTTTTAGTTGAACCTGTTTTCAGGGTCAAGCCATGCGGAATCTGTGTCACTGTGTGTTCAGTTTGCCTTAGTCCGTCAAGCCCTGTTCCTCTTCCGTACAGTGGTTGTAATAACAATGATAATCATAGCTTTTACACACTAGGAGCTTAGTCTCGGTGGAGACTGTGCTAAATGTCTTTCCATGGACTATTTCATCTGAGCAATGGTTCAAGAAAGCAGTTACTTTTATCATTCCCATTTTACAGATGGGGAAACTAAGGCTTAGAGATTGCTGCCTATAAAACATCTCCAAATAGTGGATTGTAAAACTTTATTTTTGCTCAGGAGTCTAGGGGCCGCCTGGGCTCAGCTAGATGGTTCTTGCTGAAGGCCTCATGTAAGATTGCAGCCAGGCTGTGGCTATGGCTGGAATCATCCAGAAGCTTCCTCGCTTCCATGCTTGGCACTGGGCCAGGAGGGTGCACACAGCCTGAGGTTGTGGGGGAGGGGGCTGGCACAGCTGAGGCTCCTTGGATCTCTGGGCAGTCTCTCCACATGGTTTGTCCAGCAAGGCAGGCCAGGCCGGCCGAGACTTCCTACACTAGCTCAGGGCTCCAGTGCCCATGTCCCAAGAGGGTGCCGAGGGGTGGGAGGGCTGTCTGTATCTCCCTTTTATGGTCTTGGAACTCACACAGCATCACTTCTGGCATAAGCTGTCCCTTAGCGGCAAATCACTAAGGCTGTCCACATCAGGGCCCCTGTTGAAGGGAATTACATTGAGGAATTTGGGACACGTTTTAAGCCACCATGGAGAGCTTGGGTGGCTTGTACAGGTGGTGATCTGTGGTCGGCGGTCGAGTGGGGTGTGACTCAGGCGATCGGACCCTGAGCACATCCGGTCATTCCGCTGACATTTACAAATACTGATCAGCTTGCTTTGCAGGAAACTGGAGCTTCCTAAAGCCCTGCACCCTCCCGTCCGCCTTCTGGGCATCTTCCCTGAAGAAGCACAAAAGCTGCTAAGAGTCTGATGTCTGCTCGTTGGTTGAGAGGCGCTGGTGCAGACCGCGTGTCACCACCCCTCCTCGCCGCCTCTTTCATCCCCTCGCCTTCCTCCCCTGCACCCAGACCTCCTGCACATTTTCACTGGCCCTTTTGCCTCCATGGGCCTTTCTGCCTCAAAAAGTATTAAAAGTTGTATCTCATGATTGAATTAACGTCATGAGGAATACTTTTGTATTATATATTGTAGCATTTTCTTCTAAGTACAAAGTGTTGTTGTTGTTTTTTTTTTTTTCCTTCTCACTTTAAAAGAGATGGAAACGTGTTCATGGGTCCTCAGCCCTGTGCTCGCTGCATCTCCGGAAAAACCATCAGCTGTCGGGATGCCTCCCTTCTGCCTGTCGGGAGCCTGGGGTCTCCCTTCGCCCTGTCGGGAGCCTGGGGTCTCACCATCTGTCCCCTCCCTCCTGCTCCCATCTCTCAACTCTGGCTTTCTCTTCTGTTCCTCTGAGCTTGTGGCTCAATCATGGTCATCCCCAGGTGGCAGCCTCAGCTCTATATCTGCATGACCTCACAATTCACCCCTCTCCTTGGGGGCCTAGATTCCCAGGAGAGAAGCTGAGTGGCCTGGCTTGGGGGTGGGAAGCTTCTGGTCTAAGTACCTGTGACTCCAGCGGCTGGGCCGCTGGAGTCACGTGGCGGGGAGAGCTGACTGTCCTTACATGTAACTGGGATGGTTCCCCAGGAAGCGCGTGTGGAGGGGAGGTTTCACTTCCTCATTTCATGGTGTAGGGTTGCAGTTGCTAGCCTTTTGATGTCCGCAGGTGGGGAAATTTGTTTAATCAAGGAATCAGCATGAGATTGCCAAATTTTGATCTGCTCTCTGTTAGCATCCTCAGTTGATGAATATTAAGGAAAAAAATAGGAAGACTCTACTATCGGAATTTCCAAAGAGTATTTATTTTTCATTAATTCACTTAATTAAATCTAATTAATTAACCAATCAATATGTTCTTTTTGTTGCTAAGATCTTGGTCTCCTTAATGCCTGTGGGTCCCCCTTATCTGGTCTGTGGACTCACACTGGGGACCCACAGGCATTAAGGAGCCTGTAGCGGTCACCTGAAAGTGAAAAAAAGTGAAAGTGTTAGTCACTCAGTTGTGTCTGACTCTTTACGACCCCATGGACTATAACCTGCCAATTTCTTTTGTCCATGGAACTCTCCAGGCAAGAATACTAGAGTGGGGTGCCATTCCTTTCTCCAAGAGATCTTTCCGACCCAGGGATTGAACCTGCCTCTCCTGCATTGCAGGCAGACTCTTTACCATTGAGCTACCAGGGAAGCCTCAGAGGTCACTTAATGATAGTGACATGTGCTGGCACTGGGCTCAGAGCTTGACGTGCACTATTTAATTCCGAGCCTCCCGTAGTCACTGTTATTGCCTCCACCTTGTGCGATGGAGAAAATGAAGCTCAAAGCTTTGTCCAGACTGGCACAGATGGCACGAAAAGGAGTGAGATTTGATTCTAGGTATTGACTCCTTAAAAAGGGTCTTTTGGGGTGAAGGTGACGGTCCCATCTATAACAGAGGGAAGCGTGTGTTATGGGTGAGCTAGCACAATGAACACGCTGCTCAGAGACTAACAGAGCTGCCCTGGAAATCTCCGCAAAGAGCTGTTCCCCTAGTCAGCCCTTGAAGGATGAGAAGGCAGCACTGGCCCGAGGAAGGAAGCGCGTGCTACCCGGGTGGGGGATGGACGCAGGAATGTGGATGCGGGTCTGGGGGAGCACGGAGAACCGGAACAGTCAGAGCCGGCGCGGTGAGGGGGGGGGCGCAAAGGTGCCGCCGACCAGCCTGTGATTTAGGAGGACAGCCCGACCAGCAACGTGGAGGTGGAGGCAACATTTGCAAACGGAAGTCCTTGCTGGGAAACACTTTTAAATAGAGCAAATGTTTTCAGTATGCGGAGACACTCAAATGAGTCAACTGAGTTTTGAAAATGCATTCTAGTGAGAGAGCTATACTGAGTTTCACTTCCCTAGAGGGCATCCTTGAGAATAACGTCGACTTTGAACATTAAATTCCCTTCTTGGAGAAAACCACTGGCTTTTAGAACAACTTCCACTTTGTTCCATGTTGTTGTTACTGTTGTGTTGCTAAGTTGGGCCTGACTCTTTTGTGACCCGAATGGACTGCAGCCCTCCAGGCTTCCCTGTCCTTCACTGTCTCCTGGAGTTGCTCAAGTTCATGTCCGTTGAGTCGGTGATGCCATCCAACCATCTCATGCTCTGACTCCCCCTTCTGCCCTCATTCTTTCGCGGCATCAGGGTGTTTTCCAGTGAGTCAGCTCTTCACATCAGGTGGCCGAAGTATTGGAGCTTCAGCTTCAGCAGCAGTCTTTTCAGTGCATATTCAGGGTTGATTTCCTTTAGGATTGACTGGTTTGATCTCCTTGCTGTCCAAGGGACTCTCAAGAGTCTTCTCCAGCAGCACAGTTTGAAAGCATCAATTGTTCGGCACTCAGCCTTCTTTATGGTCCAACTCTCACATCTGCACATGACTACTGGAAAAACCATAGCTTTGACTATACGGACCTTTGTCAATGAGGTGATGTCTCCGCTTTTTAATACACTGTCTAGGTTTGTCATAGCTCTCCCATGAAAGTCTTGTAACTCATACAACCATTTTGTTCATAAAGCCCATCTCGGGCCCGGTTGAATTTTGCAGCTCTGGGAGTGGATGGGTGGCGCTTAATGGCCTGAAGTGACAGATGATGAAGAAGGCTCAGACTGCCTTGGGAGCATGCCCAGAGGGTCACACAGGTGAAGCAGGAATGTGGACCAGGGTCTCTGTACTGCCAGGTCTTACCCCATGGACGACTTCCTATCACGCTCCCAGCCCTGTGATTCTGCACAGCACCTGCACGTGGGCGGCTTTTTGATCTGCTGCTCCTTTGTCCGTGTCCTTGCTGAGTGCTTAGCTTCCCGGGCTGTAGTAACAATAACACAAGCTAGATGGCTTAAAACAACAGAAATGCATTCTGGAGGCCAGAAGTCTGAAATTGTGGTGTCAGCAGGGCCACGCTCCCTCTGAAGATATTAGAGGAAAAGCTTTGCCTCTTGCAGGTTTCTCGTGATTGCTGGCAGTCCTTGGTGGTGTTTGGCCTATAGCTGTATTGTTCCAGTGTCTGCCTCCATCCCATGACATTCTCCCAGTGTACCGAGGGTCTCTGTACCAAATGTTCTCTTTTCTCTTATAAAGACACCAGGCATTGGATTTAAACCCACCCTAACCAGTATAGGGGCTTCCCTGGTGGCTCAAGTGGTAAAGAATCCGCCTGCCGATGCAGGAGACACAGGTTCGATTCCTGGGTCGGGAAGATCCCCTGGAGAAGGAAATGGCAACCCGCGCCAGTATCTTTCATTGGAGAACCCCATGGCCAGAGGAGCCTGGTGGGCTACAGCCCAGGGGGTCGCAAAGAGTGGGACACAACTGAGTGAGAAAGCAACACCAGTCCAGTGTGGCCTCATCCCAACCCGAGTACATCTCCAGAGACCCAAATAAGGCCACAGGTACCGGTGGTCAGGACCTGAACTTGTTGTGTTGAATTGTATCTTTGGGGGGAACAAAATACAATCCATCTTCTTAGAGGCTGCCTGGGTGGCGGGGTCTCGAGTGGACCATGTCTTCAACCAGAAGGTTCTATGAGTAGTCACTTATCTCTGGCCCAAGGGGGTCTCACCTGTCCCCTTCTCAGGCTGACTTGGCACATAGTCCTGGAGGGTCCTCTGGCTTCTGAGTTAGGATGGGGCAAGAAGTCAGCTGCTGCCAGCTTAGGGCTCATGGGGACGGGTTGTGCCTTTTGGGCATCTGTTTGGGATGCTGCCAAAGCCTGGATGCGGTGAGTGGGTGGCAGCATGGGCACGCGGCATATTGGAGGATGCAGGGCGGCCTGGCTGGCTGGAACATCCTTCTTCAGGACTCCAGACGGTACCTGGCACTTGCTCGGTCTGGGTATCATCCTGACTTCAGGGAGACCAAGGGGCAGCTGTGCTTGGGGAGGTGGCTCAGACCTTAGACATTGGAGCTAGTCTAGTTCTTTCCCTACCAGTTCGCAGACGTCTTCAGGGCAGGGGCTTCTGGCCAGTTATTTTCCCTCCAGCACGGCTTTGGATGCATGGGATCTGCCATGTATTTACGAACTCAGTCATCCCATGGCAGGCACTGGGGGCCCCTGAGATACCCGTGGGCGAGTCTCTTCGCTTCGTGCGCCCTTCAGGACTGCTTCAGGATACGATGAGCTGGTGTATGTTCATTAAAACCCCGCATTTGAGAAATGTCAGCTCTAGTCATAATGTAGGAGACGTTTGAGGAGAAAGTGGCAGGACTTGATTGAAGAACAGAGCACTGTCAAGGACGGCTCCTCACCATCTGGCTGCAGGGATAGGTGGGAACAGAGCTGAGGAAAGGGTTGGGGGTGGGTGGAGTTGGCCCTCTCGTCAACTTGTATTTGCAAGTGGAAGCATGGATGTGCCCAACCCTCTAGATCTATCAGCCTGCAGCATGTGTGGCCCACAGGGTGGGAGCATCTTGTCACTAGAAGAGACCAGAGAGAGCAGGATAGGCAGGAACCCAGTGTGTGTGTGTGTCTGTGTGTGTGGTCAGTTGCTCCTTTGTGTCCAGCTCTTTGCAACTGTATGGACTGCAGTCCACCATCTCTGTCCATGGAATTCTTCCCAGGAAGAATACTGGAGTGGGTTGCCATTCCCGCCTCCAGGGGATCTTCCCAATCCAGGTATGGAACCCAAATCTCTTGCATCGCTCCCATTGCAGGTGGATTCTTTACTGCTGAGCCACCAGGGAAGCAGGGAGCCTTTAGAGAGTTCTAGAATGGGTCTTCTGCCAAGACCTGGAGGAGACCCAAGAGGAGAGAGGGCATGGGGTGGGGGCAGTAGGGGAGTTTGGGCAGGAGCAGTCTGTCCTTTTGGTAGCAGAGAGGGCAGCCTGGGATGCTTAGGTTTGGAGGATGGGAATTTCAGGTCTTGGGAGACGGGAGTCTGGGGCAACCTGAAGGTACTGCCTGCCTGGCCCTTGAAGGAAGAGGGGCCTCCAGGAAGAATCCAAGTGGCCCAGGACCCTCAGCACAAGGGCCATGCTCCACTAGCTCCTTGTAGCTCTGACAGTTTGGAGCTGGCTCCCACTCGGTGTGTGGCCCTGGTTCTGGAGGCTGCCCGAATGTGCCGTGAGGGCAGGGCCGTTTCTGAAAGACCACAGGCTCCCCTAGCAGGCAGCAGAGCGCCAGGTGCGCCACACATGGGCACACTGAGAAGGCCCGTTACCCAAGGCCGCGTGCCCCGTCCCGAGTCTGCAGCCTCACCTGCCTGCGAGGACCCTCTGGAGAATCCTGACGCCGGGCCTCCTCGTTTTGCATTTGTTGTTGTCCAGTCGCTCAGTCATGTCCGACTCTTCGCAGCCCCACGGACTGCAGCACGCCAGGCTTCCCGGTCCATCACCGACTCCCAGAGCTTGCTCAAACTCACGTCCATTGAGCCGGTGATGCCACCCAACCATCTCATCCTGTGTCGTCCCCTTCGCCTCCTGCCTCCTGTCTTTCCCAGCATCAGGGTCTTTTCTGTGTTGCATTGGGATTCAGCTAGTCTGCAGTGGGGCTGGGACAGCAATGCTTGAAAAAGCTCCCACGGACACTGCCTCCAAGGCTGAGAAGCAAGACCGGGACTGACCGTGGCTCCACTGCTGGGCCTGCTTCATCCTCCAGCCTGAGGCCCCACCTTGCAGACGTGATGCGTGTGGTGGATTTAGCACAGTGCCTGGTGCCCAGACACCCTTGTGCCTGTTGACTCAAACCAGAGAGCCAGTCGACTTTCCTGGCAGCCTAGTGCCTCAGTGTCCATGCTTCCGTTGCATGGGGGCGTGGGTTCAATCCCTGGTCGGGGAACTAAGTTCCTCTATGCCGTGCAGGGCACAACCAAAAATTAAGAAATAAATTAAGATATCTTTTTCAAAAGCAGAGAGCTGGTTTGCCATGCCCAGACTGGGCAGACTCTGCTCAGGGAAACGGCAAGTTTCTGGAGAGGGAAGAGGGGCAGCTTGTGCCGGGTGGTCCCATGCCGGGTCAGTGGAACGGGGGAGTGTTTCAGGGAAGAAAAGCTCATGTCCTTGGACTTGGGGTCCTTTTGGGGTGAAACAAACGCCATTTTGTCAGAACTTGTGTGCTTGGGATTAGGCACTGCAGTTCCCGCTAATGAGCTGTCATTGAGCACACACTCTGTGCCACGTCTGTGCAAGGAGGAGTTGGGGACCCCTAGATGAATTAGTTTAGATAGTCATGCCCTGATGGAGCTCAGCGGGCTTTGGGCTCCCTCCCCGGGCCGCCTGAGATTAGGGGAGGGACAGAGGCAGTCTAGCTTCGTGAGGTTTGGGGTTTGCAGGGCCTCTGTGGCTTTCATGCTCATCAAAACATTTTTTTTTTCCTGACTATAAACTGTTCCCAGTCGACAGAGGAAGAAGGCTTGGCATCAGGCCCATGACCTTCTGCAGGTGCTGAGCTGTAGGTCTATAGATTGTTAGGTTTTTACATTTTAAAAAAATCCCTAAGGCTGTGCCTGAAAGAGCAGGCTTTTCCACCAGTTGACCTGCTTCTTTTTGTATCACTGCCGAGCTTCAGGAGCTCTAAAGAGAGAAGCCTGCCTGCCGGCCCCCCCACTGGCAAGCTGCTGATGGGAGTGGAGGGTGTACAGCCAGGGTCTGGAGGTATTTAGTGACAGGCAGGATGGGAGGATCCAGAGGCCAGAAGCATCCTCATTCGAAGAGCTCTGTGAGTGCCTGGGCACTGTGTGGCATCTCCATTGGGTGGAGCGTTCGTCCATGTGTGCCCTCTCCCGACAGCATCTCTTTGGTGGCACTGGACTGGAGCCAAGAGCAGAGTTGAGCGAGGCAGGCTCATCCCTCTGGGAGTCAGGTCAGAGAGCAGCATCTCTGGATAATGGTCAGAGCTCAGACCAGCACTGAAACCAGAATAAGGTCCTCAGAGAGGTTTCCTGGGGAGGGCCCCTCTGAGCTGTATCTTAAAGGAGAAGCAAGAATCAGCCACGTGAAAGAGGGCAGTCCGGGCAGGAAGAACTGGGGAGGGGAGCGTGCTAAGTCAACTCAGTCGTGTCTGACTTTGTGACCCCATGGACCATAGCCCACCAGGCTCCTTTGTCCATGGGATTTTCCAGGCAAGAATACTAGAGTGGGTTGCCATGTCCTTCCCCAGGGGAATCTTTCCAACCCAGGGATTGAATCTGCGTCCCTTATATCTACTGCATTGGCAGGTGAGTTCTTTACCTGGAAGCTCAGCTCCAGGCAAAAACATGTTGGGACCTGGCAAGGACCAGTGGGAGGGCCGGACATGAGACCTGGAAAGACAGATTTGCATGCAGATTTGATCTGATGGGAGAAGTATTGGACCCCAGCCTAGCTCTGTGCCCACAGAACTGGATTCCAGCAGAGCACGCGTGGGCCTGCTTCTGGTGCGTGTGTGTTCACGGGTGTAGGGTCAGGGCCTTGGAGAGTTGCTGTAGGATGAATCAAGCCCAAAGCCAGGCACTGGCGTGATGAAGTCAGCCAGGCAACTGTGCTTTGCCACGTAGCTACCATTATAGCCTCACAGTAGGTCCCAGGAGCCAGCCCCCATGTCAGAGTCATAGGTCACTAAACCTCACGTTTCCACAGAGTGAGACTTACTGCATTTTAGCAATGATTTGGAATCCCTCTAAGGTCCCAGCAGGGATTTAGCCCACCACTAGGCCCAATGTGAGAGGAGGGAGTCTTTGGTGAGGAAGGCTTCCCAGAGAGAAGGCTGGAGGGAGACTCTACTCTTTACACTCCTGAACTGTCTGCAAACTATACAGCTCTCTACTGCCGCATTCGACCAACAGAAAATTGTTTGATCAACAGAAAGTATTTGTTTTTCCAAATAATGCAGACACAAAATAAGTCTGCAGACGTTTTGGGGGGCCTGGGAACTTTAGGAAACTTATTTTCTGAGTAATATTCCGTTGTATATATGTACCACTGTTTCTTTATCCGTTCATCTGATGATGGACATCTAGGCTGCCATGCTGTAGCTATTGTAAATAGTGTTGCAGCGAACATTGGGGTAGCAGGTGCCTTTTTCAGTTTTGGTTTCCTCAGGGTATATGCCAAGTCAGTCAGAAAGAGAAACACGAATATCATGTATTAACAAAAATATATGGAATCTAGAAAGATGGTACTGGTGAATCTGTTTACAGGGCAACAGTGGAGATGCAGACAGAGAGCAGACTTATGGACACGGGTGGAGAGGCAGGGGGAAGGAGAGGGACGAATGGAGAGAGAGACAGGAACCATATACACTGCCGTGTGTAAGATATAGACAGTTAATTGGAGGTTGCTGTATGACTCAGGGAACTCAGATCGGGGCTCTGTAACAACCTAGAGGGGTGGCAAGGGGTGGGAGGTGGGACGGAGGCTAAAGAGGGAGGGGACACTTGTGTACCTACAGCTGACTCACGCTGATACATGGCAGAGGCCAACACAGTATTGTGAAGCAATTTTCCTTCCATTAAAAATAAGTAAGTTTGGGGGAGAAAAAAAACTATTTGCAAGTGAAATTCCAATAGCTCCTCTAGGGCTTTTATTTACTTATTTATGTAAATGTCTTCCCCGTTACCCTTCCATGATGCTTCCGTCTCCACATTTTGGAAGTTGAGGTTATGTGTCTTGCCATTCTTCCGGCCTTTCCTCTCAGATTCAGAATCACACGCCTTACTTATATGGTTGATGTTACATCGGGGTTATTTCTGTTTACCTCCGGTCCTGTATTTTCTGCCATATGCTTTGTTGTCAAAACCGACAGGTGACTTGAGGTAATAATTGCTCTATCAGAAGTGTCGGATGCTGGGTTAAACCGTGTCCTGGGATTCCATTGCTTCCTCCAAAGATCAGCTTCACACCCCCTGGGTCTCTCAAGGCAGAACGTTCCGTAACAGATTCAGATGGATTCTCTTTGCTGAAACTCTGCCCACTGTTTAAAATCATGCCGTATTTTGGTTTGGATCATGACCTTATTATGCAGGGTTTTGTGTTTTGTTTTTTCCTCCTCGCTGGAATTTCTCACTGTCTCTTTTTCCTTCTTGCTTTATCTGCGTTTATTGTATCTTCATTTTTTCACGCTCTCCCTATTGTTCATGCCACCTGCTCTATTAAGCCTCTCCCAGTTTTTTGTTTTTTGCTTTTTGTCCTTTCAAGACCCTCTCTGTTTTTGAAGCAGGCTGCTTCCTCTGCATGTCTGCTCCCTTGAGATCGTCTGGGTTTCCCTTTATTGCTTTCCAGGGTTGGGGTTTCCTAAGAAAAGATACTTGGAAATTAAACTGAAAATATCTGTATTTTATACTCACACTGAGGGCAGACTTCTGGTTCAAAATCATTTTCCCAAAGAATCTGGAAGATTTCAGAGCTTTCTCCCTTGCTGATGAGAAGTTTGATTCCACATCCATGGTAGATTTTCTGATCTCGTTGTTCAGTCACTAAGTCATCTCTGACTCTTTGCAACTCCATCGACTGCAGCACCCCAGGCTTCCCTGCCTTTCACTGTCTCTCAGAGTTTGCTCAAACTCTTGTCCTTGTTTCGATTATGCCATCCAACTATTTCATCCCCTGTTGTTCACTTCTTCTCCTGCCCTCAGTCTTTCCTAGCATCAGGGTCTTTTCCAGTGAATTGGCTCTTCACATCAAGTGGCCAGAGCATTGGAGCTTCAGCTTCAGCATCAGTCCCTCCAATGAATATTCAGGGTTGATTTCCTTTAGGATTGACCGATTTGATCTTCCTGCAGTCCAAGGCACTCTCAAGAGTCTTCTCCATAACCACAATTCAAAAGCATCATTTCTTCAGCACTCAGCCTTCTTTATGGTCCAGGTCTCACATCTGTACATGACTACTGGAAAACACATAGCTTTGACTATATGGACCTTTGTCGACAAAGTGATGTCTCTATTTTTTAATATGCTATCTGGGTTTGTCATAGCTTTCCTTCCTTCAGCTTACAGAGTCCGTTAAGTGTCCAGAGCAATGAATGAATGAAGAGTATCCTCCTGTAATGCATTAATGCGAAGGGTGAAGAAAAATTGCTAAAATCTGCCAGGAAAGAAAAGCGGGAAATAGACTACATGAAAGCCTTTGACCATGTGGATCACAGCCAACTGTGGAAAATTCTTAAAGAGATGGGGCTTCAGTGGTGGCTCAGAGGGTAAAGAATCTGCCCGCTATGTGGGAGACCCAAGTTCAATTTCTGGGTTGGGAAGATCCCTTGGAGGAGGGCATGGCAACCCACTCCAGTGTCTTTTAATTTCATGGCTGCAATCACTGTCCATGGTGATTTTTGAGCCCAAGAAAATAAAATGTCACTGTTTCCACTTCTTCCCCATCTATTTGCCATGAAGTAAAGGACCGGTTGCCGTGATATTAGTTTTATGAAGTTGACTTTTAAGCCAGCTGTTCCCCTCTCCTCTTTCAACCTGATCAAGAGGCTCTTTAGTTTCTCTTCACTTTCTGACATTATAGGCATATCTGAGGTTGTTGATATTTCTCCTGGCAATCTTGATTCCAGCTTGGGCTTCATCGAGCCCAGCATTTCTGCATATAAGTTAAATAAGCAGGGTGACAGTATACAGCCTTGATGAACTCCTTTCCCAATTTTGAACCATTCTGTCGTTCCATATCTGGTTCTAACTGTTTCTTCTTGACCTGCATACGGTTTCTCAGGAGACAGGTGAAGTGTGAAAGTGCTAGTCACTCGGCCATGTTTGACTCTTTGTGACCTATAGACGTGGCCCACCAGGTTCCTCCATCCATGGGATTCTCCAGGCACGAACACTGGAGCGGGTTGCCATGCCCTCCTCCAAGGGATCTTCCCAACCCAGAAACTGAACTTGGGTCTCCCACATAGCAGGCAGATTCTTTACCCTCTGAGCCACCACTGAAGCCCATCTCTTTAAGAATTTTCCACAGTTGGTTGTGATCCACATGGTCAAAGGCTTTCATGTAGTCTCTTTCCTGCTTTTCTTTCCTGGCAGATTTTAGCAATTTTTCTTCACCCTTCACATTAATGCATTACAGGAGGATACTGTTCATTCATTCATTGCTCTGGACACTTAACGGACTCTGTAAACTGAAGACTTAGTCCCTTATCTCTGGGAGATTGTAATATATTTGATTTTTTAACATATCTCCAATATGTCTCCATTCTGCATTTCTGAACCCCTTACTTATTGGCTCTTAAACCTTCCAGAATGGATCAAGGTATTTCCACATTTTTTTCTTCTCGTATTTTCTTTTTTTTTTTTTTTTACTTTCTGCTATTTATTCTAGATTTCGTTGATTTCATTTTCCAGTCTATCTTTTAAAATCATTTTTAAAAAACATCTTTGCTGAAATATTTTTAAATCCTAAGAGCTTTCCCTTATTCTCTGCTCCTTTTCCTGGTAGGAAATCTATTTCTGTTTCTGAAATCTATTTCAGAATCTATTTCTGTTTCATAACTGTTATTATGCTGAGTGGTAGGATATGAATTAAAAATTGTGATTTCTTTATTTGCTTTAACCCGTGAGTCATTTCTCTCCTCTAAGGTCAGTTGTTGTGTTTGCTTATCTGGATCTTTCTCTCGTGTTGCCCATTGGCTCATGTGCCTGTTGATCTGGGGTTGAGAAAAAGTCTAGCAGCTGTTGTAAGTTTCTTCCCGGGCAGATGAGTGATCAGACTCAGAAAGACTGAGGAGCTGGCCAAGGTCCCACAAGGAGGAAGAGCGCAGCTGGTGCACGCAACCCTGTGCTTTCTGATCTGCTCTGCGGTGAAACTCTGTTTCTTGGTAGCTGAGTGCTTCTTTCTCTTCGTATATGACTAACCACCTCACCCCATAAAAAGGTCTGTATCTTTCACGTCTGGATGCCCTGCCCTCTGACTTCCGTCCGTCTTGGAAGTGCTGGGACTCTGTCAATGTTCGTTATTCTCTTCTGCCACCTCTGACTGTGCTGATTGTACTTGTGCCTCTCAGACCACGCAGACTGATTTAGGGTTTGGAAACACAGACAGCAAATTTAGGGCATCCATCCCCGTGCTTTATAGCGAGTAGGTCTTCAGTACCTGTTTTTCAAGAGACTTGATTGATTTTAGGCCCAGACTCATTCACTTTGCTGACTGTTGGAGTGCTGGCATTTTCTGCTAATAGTAGGTTGTGGGAGAAGGGTGGCATCAGAGTGTCAATAAGCAGAGGAGAGGTTTGATCCTCAGAGCCCTGGAAACACCAGTTCTAAATGAAATGTTGCAAATGCATCAGCTTTCCTGTAACTTTCCCCTTTTCCAATTCAACAGTTTTCTTTTCCATTTTTAAAAGGGCAGAGAGAATGTTAGGGCAAACAGAAAGACTATAACAAATGACCCCAAAATGTACTGTCTCAGATACACTGGAAGTTTATTTCTCATGCATAAACGGTGCAGTGGGTGTGCCTGGTGGGTGGGCAACTCTCCTCCAGGCGGCAGCGCGGGGACCCAACTTCCCCATCTTGGACTTCTCCATACTCTTAAGACCTTCTCACCATTTGTCCCAGGCTGGAAGAATAACAGAGAGGGCAGCTCGACTGCTCTACCTCCCAAAGTCCTGGCATGCATCACTTCACTCGCATCCGGTGGTAAGATCTCAGTCACGTGGCCACACTTCACTGCAAGACGGATGGGAAATGAAGCCTGGCTGTGTACCAGGGAAAAGGAGACCTTGAACTTGGTGAGGCAGTCAGCAGTCCCCACCAGAGTGGGTGTTGTGAGCCATCCCGGCGATTTGCTGGAGCCCCACCCATCAAGTATTATTGTGTGCCCACAGCGTGCCAAGCCCTATGCTAGGTGCTGGCCATCCAGAAAGAAGTAAGACACATTTCTCATCCTACCAAGTGTAGCAGAAGAGGCCAAGGGTAGTCAGAGCATCAGTGAGATGCAGCATGCCTTGTGCAGTACTGGGGAGAGCCGTTGGCCCAGCTTCTCGGCAAAGGAGGAAGAGTTATTTCTGCTGGCAGATGCTGGTGGCTTCAACAGGTGCCTGGCTTTCTGATCCCAATCTACTCTCTCATATATCTCCCGACTGAGGCTATTGAATGATGGGATGCAGGAGCTGGAAGCAGCCCCACAGATTGTCTCGTGTCTTGTTCACCTCACTTAATTTAAAGATGGAAACAGCGAGACCTGCAAAGAGGGAGTGGCCAGCCTCAGTCACACAGCTGGGCAGGGGCACTTACCACGCTCTGCGCAGGTGCAGACGCTTGCTTTTTTTTCTCCTTTCTCTCATTTCCTTTCTGACTGGGGTCACATCTCCCATGCGCTTGTCTCTGTTGCCCCAGGAGGAGGTCTGCTCGAGTTCCTTCTGAGTCCTGTGGTTTTGTCAGGGGACAGGCAGATCAGCCCCAGGCTGGTTGCTTCTCCCAGACCCCACGTCCTTTCCCCAGGTGGGAGGCCTGCATAATCCACTCCCAGGCTCCCTGCAACCCCAGAAAAGACCTGGGTCCTCCCTCTCGGGACAGGAGACCCTCTCACTGAGGAGGCCACTGGGCACCCCGGCGTACCAGCGCCCCCCTAGAAGGACTCCTAGGTGCCCAGGGCTTTCTGCCTGCATAGGGAAGAATTCAAAGGGATTCATGACTCCAGATAAGATGCAAAATTGGGAAAATGTGGAGTAAACATGAACCACGGGTCCTTTAGTTCACGTACCCTCCTAGTGAGAGCTTTCTCCCTAGAATGTTCTGACTTGTGGAGAGGAAACAGTACAGTTACTTACAGGAAATTCACAGGAGCCCTTCAGCTTTGGAAGGTCCTCAAATCATAGGGGATCTGAGATGCAGGCACGTATCAGGAGCTTTTGGCTGTTCCTTGATGGTTTTCGTTTATTCCACAAATGTGTAGTCTTTCTGTAAGCGTAGAACAGTGCTAATTACAAGGGGTGGGAGGAGGCAGTCTGCCCTCAGCATGAGTCTCAGCCTCTGTGCGCAGCGAGAGCTGAATGTTACTAGGTGAGGCTAGCAAGACGTGGCTGAGGACAGAGCCGGGGCCAGAGCTGCGGAAGGGAGAGTCCTGTTCCAGGGTCGCCGGGCCCCAGCGGGCGGAGCCCAGGGCAGCGGAGGAGTCTGCCATTTGCAGCCTTGGGTTCCTGTTTATTTTTCCTTTTTTTTTTTTTTTAATTGGAGTATTTGGGAGCTTCCCAGCTGGCCCTAGAAGTAAAGAACCCGCTTTCTAATGCAGGAGACGTAAGAGATGGAGGTTGTATGTCTGGGTTGGGAAGATCCCCTGCAGGAGGGCATGACAACCCGCTCCTGTAATCTTGCCTGGAGAATCCCATGGACAGAGGAGCCTGGCGGGCTACCGCCCGTGGGGTCCCAGAGTTGGACACGACGGAAGCGATGTCACACGCAGGCATAGCTGATTTACAATGTTGTATTAGTTTCTGGTGTATGGCAAAGTGATTCAGTTATACATACATATATTCTTTTTCATGTTCTGTTCTGTTGCGGTTTATTACAGGATATTGAATATAGTTCCCTGTGCCATACAGGAGGACCTTGTTGTTTATCTGTTTTATCGGTAGTAGTTTGTATCTGCTAAACCCAGACTCTGAGTTTATCCCTCCCCCACCCTCTTTCCCCGGGGGAGCCGTAAGTCTGTTGGATGCAGGCTGCAGATGGAGGCCGCCTTGTGTACAGGGCTATGCTAGGCAGTGAGTGGGGGGCCTGGACACAGTGCTCATTCATGTCAGCTGTTCCCATGCAGGACGTGGTGCTCAGGGTCCCAGGCAGAGACTAGTCCCTGAAGGGCAAGTGGTGCTGGATTTCTGACCACCTGTCAGCATGTAAGAAAAAGCAGTAAGAGAGGGGCAGCACTGCCTTTAGAAGCGGTGAACCCATCTGGCCCACATCCCCATTTTATGGACAGACAGTCTCGTAGCGGGAAGTTCTGGGCTGTTTTATGTGCAGATAGACAGGACTGAGGGCGCACGGTTTACAAGCACTATTCTTGAATTCCTTCCTCTCTCTTTTCCGGCCTTCTTTAGCATTTTAAGAGCGTGTTTTCCCCCAGCCTTTTATCTTCAGCGATCATTTATTGATTCTCTCTTTTATTTTCTAACATAACGTTTGAGATGGGTAGGAAGTGATTCAAGGAAGAGTTCCAAAAGGCATGTGCTTAGCGGAGAAGGAGCACAAGCTGTCGTCTGGCTGGCGGAAAAACTTCCTGACGAGAGCGATTGCTCTAGGAGGCGGTGAGTCCTGCAGCCCTGAGATGTTCCAGCAGAAATCTGGGCACCCCTGTGGGAAAGATATTAGAAAAGGGGTTGAGTGACCAGGCAGTGGTCAGATGGGAAGACCCCTGATGTTCCCGTCTCCTCTCCCCCATGCGAATCACAGACAGGGAATCCTGCTCATGTGCTCAGACTTCTTTCTGCAGATGCCTGCGCATCTTCTGGGCACCAGCCCCCATGTAGATGGTGTCGGTGTCGGAGATGTCAAGGGAGCCAATGTGCTTGGGTTGAGTCAGGAAATAGAAATTATGCAAATATAGATACTTCCTTGGTGGTTCAATGATTAAGAATCTCTCTTACAATTCAGGGGATGCGGGTTTGATCCCTGGTCAAGGAATTAAGATCCCACATGCCCCAGACCCACTAAACCCGCATGCTGCAACTAAAGACTCTCTGCACTGCAACGAAAGATCCCGCATAATGCAACGAAGATCCCACATGCCGTGACTGAGACTTGATGTGGCCAAATAAATAATTGAAAAAAAGAAAGAAGGTATGCAAATATAGACGGTAGGAGTTAATCTGATAGATTTGGGCTCACAACAGTGTAAGGGTTGATGCCCCCGGATCCTGCTGTCATGGACAAATCGTTTACCCCCCAGTGAGCCACAACTGTCTCATCTGGAAAATGGGAACTTATGCATTTGTTTAAAGCAATTTATGGAGTCTCTTCAATTCACTTGACATTGTTCTTGGCACTGGGGCTTCGCTGGAGGACAAGATTGCCTTCATGTGGCTAATCTTCCAAGCGAGGAAGAAGAGGAAAAATAAAAAATTGTATGCTTTCAGGTCATGATCAGTACCTTGAGGAAAATAAAGTAGCTATGTGAATGAAGTGTGAAGAGGTAGGCCCTTTACAGATGGGGTAGCCAGGAAGAGTTCTTTGATAGCAGAGTATCTGAGCAAAACTTGAATACTGTAGGAGCAAGTCAGCACAAAAGTTTGGTCAAAGTGTTTAACAGAGAAAATGTCAAGTGCAAAGGGTCTAGGGTGGTATTTGCCAAAAGAGTTGAGGGTGCAGTTGGTACAGGAAAGATTGAGAAGGAGAGTAGGAGGAATTTGATCAGGTAGGCAGGAGCTATATTATATATGTTTGGGGGAGGATGAGACCTGATAGCAAAATCCATTAAAAAATTTTTCCCCATTAGTTTTAGACACGCATTGGATCAAAATTGTAATCCTTACTTCTCTCTGCATGTCAGTAGCAGCTTCTTCAGAAAAGCTATCATTCAGACGGATGTTATTTCCAGCCAGGACACAAACACCTTTGGAGAATCCATATGCAGAGATGGGCTTTTGGTATCTCAGTCAATGGTAAACCCCACCCAGCTGTCTGGTCCTGTTGAGGAAAAAAAAGTCACATTAAAATGCAAATGCTCCTGAGAAAGTGAAATGTTGATGGGTACAACCCTCCAAAGAAAAATATTCATGAAATATGGGCTGTTGATCCACAGCTAGCTGGCTGAGCTCTTTGCTCAGCAAGACCTGAGTGCTAAGAAATCTCAATTATAGGCACTGAGCTTTGTCCTCCGGAAACCTCAGGACCTCCCCCAGGGGCATTGAGAAGTGGGGACACACAAGTGCTGGGTAATCGGAGATGGGGTGAGGAACTCAGTTGTTTAAAGCCGTGGTCCCCAGCCTTTATGGCAACAGGGACCAGTTTCGTGGAAGAGAATCTTTCTGTAGACTGTGGGGTGGGGGCGTGGTGGTTTCTGGATGATTCATTACATATATGGTGCACTTTATTTCTATCATCATTACACCAGGCATTAGATCCTGACGATTTGGGGACCCGCTTTAAAGGACTTTCTGGCCACATGCTTTTCATGTGCTAGTTAAGCTTCTCAGTCTGGACTGGGGTCGGGGGCAAAGAATGGAGGCTTTTGCTTCCATGTCCCCTGCAGGAGGGTCCACATTCCTTCAGTCACTTCAGCTTCTTCGGTTCCTCATCCGATAAGACCTTCACTTTGAGTTTCCTTAAAAGGATTGTCCTCTCCCTTGTGTGATTTTTTGGGGAGATTAAGGAACATACCTTTTCTCAGTTGTTGTTGTTTGGTTGCTAAGTCATGTCTGACTCTATGAACTACAGCACGCCAGGCTTCCTTGTCCTTCACTCTCTCCCGGAGTTTGCTCAAACTCATGTCCATCAAGTCGGTGATGCCATCCAACTGTCTCATCCTCTGTCATCCCCTTCTCTGCTTGCCCTCAACCTTTCCCAGTATCAAGGTCTTTTCCAGTGAGTCGGCTCTTCGCATTAGGCGGCCAAAGTATTGGAGCTTCAGCTTCAGCATCAGTCCTTTCAGTGAATATTCAGGGTTGATTTCCTTTAGGATTGACTAGTTTGACCTCCTTTGCTGTCTAAAGTGATTCTCAAGAGTCTTGTCCGGCACCACAATTCGAAACATCAGTTCNCCAAAGTATTGGAGCTTCAGCTTCAGCATCAGTCCTTTCAGTGAATATTCAGGGTTGATTTCCTTTAGGATTGACTAGTTTGACCTCCTTTGCTGTCTAAAGTGATTCTCAAGAGTCTTGTCCGGCACCACAATTCGAAACATCAGTTCTTCAGTGCTCAGCCTTCTTTATGGTCCAGCTCGCACATCCATACATGACTGCTGGAAAAACTGTACCTTTGATTATATGGACCTTTGTTGGCACAGAGATGCCCTGCCTTTTAGTATGCTGTCTAGACCTGTCATAGCTTTTCTTCCAAGGAGCAGGGATATCCTTTATTTGCAACCTTCGCGCACAAAGTGTGGTGGTGGGGAGAGGGGGAGAGAGGTGTGCTGGGCACCAAGGTGAGCTCTCATTAATCCGCACAACACTTAGCAGGTGGATGTTCCCATCAAATTTTGCACACCAGGAAAACTGAGGCTCAGAGGTGAACGGAGGGAGGGAGGTTTGTGGCCCTTTGCCAGGAAGCAATAGAACAGGGTACTTGGGAGCGTAGGCTTAAAGCCAGATGTGTGTCCAGATCGCTTGACACCTCCCAGCTGTGGGACCTGCTTTGGGATGTCCCTTCCTCTCACTGGCTTGACTTTGCTGCCTGATAAAAGATGATGACAGCACTTCCTCCTCTGTGATTGTTACGAGGGTTGAAATTGCCCATGGATGTGAAGTGCCCAGAACCCTGCCTGGCCCCTAGGAAGGGCTCCATCACCCCGTGCCCCCCTGACTGCCCTCTGGGTGTCCACGGTCCCTGGGCCAGCAGGAAGTGAGAGATGGTGGCTTAGCCAAGCAGGACTGTCCAGGTGAGGGGCAGCCAGACTCGATACCCTGAGTCCCTGCTAGGTGTCTGGATCTATTTGAACTCACATTCGTGGATTTCAGAATGAAGCCCCTCCTCCTCCCCCATACACACCCAATGACACCCATTGGACACAGATCTCAGATATAGCCAGCTTGGTCACCCAGTGCTCATCTGACTCCCTGGGGAATTAAGACACCCACTTTACAGATGAGAAAACTGATGTTCATGATCTTTGCTCTTCTCCCAGGAGACAGTCTGCCTTAACTATCTGCTGTAATCACTTGCTGTTACTTGAAGAAGACGAGCTTCTTTCTCCTGGAGGGTTGCAAGCAAAAGCCTCTTTCAGCCAGTGTTATCTCTTGCTGCGTTGCCGTCGTGGTTGTTCCGACACTAAGTAGTGTCTGACTCTTCGCGACCTCATGCAGCACGCCAGGTCTCGCTGACCCTCACCATCTTCCAGAGTTTGCCCAAGTTCATATCCATTGAGTCAGTGATGCCATCCAATCGTCTCATCCTCTGCACAACTAGCCAGAAATAAGTGGCTTGAAGTGTACATGGTCATTACCCCTTAAGGCTCTGTGGGTGGACTGGGCTTGATGGGCAGTTTCCGTGTGAAGACTCCTGCACTGGAGTCCTGTGGTTGGAAGGTTCCTCCGCACAGACGTTTGGTACCTGGGTGCGGTGGCTGGCACAGCCAGGGTTTTCAGCCTCTCTTTCCTTGTTCCTCTCCATAGGCCAGGATCGGGCCTCTCTGCAGCAGGCAGTGCTAGGAATGTTGACCTTCCTGTGGTGCGCCTGGCTTCCCCCGGAGTGCAGTGTTCCAGAGGGTAGGAAGGGGAAGCCGCCAGTGTCTTGAGGCTGGACCCAGAAACTGGCACAGGGTCACTGCCAGCTGTGTGGTGTCACCCCAAGGGAGGGGACACAGATCCGGCCTGTNATCGGGCCTCTCTGCAGCAGGCAGTGCTAGGAATGTTGACCTTCCTGTGGTGCGCCTGGCTTCCCCCGGAGTGCAGTGTTCCAGAGGGTAGGAAGGGGAAGCCGCCAGTGTCTTGAGGCTGGACCCAGAAACTGGCACAGGGTCACTGCCAGCTGTGTGGTGTCACCCCAAGGGAGGGGACACAGATCCGGCCTGTCCAGGGTAGAACCTGTCAGAGGCTCTGTGGTCATCTGTGACCCACCACAGCTGGGGAAGAGGATTTTGGCAGATGCTGTGGGCTGTGGATGTGTTTGACAGCTCACTTCAGTGTAATGTGGGTTCTGCTAGTTGCCTGAGAATAGATCTGGGGTCTTGCTTGATACACCTGGAGATACGCTGCTTGGCCTGAGTGGTTGACCAGGACCTGCGTCTTTGGGGAGCTGGGAAAAGGTGGTCTGGCAGACAGACTGAGGCCAGGAAGCAGTTGGCATTGGGTGTCTGTGGGACGCTGGGCAATGGGGTACATGCTACAAAATGGGCAGGGCTGAGGGGCAGGCGGGCACAGGCTGGACTCAGGAAGGTGGCAGTCTGACCCCTCCGGCCTCAGGAGCAGAGCGCCAGCCTCCAGTCAGCTTCTGGAGCAAAGCACTCTTTCCCTGGAGGATGGGGACGGACATGAAGGTCAGCAGCCCAGGCCCGGGGTCTCCAAGCAAGCTTCTCAGATGGGAATTAGGAGCTGCGCTCAGGCAGAGGCCTGGTTCAAAGTGCAGTGCAGGTGGGTGCTGGCCAGGGGCCCCATTGTCAGTCTTCAGAAACTGGCACAGGGTCACTGCCAGCTGTGTGGTGTCACCCCAAGGGAGGGGACACAGATCCGGCCTCTCCAGGGTAGAGCCTGTCAGAGGCTCTGTGGTCTTCTGTGACCCACCACAGCTGGGGAAGAGGGTTTTGGCAGATGCTGTGGGCTGTGGATGTGTTTGACAGCTCACTTCCGTGTAATGTGGATTCTGCTAGTTGCCTGAGAATAGATCTGGGGTCTTGCCTGATACACCTGGAGATACGCTGCTTGGCCTGAGTGGTTGGCCAGGACCTGCATCTTTGGGGAGCTGGGAAAAGGTGGTCTGGCAGACAGACTGAGGCCGGGAAGCAGTTGGCATTGGGTGTCTGTGGGACGCTGGGCAATGGGGTACATGCCACAAGATGGGCAGGGCTGAGGGGCAGGCGGGCACAGGCTGGACTCGGGAAGGTGGCAGTCTGACCCCTCCAGCCTCAGGAGTGGAGCGCCAGCCTCCAGTCAGCTTCTGGAGCAAAGCACTCTTTCCCTGGAGGGTGGGGACAGACACGAAAGTCAGCAGCCCAGGCCCGGGGTCTCCAAGCAAGCTTCTCAGATGGGAATTAGGAGCTTCGCTCAGGCAGAGGCCTGGTTCAAAGTGCAGTGCAGGTGGGTGCTGGCCAGGGGCCCCATTGTCAGTCTGGAAATGCAGAATCTGAAGTGACTGGAACCCAGGGCCCTGAGACTCAGCCCCTGAGAGGCGGAGGCCTTGAGTCCTGGGTGCTNCGCTCAGGCAGAGGCCTGGTTCAAAGTGCAGTGCAGGTGGGTGCTGGCCAGGGGCCCCATTGTCAGTCTGGAAATGCAGAATCTGAAGTGACTGGAACCCAGGGCCCTGAGACTCAGCCCCTGAGAGGCGGAGGCCTTGAGTCCTGGGTGCTCCTGAGAAGCAGGGCACGGGTTGGGTGGGGTGTCTGCAGAGGGGTGGGTGAGCTGCGAGACAGCCCAGCCTGGGATCTCTGCAGGGGCTGACCGTGCGCCCTTTAGGACCCCAGCCCTGGCTGAGGACATTCAAGTGGGCCACAAGCTCCCTTCAGTTCTGGAGTTCCTTTCACCAAGGATTGGTGCCCTTCCCCACCCCCACAGAGTGACTGACACTTTAGCGCGGCTTCCCAGGTGGCTCACTGGTAAAGAATCCGTCTGCAGTACAGGAGATGCAGGAAATGCAGGTTGTCCCCTGGGTCAGGAAGATCCCCTCGAGAAAGAAAAGGCAACCCACTCCAGTATTCTTGCCTGGGAAATCCCACGGACAGAGGAGCCTGGCAGGCTACAGTCCATGGGGTCACAAAAGAGTCGGACACAACTGAGCATTCCCACACACACGCCACAGACAGTTCATTTCAGTCGCTCAGTTGTGTCCGACTCTTTGCAACCCCATGAATCGCAGCACGCCAGGCCTCCCTGTCCATCACCATCCCTCGGAGTTCACTCAGACTCACGTCCATCGAGTCCGTGATGCCATCCAGCCATCTCATCCTCGGTCGTCCCCTTCTCCTCCTGCCCCCAATCCCTCCAGGCATCAGAGTCTTTTCCAATGAGTCAACTCTTCACATGAAGTGGCCAAAGTACTGGAGTTTCAGCTTTAGCATCATTCCTTCCAAAGAAATTCCAGGGTTAATCTCCTTCAGAAGGGACTGGTTGGATCTCCTTGCAGTCCAAGGGACTCTTAAGAGTCTTCTCCAACACCACAGTTCAAAAGCATCAATTCTTTGGTGCTCAGCCTTCTTCACAGTCCAACTCTCACATCCATACATGACCACAGGAAAAACCATAGCCTTGACTAGGCGGACCCGGCAAAGGCCTGGTGATCTGGCAGAAGCAGTTGTGAAGTAGCTGAATGATAATGCTAAGCATCACCTCTTAAAAAACTAACTTAGACTTACAGCTGCGGAAGTAGCACAGAGTTCTCCTCCCCCAGCTTCCCCTCAAGGTCACGTCTGGCATGGTCAGAGTGCAGTGAGCAAACCCAGGCAGAGAGCATCGTACACGGCTGCTAACTAAACCTCAGACCTTATTCTGATGTCAGCAGGTTTCCCACGAAGGCTCTTTTCCTATTCCAGCGTCCCACCCGGGATCCCACATCCCTTAACGAAGGTTCTTTTCCTATTCCAGCGTCCCCCCCTGGATCCCACATCCCTTAATTGTCCTGGCTCCTTCGTCCCCTCCAGTCTATAACAGTTGCTCTGTCTTTCCTTGCGTTTCATGATCTTGGCACTTTGGGAGAGCACTGATCAGTTATTTTGTAGAAAGACCCTCAGTTTGGGTTTGTGCGATGTTCTGAGGTGGTCCATTTCTGGCAGGGGCCCCACGGAGATGAGGCCATGTCCCGCTCGCTGCCTCCTATCAGGGGCTCATACTGTCCGTGTCTCATGACTGGTTGCGCTGACCCTGGTCACTTGGTTAAGGTGCTGTCTGCCTGGCTTCTCCACTGTCAAGTTCCTATCTTTCCTTTCTAATTAATTGATGTCTAAAGGGAGGTACTTTACCCAGGAGACTAAGCAAATGCTGTTTCTCCCTAAATTTTCACCCATTAATTTTAGCTTCCATCAATGGGTCTTTTCTACAACAGTTATTACTGTAATCTTTGCCTGATGACAATTTTCTATTTCCTTCTTTATTTCTGCTTTTATTACTTGAAATTCTACTGCAAGAAAGAACCGTCTCTTCTCCCCTATTTATTTGTGTATGTGGCTATTTATAGCTATATAGACCCCTGGATATTTGCATTATTCTATAAGCTATGATTTGTTACTGTGGCTATTTATTTTCTTGCTTATGTTGTTCCAGCTTTGGCTTCATATTAGGAACACCTTCAGGTTTGCACTTGTGTTTTTGACCAGCCCCACTCATTTTTTTGTGAGCATTTCTTTATTATTTCAAGTCATAAGATGTTCAAAGTTATCTTGTATTTTCCTTTCCCAAATCCTGCGGCAAGCCACTTCTCCAAGGGTCCTGGTTCCTTTCACTGGAGAATCGCATATAGAAACCAAGATCTGGGTGTTAGGTGTGCTCATTGCTACTGAAGCGTCACTGCATTTAGACCCTCCCAGGGACACAGCTGGGAATTACATGGTGACGCACTAACACACGACTATATCCTCATCTGCATTTCTGTACCCACCTACCTGTATGTATATTACAAACCATAAGTCTATCCTGATAGCTTTAATTCCGGTTCAACAGCACAAGATTCATTTAACCTTCTCTCCTTCCCTTATTTGTAATTCTTTTCTCCAGCAGTGAGAAGCCCAGTTCTCATTATCTCAGATACATGTATTTAACTCCAATAAAGAGTAGTTTCAGAATTGCTGACCCACATCCCTGTGAGAAATGCGTTTACTAAGTGATGACCACACCTTCTATCCTCAGTGCCACACTACACATTCAAAAACATGGTTTTCCAAAGCCACTGAATTTAACGCTTTTCTTCAAACTCTCTTCAGTGTGGTTATATTATTTATTTTTATTTATAGTAATCTGGTCCTTTTGTTAGCGTTGACATCCTATCTTGAGTTTCTCTCACATCTTGATTGTTTTTAGTTGCTTTTTTGCATGCATATGAAGATCATATGAAACATCTCGGTGCTTCTCCGTCAGATCTGAACCAAAAGATATACTCGGAGACATGTCACGCCCTCTTCATCCCTGCCAATCTGAGCTCATCCTTGACTTCTCTCTACCCCTTTCTCACCTCCTCTAGGTAGCCCATCTTCTCTTTCATTTCTAATTTAGCCTTTCTGTATTTCCTCTGTACTGATGAGCAGGTTGTATGTCTTATAGCCTCATTCTTGAATGAATTGTAGCATTCCACTCTCACTGTTTGCTTTTCTAATTTAACTGTAAGTCCCGGAATGATCTCCAAATTAGTTCGTATCACTCTTTTGCCCTCCTTCTTTACAGCTGCATAGTACTCTACTGTGTGGCTATACCAGAGTTCATTCAGCTCCCTTCCTGTGTCTGAGTGTTTAGGTTGCTTATCACATTTTTGCACTTTCCAATGATGTTGCATTGAATAAACTGCATGGATATTTTTGTAGTGCTGGGCAATATCTTCAGAGCTCTGTCCAAGGAGTCAGCTTGCCAGCTTGGCAGATGAATGCACATGCAGTTTTACTGGGTGTTGCCAACTTTCCCTCCAGTAAGCTTTACCCTCCACTGTTGGAAAATATTTGTTTCTTGAAAGTCAGGGTTTGTGTCTATCTTGAATTGATTACAGATGAGAATTGGAGACAGAGGATAATGTATTTAAAGTGACCCACTCACTGGGGGCCAAAATGGAACTCAGATACAGCTCCTCAGATTCCCCGCCTCTTTCCCTACTTCCTGCTTCTCCTGAGAATTGGGAGTGGGTTCTCCTGGCAAGTGGGGTCCATGGCCCAGAGGGAGTAATAGGCAGGCGGATGTGATCTGGCTGGTGGGGTTGTGTCTTGTTTTCACTGCTGAGTTTAAGCAGTCTTGCCCTGGAGCTACCTGATGATCTCAGGGAAGTCTAGGCTAATATAATTCACTCTTCCCAAAACTAAACAGTGTACTCTCATCAGAGCGAGAGAAAGACTGATTAATTTACCCTTAAGGGTTAGTATAGGGAGCTGTTTTTTCTGTTTATATCATTATTTAAATTTTTCTTATCTTCCACAGAGTAAACTAAGCCTCTCTTTCATCAGACTTCAAGGTGGGAAAGAAAGCAAGCCCATCTACTGGTGAGGGCCCTCATATCTTATTATCTGGACCCACACTCTCCCTGATCACATGGGTGAGCTGAGCGCAGAGAAATTTGCCCAGGCTCTTCCCCAGGTTAGGAGCAGGTAGGAGGCTGGTCCCAGTCTGTCCATTGCTCACTCTGAGTGCAAATGGTGTTGCCATTTGTAGATGGCAGACAAGAGAAGAAAGATGCCCTGGGCTTCCCCAGGCTCCCTTGAGTCCCTCTTTTCATTCATTCATTCACTCACTTGCTATTTCAGTACACTGAGCACCCTTAGAACTCCAGGCCAGGTTGGGGAGGGCTGGGCCACGGAGATGAACCCGACTCAGGAGCTCACAGTTGAGTAGGGAAGGGCCCAGATAAAGGGATGGTTACAGAACAGGACTGGAGGTGCTCAAAGCACAGTCTGCAATGGGCCTCCCGACATCAAGAAGGTATCCTTGGAGAGAGGCTGCCAGGTAAGCTGAACCTGAATGGATGAATGGCAGTTGTCCAAGCTGGGAGGAGAGTGGGAAGATGCGTTGAGGTCAGAGAACACGGTGGGAGTTAAGGAGAGGGGGCTGTAGGACCAGAGCGAGAGGCATGAGAGGGAAGCAGGGGATGAGCAGCACTTCGGCTGCTGGGTTCGATCCTGACTCCGTTTTTGAGTTGTTCCATTCACGGCCTTATCCTTATGCCTAGGGCAGTGCCAGGCGTGTTGTAGGTGTTCAGTAACTATTTCGAGTCTCAATTCTGTGTCTCTTAAAGGGGACAAGCACTTCTTTTTGCTGCTGCTGTGTCCCAGTACTCTCAAATAGGGCATGGCACATAGTAGGTGCTCAATGAATATTTTTCAAGTGGCTGACAGGCTGGATGACAATATAGAGTTTGGCCCATACCTTGTACCTACTGATTAGCAGCTACGATTGTTATCTTCTTGGGTAGCTAGAGAAGTTACTGGTCATGTCATGATGGGTCTCATGTGCAGATCCAGCAATATCGGTCAGTAAAAGACAATGATAATGATGATGTAAAAGAGGAGAACTTTTGTATTTCATTACAAGTTAATCACTAAAAGGATGATGCCTATAAGCTTACATTATACATAATGGCCCATCTCTGGGAACCCTGTCTCCCAGGTAATGAGCATTAAGCTAAAACAACTTTGTTTAGCTCACAGGAAACCTCTTGGCCAGGCCTACCTGTGAATAACTGCAGGAAGGAAGAAACTAGCACATCCCTTCTGGAGGCTGACCAGAACCAAGAAATGTTTGACTTTACTTCCTCCCCTCTTGGTATAAAAGAAGCCCAAATTCTGACCCAGGCAAGATGGTTCTTTGGGACATGAGTCCACCATCTTCTCAGCCTGCCAGCTTTCCAAATAAAGTAGCTATTCCTTGACCCAACAACGTGTCTCTGACGAGCAGTACAAACTTGGACTCAGTAATGATAATAATAACAATTGTAAACCTTTGTTGAGCCGGTTAAATGCTTTACAAATGTTCTTTCTTCGATGGCTCTTTGGAACCCCCAGGGGTAAATTCACAGGTGTGTCTGAGCTGCCATCTGCCTTGAGTAGCATCTAATGAAGCACAGGCTGTTCTGTGGCTGCCTAGACTGGGTGTGGGCACATGGGCAGGAATCTGTTCTCTGGAGAACTCTTGCCCAACTTCTGCAGAGGACCTGACCTGGATGCTGGGTGTCTGCCCTCGGACAGTGCCTCCCGGCTGATTTCCTGAGGCAGAGCTGGAGGCCACCTGGTCCCAACATTTCATCTTGGAGAGCGAGTTACCAGCTTTTACTTCCTGGGGTCTGATTTTAGGAGCTAAATGGGTTTTGCAGCTTTTTCGTGGAGTTTCTCTGCTAGCTTGTGCTCACGTTCAGTCGCGTCTTGACTCTTTGCGACCCTGTGGACTATAGCCTCGCTGGCTCCTCTGTCCATGGGATTCTCCGGGCAAGAAAACCGGAGTGGGTTGCCATGCCGCCTTCAAGGGGTCTTTCTAACCCAGGGATCAAACCTGCATCTCCCGTGTCTCCTGCATTGCAGGCGGACTCTGTACCACTGGAGAAGCCCGTCTCACATATGAATAGTGTGTATGTGTGGTTGAGATAAATGCGAAACGAGCATCCATGGACTTCTTGTATTATTACATAGTCTGTGGAATAAATTCCAGAGCTCTTTGTGTGGTTTACAAGAGCCCCTGTGCTGGCCTCTTCTTCCCCCTGAGACGTCAGCTTTCCCCAGACTCACTGGGATGCGTCATCGCCCCAGACTCAGTGCATGCAGCCTTTGGCACATTCACCTTTTCTTTGCACCTGCCAATCTCCTCACGCCTAGTTTTCTCCTACGATGGGCTGAATGAGTCCTGCTAGCCATTCAGGTCTCAGCTTAGCTCCCTCCCATCTTCCTGGGAGAATTCCCTGCATGCCTCTCAGGTGAGTGGGGACTCCCCCATTGTGTGTTCCCCGGGGCCCAGGGCTCACATCACCATAGTGACGTTTATGGCTCCCCCTCCCTGGGTCACGAGATGCCCGAGGGACCTGGGTTTCTATTGGCGGATGCTCTGTGGATGCTCGGAGGATACTGATGGGAATCTTGGTCTATGTTGTGTTTTAAGTGACCGCTGAGATCTATTCTCTAGGGAGATGTCAGTGGTTCTTTAATGCTCTGGCATCATCCACTGGATTTGTCATCCAGCGTTTCTGAATGTCCAGGCAAAAGCTCATCCTTGTTACACAGGATGGAATGAAACTTTCTCATAAAATTGTTCCTTGAGATGGAAAAACACTGGAATTACAGTTGAGCCAGAACCACTCCTGGGAAGGTGGTCAGCGAGTCCTGGAGAGAATTTGAATGAAATAGTCTTTCCCTCCTTGTCTTGAATGAGTGGTACCTCTTAGCATGTTGGGGAGCACAGATTTAGTCCCAAGACTGGCGAATTTCTGCTAGAATTAAAGGGTACCGAAACCAGGTCCATGTGGCCTGGGTATCTCTAGTGGAACAAAAACACTGTCAGAACTTTTAACATTTGGCATTCCCACACACAGCCACACCCCTTTCCCAGCTCAAATTCCAGTTTGAGCCAGAACCACTCCTGGGAAGGTGGTCAGCGAGTCCTGGAGAGAATTTGAATGAAATAGTCTTTCCCTCCTTGTCTTGAATGAGTGGTACCTCTTAGCATGTTGGGGAGCACAGATTTAGTCCCAAGACTGGCGAATTTCTGCTAGAATTAAAGGGTACCGAAACCAGGTCCATGTGGCCTGGGTATCTCTAGTGGAACAAAAACACTGTCAGAACTTTTAACATTTGGCATTCCCACACACAGCCACACCCCTTTCCCAGCTCAAATTCCAGGCTCCCCCCCAACTTCCTACCCCCAGCAGAGAGATACTGTCACCGAGAAAGCTGCCTGCTTTGTCCTTTTCACTGGTATAGTGAATTTTCTAAGGCTTTTAGAAAGACAGAAGCACTTGGAGTCTTCATGGTTTTATTTACGCATTTATGTGTTTTGAATATGAGGGAATATAAACAACGTATGTTCAGTCGCTCAGTTGGGTCTGACTCTTTGTGACCCCATGGACTGCAGCCCTCCAAGCTTTCCCGTCGTCTGCTATCTCCTGGAGTTTGCTCAGATTCATGTCCGTTGAGTCGATGATGCTATGCAACCATCTCATCCTCTGCTGCCCTCTTCTCCTTTTGCCTTCAGTCTTTCCCAGCATCAGGGTCTTTTCCAGTGAGTCAGCTCTTCACATCTAAAATAACATAATCAACTATATGACAGAAAATTTCAAGATATTCTCCCCCAGGCATTTTTCTCTTGTTCTAGTGAGGCTTTAAAACTATTATTTGGAATCCTGAGTAGGACTGAATTGCAATATCTTGTGGGTTTTTTTTCCCCCCATCTCATAGCTGGGGCATCTGCCTTTAGGCCACTTGGTCTTTTGATCCTCATTTTAAACTGCTGTGCAATGTTTCATAATCCTATGAGGGTTTTTTTTTCATTCCCTGGTTGCTGTTGATTGCCAAGTGGCAGCTGAAGGAAGATGTGTGACTTACTAAGCAGCTCTGAGGAACTGGGTGTAGAGAAGGGGACCCTGCAAGTGAATTGGGGGGGCCTAGGACACCAGGACTGAGTGTGAGTCCCTGGGACTGCGTCTCTTAGCTGTGTCCTCCTCTGGCAAGGTCACTGGCGTGGTAGACCTAGAGATCTTAGGTGGACTTCACGGCATCTTACAGAAAAGATAGAGAAATATGCATAGAAGGGGAAAGCAAACAATAGAAATCAAATGATTTGTGATGCTACGAACACGTTAACATTACCCTGGAAATCTGGTCAAAAATTGGGACATGAATCGTCTAGACAACAGCGTGGAGGGTGTGCATGTCCAGTTTGTGGACGGTCTGAAGCTGGAGGAGAAGGACTGGGTAGGTAGAAGGGGTCCTCTGGAAGCTGAGATGGCCTCACGGGGTGGCTCCATGGGCAGAAGTCAGCCTGCTGAAATGTAACAGAGTCAGAATACTCAGCCCTGGCTTTGGCTTCCAAAACACTCACTTCCCTCGGACAGGAAGAGGTCCATGTGGCTCTGTAGCATGATGATTCCATAGCATGGTGTGGTGACCCCAAAGCCGGTGTGGTTCTGGGCAGCGTTAGTGGGTGTACTGCCCCAGAAGGATGGAGGGGGTAGCCCTGCCCCACCGGGCTGGGAAGACCTTTCCTGGAGTACTGTTTTCCTCGCAAATGCTGTGATTTTGGAATGGGTCTTTCCAGGAGCAGGATTGTGATTAGGCGAGACTGCACAAACCAGAGGTGGGCAGTGTTTAGCTGGAGGAGAGGAGGCTCATGGGGCCACGAAAACAAGTGCCAGTCACCGTCCACATCAGCATCATTAATCTCAGTAGTCGCTAGTTCACAGCCGTTCTATTTAGTCCTACAAGCTGAGTATTAACCCGCACCTTACAGATTAGGAAACTGAATCTGAGGTGAAGCCGCTTGCCCAACTCACACAGCTGGGAAACCACAGAGCCGAGATAGGATGTCAGATGTGTTTGAGGGCAGCGTTGTCATTTCTTCCCACTGAATATCACTTTCTCAAAACCTGAGCCATTGTTGCCTTGCACAATCACCTTGGTCTTTTTTTTTTTTNTTCCCACACACAGCCACACCCCTTTCCCAGCTCAAATTCCAGCCCCCCCCCACTTCCTACCCCCAGCAGAGAGATACTGTCACCGAGAAAGCTGCCTGCTTTGTCCTTTTCACTGGTATAGTGAATTTTCTAAGGCTTTTAGAAAGACAGAAGCACTTGGAGTCTTCATGGTTTTATTTACGCATTTATGTGTTTTGAATATGAGGGAATATAAACAACGTATGTTCAGTCGCTCAGTTGGGTCTGACTCTTTGTGACCCCATGGACTGCAGCCCTCCAAGCTTTCCCGTCGTCTGCTATCTCCTGGAGTTTGCTCAGATTCATGTCCGTTGAGTCGATGATGCTATGCAACCATCTCATCCTCTGCTGCCCTCTTCTCCTTTTGCCTTCAGTCTTTCCCAGCATCAGGGTCTTTTCCAGTGAGTCAGCTCTTCACATCTAAAATAACATAATCAACTATATGACAGAAAATTTCAAGATATTCTCCCCCAGGCATTTTTCTCTTGTTCTAGTGAGGCTTTAAAACTATTATTTGGAATCCTGAGTAGGACTGAATTGCAATATCTTGTGGGTTTTTTTTCCCCCCATCTCATAGCTGGGGCATCTGCCTTTAGGCCACTTGGTCTTTTGATCCTCATTTTAAACTGCTGTGCAATGTTTCATAATCCTCTGAGGGTTTTTTTTTCATTCCCTGGTTGCTGTTGATTGCCAAGTGGCAGCTGAAGGAAGATGTGTGACTTACTAAGCAGCTCTGAGGAACTGGGTGTAGAGAAGGGGACCCTGCAAGTGAATTGGGGGGGCCTAGGACACCAGGACCGAGTGTGAGTCCCTGGGACTGCGTCTCTTAGCTGTGTCCTCCTCTGGCAAGGTCACTGGCGTGGTAGACCTAGAGATCTTAGGTGGACTTCACGGCATCTTACAGAAAAGATAGAGAAATATGCATAGAAGGGGAAAGCAAACAATAGAAATCAAATGATTTGTGATGCTACGAACACGTTAACATTACCCTGGAAATCTGGTCAAAAATTGGGACATGAATCGTCTAGACAACAGCGTGGAGGGTGTGCATGTCCAGTTTGTGGACGGTCTGAAGCTGGAGGAGAAGGACTGGGTAGGTAGAAGGGGTCCTCTGGAAGCTGAGATGGCCTCACGGGGTGGCTCCATGGGCAGAAGTCAGCCTGCTGAAATGTAACAGAGTCAGAATACTCAGCCCTGGCTTTGGCTTCCAAAACACTCACTTCCCTCGGACAGGAAGAGGTCCATGTGGCTCTGTAGCATGATGATTCCATAGCATGGTGTGGTGACCCCAAAGCCGGTGTGGTTCTGGGCAGCGTTAGTGGGTGTACTGCCCCAGAAGGATGGAGGGGGTAGCCCTGCCCCACCGGGCTGGGAAGACCTTTCCTGGAGTACTGTTTTCCTCGCAAATGCTGTGATTTTGGAATGGGTCTTTCCAGGAGCAGGATTGTGATTAGGCGAGACTGCACAAACCAGAGGTGGGCAGTGTTTAGCTGGAGGAGAGGAGGCTCATGGGGCCACGAAAACAAGTGCCAGTCACCGTCCACATCAGCATCATTAATCTCAGTAGTCGCTAGTTCACAGCCGTTCTATTTAGTCCTACAAGCTGAGTATTAACCCGCACCTTACAGATTAGGAAACTGAATCTGAGGTGAAGCCGCTTGCCCAACTCACACAGCTGGGAAACCACAGAGCCGAGATAGGATGTCAGATGTGTTTGAGGGCAGCGTTGTCATTTCTTCCCACTGAATATCACTTTCTCAAAACCTGAGCCATTGTTGCCTTGCACAATCACCTTGGTCTTTTTTTTTTTTGTATTGGGATATAGGCAATTAACAATGCTGTGATGGTTTCAGGTGAACAGCAAGGAAACTCAGCCATATATACACATGTATCCATTCTCCCCAGACTGCCCTCCCATCCAGGCTGCCACATAACATTGAGCAGAGTTCCACCCGCCCCCCGCAGTTACAGAGCACAGGGCTCCCCCTGAAATTTACACATACATATTTACATAGCACTCAATACTTCTAGTCTTTAGAACCTTGTGGATCTTTTTTTTAAAGTTGTTTTAATGAATTCTGAATTTGTTTTTATTATAAGCTTTGTTTCTTTAGTAAGTATTCAGTTGAAATAATTATTAATTAATTGTATTAATTATTGGATGAATATCAAAAGTCTGTTTAGAAAATGTAAGGTGTAAAGGACAAGCATCCCTGTACCCACCTCCCCACTTAAGAAATATTACCAGTACTTCAGGGGTCCCCAGTCCCATCCACTCCCTGTCCCTACTTGGTAGTAAACACTCTCCTGGCCTTTTGGTTTATTATTCTCTTGCTTTTGTTTGTAATTTTATCCCTGATGGATCAGTTGGTAAAGAATCCTCCTGCAATGCAGGAGACTTTGGTTCAATTCCTGGGTCAGGAAGATCCTCTGGAGAAGGGATAGGCTACCCACTCCAGTATTCTTGGGCTTCCCTTGTGGCGCAGCTGGTCAAGAATCTGCCTGCAATGTGGGAGACATGGGTTTGATCCCTGGTTGGGAATATTCCCTAGAGAAAGGAAAGGCTACCCACTCCAGTATTCTGGCCTGGAGAATTCCGTGGACTGTATAGTCCACGAGGTCCCAAAGAGTCGGCCACGACTCAGTGACTTTCACTCACTCACTCCATCTCTAAACAGCTTGTTCAGTTTCCCCTGTTTCTGAACTTCATATAGATGGAAATATCCTTTATGCAGTCTTTGGCGGCTTACTTTTTAAATCTATGTTGTAGTAGCGATTTATTCTTGCAGCCTGCAGCATTTCACTCCTTTTCTCGCCATATAGAATATATGACAGGCCACTGCGGGTGGACATTTGTGTTGTTCCCAACATGTTGCGAACACTGACATTGCTGTCTGTCAGCATTCTTGGCTGCTCTGGACATTGGTGCAGGCGTACCCAGGTATGTGCCCACAGGTGGGATGGTGGGTCACCAGGGTCTGAGTATATTCATCTTTATAAGATGATAGCATCCTGCCTTACAAAGTGACGGTGACCACGTTGTACTTTGGCGTGCTCAGCCGCTCAGTCATGTCTGACTCTTTGCAACCCCATGGACATAGCCCACCAGGCTCCTCTGTCCATGGACTTCTCCATGCAGGACTACTGGAGTGGGTTGCCATTTCCTTCTCCAGGGGATCTTCCCAGCTCAGCAGTCAAACCCGTGTCTCTTGTGTCTCCTCCCTTGACAGGAGGATCGTTACCACTGAGCCCTCTGGAAAGCCCCATGTGAACTAGCCTCCCTCTTGCTTTCCAGCCTTTGTCAGTATTGAGTGGTTTTCTCTGATTTTTTTACCTCTTGTCCATCATGGCTGTTGGGTAGCAACTCACCGTATCTTATTAATTTTTTTCTCATCGTATTTTAATTTGCATTTCTCTGATTACTGAGGTTTAGCTTCTCGATGCTTACTTACTCTTTTGAGAAGTGCCTGAACATGGTTTTTGCCCAGTTCTCTGCTGTGAGTTTTATCATTTTCTTACTGGCATGGCACTAACATGATATGCATGATATACAGTGTATATAGTGTGTATATGTAGACACATAGTACATACACATATGTGTGTGTATGTATATATATATCCCAGATTATGGCTTAACTTTATGACATTTTTTTAATAAACAGAGGTATTAAATTTAATGCTTTTGAATTTATTACTATTTTTCTTTATTGTTTGAACTTTTATGTCTCAATAAGGTATCCTCTGCCTCCAGGTCATAAAGATATTCACTTATATTGTCTTATAAAAGTTCTTAAGTTTTCCTTTTCGCAATTGTCTGTAATCCACCTGGAACTGGTGAAACTTGGTTTGATTTTTTTCTATATGGTTACCCAATTATTCCAGCATTGTTTATCCAGAAGCCCATTTTCCCCTGTGATGAGCAGTGTCCATATATGTGTGGCTCTGTTTCTGTTCTTTGGACTTAGTTTTCTAAGGGTTAACTCATAATTCATGATGTCTTATAAGGCAAGTTCCCTTTCCTTATTTTTCCTTAATAAATAATTTGCCTATTATCTCTCTGCACTTTGATATACATTTTAGAATCAGCCTGCTAGGTAGCACCAAAGACCCTATAGACATTTTGACTGTAGTAGCTCTGTATATAGATCACCTTAGGTAGAACTCCTGTTTTCTAGATACTGACTTTCACACTCCTTGAAGATGGTATGCCTTCCTTCTTATGGAGGTGCAACTTTATGTCTGTAAACTTTTCTTTTTAGAGAATTTTACATATTTTTGTTAGATTGATTTCTAGGTAGTTTATATTTCCACTACTGTTGCAAATGCTCTCTTTTTGAGATAAACCTCTTTACTGAGATAAAATCCACAAACCACCGCATTCACCTCTTCAAAGTGTACAATTCAGAGTTGTGCAGCCATCACCAAAATCTAAGTCTAGAACATTTTTATCATGCCCCCAAAAATGCCTTTCTCGTTAGCAGCTAACTCTCACTCCCCTCGCCCCACTCCAGCTCCTAGCAGGTAGGAATGAGTGAGGGAGTGGATGAATGAGCTTATGCCTGTGCAGCTAGCTTCATGTCAGAAGTTGCCTAGTCCCCAACTTTCCTTTCTGTTTTATTTTGGTTCTGTTTTCCCCTCACATCTCTGTTATTGGTCTAGTTTTCAGCTAATCTCCCAACCTCTTTCATTCTCCTCCACTCCCTGGCCAGACAGCTTTTCCCAAGGAAAACCATGTTCCAATCACTTCTCTCCGAGGAAACTCCCCTCAGTGGCTCCCTTGGGAATCCGGCTGCACGCCCAGCGCGATTTCTCTGGGGAGATTCAGGCTGATGACTCAAGCCCCTTGGAGGCAGACTTTGGGAATGCAGCTCCTGGGAGTCAGAGAAGGCCTCTTCTGGGCTCTGGGTTTGCTGCAGAGACCTCAGAAAGTAAACACAGTCGACCTGATTATTCTCCTCCACTTCCTCCTGAGTCAGAGCTGTCTTGGGTTAACTCGGGGAAGAGGCTAAATTAAGCCTTGAAACCAAGCAGCCTCCGTGACTGGCACTTTGTTTTGCTTGAGTGACCGTGATGATGGGTACTGGGTTTTAAGGGCAGCACTAACTGTGTCTCTTTAGACCGACCTTGGTGATCTTTTCTCTGCCCTGCAGAGACGGGGATGGCCAGATTCACACCCCGCCCCACCGCTCCCCCAACCTGCAGCACCCACTCACACATTGCTTCAGTGCACTTTCCCCAAATGCCTGGTCCATGCCAAGCCCTGTGCTTGGTGTTGGAATTTCAAAAGCTTGCTCCCTCAGGGCTTGAAGTCTGGCTAAGGGAACTACAAGAAACAAGAGACCCATGAAAGAGATAACTGGTCCTTGGGTAGATGTCTGTCCAGGGCAGAGAAGGGAGTGGATGCCCGTTTGCCTTCTTGTGACCTCATGCAAAGGCCATGGAATCACCATGATAAAACAAGGGGCCAACCTCGNCCCCCAACCTGCAGCACCCACTCACACATTGCTTCAGTGCACTTTCCCCAAATGCCTGGTCCATGCCAAGCCCTGTGCTTGGTGTTGGAGTTTCAAAAGCTTGCTCCCTCAGGGCTTGAAGTCTGGCTAAGGGAACTACAAGAAACAAGAGACCCATGAAAGAGATAACTGGTCCTTGGGTAGATGTCTGTCCAGGGCAGAGAAGGGAGTGGATGCCCGTTTGCCTTCTTGTGACCTCATGCAAAGGCCATGGAATCACCATGATAAAACAAGGGGCCAACCTCGCACTCAGAAACAAGTGAGTAGATACAGCCACTTATACCTTATATCCTAGCAGTTCTTCTCTTAGGTGGATGGAGCCATTAGGAAATGGCACAGATTTACATCAAAAGAAAATATTACAAACAAACATTGACTCTAGTTAATACATGTAAACTGCAGTATTGAAAGGGAAGTATTTAAATGGATGATATTTCCCTGGAGAAGAAAACGGCAACCCACTCCTATATTCCTGCCTGTAAAACCCCATGGACAGAGGTGCCTGTCGGGCCATAGTCCATGGGGTTGCAAAGAGTCAGGCAGGACTGAGCGCCTGACACAGATCATGATATTTGCAGTTTACTTTGAAATGCACCCGTAAAAGACGGCTGGATAAGATGCAGGGATAAATATCTGAGAAAACAAGTGCTGTTGTTCAATAAGTCATGTCTGACTCTTTGCAACCCCATGGACTGCAGCACGCCAGGCTCCCCTGTCCTTCACTGTCTCCTGGAGTTTTCTCATACTCATGTCCATCAAGTCGATGATGCCATCCAACCATCTCATCCTCTGTCGCTCCCTTCTCTTCCTACCCTCAATCTTTCCCAGCATCAGTCTTTTCCAGTGAGTCAGCTCTTCACATCAGGTGGCCAGAGTATTGGGGCTTCAGTTTCAGCATCAGTCTTCCAATGAATACTCAGGTTTGGTTTCCTTTAGGATTAACTGGTTTGATCTCCTTGCTGTCCAAGGGATTCTCAAAAGCTTCTCCACCACCACAGTTTGAAAGCATGAGTTCTTCTGTGCTCAGCCTTCCATATGGTTCAACTGAAACATTCATACATGACTACTGGAAAGCTGATGTGTGCGCTCAGTCATCTCCGACTCTTTGCAACCCCATGGACTATAGCCAGCCAAGCTCCTCTGTCCATGGAATTTTCCAGGCAAGAATACTGGAATGGGTTGCTATTTCCTACTCCAGGGTATCTTCCCAACCCAGGGATCAAACCCACATCTCCAGTGTCTCCTGCATTGACAGGCAGATTCTGCAAAAACCCATAACTTTTTGACTACGAACCTTTGTCAGCAAAGTAATGTCTCTGCTTTTGAATGTACTATCTAGGTTGGTCATAACTTTTCTTCCAAGGAGTGAGTGTCTTCTAATTTCATGGCTTCAGTCACCATCTGCAGTGATTTTGGAGCCCCCAAAAATAAAGTCTGACACTGTTTCCACTGTTTTCCCATCTATTTCCCATGAAGTGATGGGACCAGATGCCATGATCTTCGTTTTCTGAATGTTGAGCTTTAAGCCAACTTTTTTGCTCTCCTTTTTCACTTTCATCAAGAGGCTTTTGAGTTCCTCTTCACTTTCTGCCATAAGGGTGGTGTCATCTGCATATCTGAGGTAATTGATATTTCTCCCGGCAAACTTGATTCCAGCTTGTGTTTCTTCCATTCCAGCATTTCTCATGATGTACTCTGCATATAAGTTAAATAAGCAGGATGACAATATACAGCCTTGTCTTACTCTTTTCCCAGTTTTGAACCAGTGCGTTGTTCCATGTCTGGTTCTAACTGTTGCTTCTTGACTCGCGTACAGGTTTCTCAGGAGGCAGGTAAGGTGGTCTGGTACTTCCATCTTTTAAAGATTTTCCACAGTGTGTTGTGATCCATACATTCAAAGGCTTTTAGCATAGTCAGTGAAACAGAAGTAGATGACTTTCTGGAACTCCCTTTCTTTCTCCATGGTCCAGCAAATGTTGGCATTTTTAGCTCTGGTTCCTCTGCCTCTTTGAAACCCAACTTGTACATCTGAAAGTTCCCAGTTCATGTACTGCTGAAGCCTGGCTTGAAAGATTTTGAGCATACCTTTGCTATCGTTTGAAGTGACTGCAGTTGTATAGTAGCTTCAGCATTCTTTGGCATTGCCCTTCTTTGGGATTGGAATGAAAAGTGACTTTTTCCAGTCCTGTGGCCACTGCTGAGTTTTCCACATTTGCTGATATATTGAGTATAGCACTCGAACAGCATCATCTTTTATATTTTAAATAGCTCAGCTGAAATTCCATCATCTCCACTAGTTTTGTTCGTCGTGATGCTTCCCAAGGGCCACTTGACTTTACACTCCAGGATGTCTGGCTCTAGGTGAGTGACTAAAAGCAAGTATAGTAACATGCTAACAGTGGCATTTAGTTGCTGAGTGTATTGGTGCTCAGTATAATTTTTTTTTTTGTATGTGAAAATTTTCATTTAAAACATTGGGGAAATGCATACTGTGTTTGCCAGCAGAAATATAAAAGAATGTTTAGAACAGCATAATGACCACAAACTGAAAGAACCCAAATGCCCATCAGCAGTAGAATAAATGCCTGCATAGTGGGCCTGTTTATATAATGGAGTACTGTTCACAGTGAGAATGAACGAGCTGAGCTACACAACATAACGTTGAAGGGGGAAAGACTCAAAAGAGGACATCCTGTATGGTTCTGTTTCTGTAAAATCCATAAATAGGCAAAACTAGCCAAGAATGTTAGAAATCAAGGTAACGGTTTTCAAGAAGAAGGAAGAAAAGGATTGAATGGAATAGGGAGCCTCCTAGGGTATTTGAAGGTTCTGTTTCTTGATGTTGGTGGCAGCTGACAGGTATGAACACTCATCAGGTATGTTTAAAGTCTGTGTACCTTTCTGTTTGTGTGTTACACATCATTAAAAATATATATATATACACAATGGAGTATTACTCAGCCATTAAAAAGAATACATTTGAATCAGTTCTAATGAGATTGCAGGATGCAGGATGCTTGGGGCTGGTGTATGGGGATGATCCGGAGGGATGATATGGGGTGGGAGGTGGTGGGGGTGGTTCATGTTTGGGAGTTCAAATAAAGAGTTAATAATAAAAAAAATAAAACTGTACTGGGAAGAAAAAGAAAGAAAACCAAACATATCCAGCCTAGAAGCTTTGCCAGGCCAAAGCTACTTTTTTCATTTAAGGAGCAATTTTAATTAGAAATTACGTCCTATATACAGATGTTATTCCAAGAAGTTTCATTCCATCGGCTAGGACAGCGTGGATAGCTCTGAAATGATGGAAGTCTTGCCCTGGCCACTTTAGGGGGTAGGAACGCTCTCTGAGTCTGTCAAGTAAACCAAAGTTGTGAAGGGAATGAGGCTTCCCTCTAAAGCACACATTTGTTCATACGTGCCCGTTGCATCGGTTCCCTTGGTCTTCACTCTGTGTCTTTCCTTCACACGGAAATCTATCCACGTACACTGTGTCCTGAATCCAGACTAGATTCCCAAGGTGTGACCTGGCCCTGGCAGGGGTTCACGTGCCCAGAGGAAGGAAGAGGCGTGCAGGCGTTTCACCGGGCAGCCGCCCTCTCTGCCTACCTGGAGTCCTTTTTGTGATTCTTCTAATATGTTTGTCCTGAGATATCCTTTGACCCCTGAACTGACTTGTCAAGAGTTCTTCAGAGAAGCAGACCAATGAGAGAGACAGAGATAGACGGGTAGATAGAGGTTTGTTATAAGAAATCGGCTCATATCATGTGTGCTAAGTCACTTCAGTCAGGTCCAACTCTGTGCGATGCTCTGGACCACCAGGCTGCTCTGTCCATGCAGTTCTCCAGGCAAGAATACTGGAGAGGGTTGCCATGCCCTCCTCCAGGGGATCTTCCTGTCCTGCATCTGTTCCATCTAACCTGCATTGGTAGGCAGGTTCTTTACCCCTAGTGCCACCTGGGAAGCCCCATGTCATTATGGAGACCCCTCAAGTCTTGGGATCTGCAGAGTGAGTCAGCAACCAGGAGACTCAGGAGAGCTGATGGTTTCATTTCAGTCTGAAGGCTGGCAGGCTCAATACCCAGGAAGAGCTTAGGTTTCCATCTGGATGCAAAAGCAGAAAACAGCCGATGTCCCAGCTCAAAGGCAGTCGGGCAGGAAGAGTTCCTTCTCACTCAGCCCTTTTTGGCTATTCAGGCCTTCGACTGCTTAGATGAGGCCCACCCACACTGGGCAAGGCAGTCTGCTTTGCTCAGTCTACTGATTCCAATGTCAGTCTCATCCAGCAACCACCCAGAATCATGTTTTAAAAATGTCTGGGCACCCCAGCATCCAGGAATCAGTCAGATTGACAGAAAATTAATTGTCACCTCTCTGGAGCCTGAAAAGCCTTCTAGCTCGAAAAGACACAGCTCTCTAATAGAAGAGGTGCAGCCAGGGGCCCTGGACTGGTCCCTGTCCCATCTCATCAAGTAGGACAGGCTATTGCTGTTGCCATCTCATACACATTAGTCATTTTCACCCCCCGCCCCCTGTTGTTTGAATTAGTCATCAGTGGAAAAGAAGGCTTCAGCTGACCCCAGGCCCCATGCATGGTCATATTTATGATTTTAAAGAATAAATAGAAATATCTTAGTTATTACAAAATACGTCATATACGTCAGGCAATCTCTGAAACAGTTGAAAGGATAAAGATAAAAAACGAACCTCCACATGCTTCCCGCACAGCCTCACAAATGGAAAATGACCAGTATATTGAAGGTCGTTGCTGCTCTTCTGAGGGGATTCCCGCTCTGTCCTTTCCTGGAAGTAGCCGCTCTCCTGAATTCTGTTGGTCATTCTCTTGGATCTTACAAACACCAAAGTGTGTGTCGCTCAGTATGCTTGTTTAATGTGCCCTGTTTGAGTCTTTATGAACTGACACGTGCTGTGGGCGTTCTCTGCACCACGCTTCTTCGTACGAGATGGGACCTCGTGTAGCCGCTGTGCGTTCGTTTCACTTCCGTGTCATATTCTTTGGTGTGGATGCGGCCATCGTAGGAGCCACATGTCCGTCTCTTCAAATCTTGATGCCTGTTTGGGTAACTTCTGGTCCTCTGCCTTCCCAGCTGAAGCTCACAGGAGCACTCCTGTCAACGTCCCCAGGTTCACAGGTACAGGGATTTCTCTCAGATGAACACCTAGGAGGTCAGGTGCTCTGCCCAGCTGGGGACTATCTCTTGGCTTCTCTGGGTAATGCCAGGGAACTTTCCAGAATGACTTTACCAGCGTGTGCTCCCTCTGGCGGTGGTGGGGGTTTCTTATGATGTGCTCCCCCTCCCCGCTCTCCATCCTCTGTGGTCTCAGTAAATTGCCCTCCCGAGGTTCGGTCACCCTTGTTCACAGGGTGGCCATGGTACCCTCCTGCCCGCTTCCTGCACGTGCAGGACTGCACTTGCCCAGGGTGGGACCTAGTACGTGAACACGTGTCAAGTTCCCGCTGCTGTGGGAGAGCCCACGTGGTTTTGTTGGACGACTATGCAGCTGTCTGTCTCTGCTTCAAGGAAAACGACTAAAACAAAATCCCAGTAGAAAGGGTGGTGGCCAAGCTGAACGCCGGGGCTGAGCTCCTGATGACAGTATCACAGTCCTCATCCTTGAAAGTGGTCGCCCATGCTCTGCCATTTCTCCATGGCCAAAGAGCAGTGTGTCCCAAGGTTTTCTCCATGAGAGGTTTTTTGGGCCCACCCAAGACCTAGTCCCCAGACATGAAATCACTCCCCCACCCGGTCTGCCAGGCTTTGGAGAGGATGCTTATAAATTGTCTTTTTTTTTTTTTTTTGGTGCTGCCTCTTTCCAATTGCAGATTAGTCTGGGGAGAAAGATAAAGACATTTGCCACCAAGATGGTAATCACGAGTGGAAATGACGAAGACAGAGGAGGCCAGGAAAAAGAGAGTAAAGAAGAGAGTGTCTTGGCGATGCTGGGGATTATCGGGACCATTCTGAACCTGATTGTCATCATATTTGTATACATCTACACCACTCTGTGAATGGCCCAGTGGGTCCTCAGGCCTCGGGATGGCCGAAAGACAGGAGGAGTCCTGTGTGTTGGCAGATCGGTGACCGGACACTGCGCCAACAAGCAGCCTTGACCGACACATACCGCCCAATCAGATGCACCTTCGAACTCGATAAAGGGTCACCAAAATCAACCAATCCTGCTGCAAGGAGCAGACACTAAAGCACAATGAATCCACCAAAACTCACTCACACAGCAAGGAACTCAACATCGTTGGCAGGGGACCCGAAAGGATGCTTGGAAAACCACCCTTTGACACCATCAGGGAGTGGATGGGTGCAAAGATAGGTTATCTCAGGTCACTAACGGATGTCACGTGTTCAAAAAGAAGAACAGGGGTGGACGCAGCTCACAGCAGACACAGCTCTCGGCCTGTCTCCCAGGACACATGTTTCCTCCTAACTCGATGAACTGTTTGGTACCAAAAAACCATAGAGACAATCCTTGACAAGCATCCCATTCGTCAAAAGTGTCTAACTATTTGATACTGGGGAGATAACTTATTTTTTCTTTTTTTCATTGGCTTGATGTGTGTATCTGTTCATATCAAGGTTTATAAATATATATTTTTAATAAATGTGCTCTATTTTTTAGCATGAACCAAATATTTGGAGAAGCGCTCCTGGACCCATGCAGCTTTCCTTGGTTTCACCTGCTGTATCTACCTTAGACTGCAGTTGTTCTGTTGTGTAATCGCTCTAGTCCTCGTTCTCTCATCTGGAATCGTTTCCCTCTTGTGCTTTTCGGTCTGGAGGACATTTTCCCGTAAGGCCAGCTGTGGTCTTGGTTGATGCATGTTTTAAGATTGTCCACTGAGCGACTTTTAGTTGTTATACTGGAGATGTAAAGCGGTCGTGGGCATGTGGACTTTGGATGTACTGTATCCTTACTGAGAATTATGCATGAACAGGGCTGAGTGATATAGATCAGCTTAAAAAAAATTTTTTTACAAGGAATACCATGGAGGAAGGGCGCGGCTACATCTGTGGATCAACTATAGGATGGAGTATTCAGCTTCTCATTGGCAGTGTTATTTCATTCTTGTGATCATTTGTCGATGAGATTTGATTTTAATGGCCACATGCCATGAAAGATGGGTGGGAAGGTCAAGGCGGGGAAAGCTCAGCGTTAGGTGCGTAATTCCCATAGTGAGCCTCCTGGGAGCCTTTGCAAAGTAGGTGGGGGTGCAGATGACACTTGGACTCCCCCCAATAAGAGCTCACCTGGCTGTTTCAGGCTGGGCGGACACCCCTGCAGCAAGTGACTTTTCAAGAGCGCTAGAAGGAGATGCAACAGCCACCCTGAAAGCTTGCTACATTTCTTCAAGCTCCTGGTTCACACCCACGGGAAGCTACTTCCTCCCTGGCAGGGACAGTTGGATCAGGATGAATGTGCCCTGTTCTCCTGCCTGCCTGAGATGGGCCTTTCACTGGCTGCAGCGGCCTGGCCTTATAAAGAGGGTTAGAGTTCCTTCTGCCAGTGTCAGCCTTGCCTGTGGGCAAAAGAAGCAGCAGGCTGCCTAGGTGGAGTCGAATGAGGTCCAGGAGCTCACCGCCAGGTCTCTCTCTCCTGATGTCGTGGTGTCTGAAATTTCACCCTTAGAGAGTCACTTCTTGGACTGTGTTAAGGACCAGGCTCTTTTTAAAGCAGATGCCCCGAGCACCTGGCCCTCATCAGGAGTCTTCTCTTCCCCACCAGAAGGAACAGAAGTCGATGTGTGTCCAGGACATACTGTGTGCTAGACCCTGTATTCCTTTAGTCGTTGAATGCTTACAGGAAATGAGCTGGAGAGTCTCTTGTCGCACATCGTAGAGGAAGAAAGGGGAACTCAGATGGGGAAACTTCCCCGAGGTCAGGTAGCTGGTAGTGGTGAGTCAGAACGCAAATTCCCAGAGCTGTCTGATTCCCTAGCCTGCTGAGGGGCATCAAATGCTGGGCAAAGAGGGAATGGAGAGGCAGGGACTGGCCAGGAAAGGGCCCATGGGGCCAGATGCACACCCATGGTTTGCTGAGAGCCAACACTGCTCCCGCCCTCCTTCCCTCCTAAGACTAAATAACCCCTGGGAACCCCTTGCATCCTGGCACAATGCTGGCCACGTGAGGACTTGAGGAGGGAGGCCAGGAGGAAGCTGCTTAGAAATATAATGGACTGTTGCGGGAGGGAGCCATCTCACGGGTTCCGTGTGGTTCTAGAAAGACTGTGAGAATTCTGAACAGTGAACAGAGTAAACAATAAAGGTGCAATGGAAAAAAAAAAAAAAATCTACCGATGTCCTTTTTTCCCCCGCAGCGTCCTGGTATTTTTAAACCTTCATGTCATTCCTTTACATATATATATTTTTTTGTTTTATTTTATTTCAGATTTTTTTTTGATGTGGACCATTTTTGAAATTTTTTGAATTTGTTACAATGTTGTTTCTGTTTTGTCTTTGCTTGTTTTCCTATTTTCTGTTTTTTTTTTTTTGTTGGGAATCCTAACTCACCAACCAGGGATCGAATTCACACCCCGTGGATCGGAAGGTGAAGTCTTAACCACTGGGCCACCAGGGATGTCCTGATTTTTTTTGTTGTTGTTGTTAGGCAGACAAAACTGAATGTGACTCTGTTCCAATGAAACTGTTGTGTTTGAAATGTGGAAGCCCGGGTGATTTTTCAAGTGTACTAATTTGAAATTTATTGAGGGGAAAAACTGCCTCTCCGACCCTCTCAACAGCTCCCCGATGGTCCTTCTACACTGTCCTAATCCACAGCCTGGAAATAAAGCTGCCCGTTCAATGACTGCCAACCTGAGTGGCAGCACTCTCTCCTGGAGAGAGTCTTTCATTTCTGCCCTCATTTAGCAAAGCCCAAGAACACGGACTGGGCAAACTCATAGTTTCCTCCATGATCTCAAGGCGTCTCGTGGGGATGTGATGGGGAGGCAGCTGGTGGCCCTGGGGCTTAGTATGCCAAGCCCAGCCTTGGCACAAGTAGCAACAACCCAAACGCCCAGCCCGGGGGCTGAGACTTCCCACCCATCTTAAGGGACCCTCGCAACAACCCATGAGATGTCCGTGCCTACTCCGTCTCACAAGATGAAGTGTGTGTGTGTTCACTCACTCAGTTGTGTCCGACACTTTGTGACCCCATGAACTGTAGCCCTCCAGGCTCCTCTGGCCATGGGATTTCCCAGGCAAGAAGACTGGAGTGGGTTGCCATGCCTTCCTCCATGGGGTCTTCCCTACCCAAGGATCAGACCCACATCCCCTGCATTGGCAGGCTGACTCTTTACCACTGAGCCACTTGAGAAGCCCTGGAAGATGAGGAGAAAGGCTCAAAAAGGCTGATCGACTTTTCCAAGGTCACACAGCTCGAAACCAGCAGAATCATACCTGTCCCACCTCTGTGCCATCCACAGACCTTGAGTGGCCCAGGCTGTGGGTCTGAGCTCTGCTGGAGTCTTTGGACCAGTCCAGTCATGTCACACAACTTCCCACTACACCTGCCTCTCCCGGGTCACAACACGACTGGTCTGACCAACGTGTCTGAATCGATGCCTTTGTCTTCTACCCCAGAAGGCAACTCGGAAAGCCTGGGTTCTGGCAGGGGAGGGCCAGGCACTCATAGCTGTGTGCCCCTGGTGGTTTAGGGCAGCAAAGTGTTTGCCGATGGCCAGAAACGGCTTGGGCCTGACTTTCATCTGCCTTATATGATCAATATGACCAGCTCTGTGAGCCTCAGTTTTCCTTATCTGTCAACAGGGGGTGCTAATAGCCCCCAAGTCTCATCAGGAGTTTTAACCTCATTTTTATTGATACAGAAACTGTGGCCTGGAAAGGTGAGTTGACTTAGCAAAGGTTCCCTGGTGGCTCAGATGGTAAAGAATCCGCCTGCAATGTGAGAGACCTGAGTTCAATCCCTGAATTGGGAAGATTCCCTGGAGAGAGAACGGCCACCCACCCCAGTATTCTTGCCTGGAGAATTCCATAGAGAGGAGACTGGCTGGTTCCATGGGGTCTCCAAGAGTCAGACACGACTGAGCGAATAACAATTTCACTTTGACTAGGGGACCATGGCGTCATGTGGCCAGGGGTCCAGAAGCTGCTATCTTCACCTTTGCAGCCACAGAATGTCACTTAAACCCACATGCCATTGTTCATGTGTGTGTGTGTGCTAAGTCGCTTCAGTTGTGTCTGACTCTGCGACCCCATGGACTGTAGCCCTCCAGCTTCCTCTGTCCATGGGATTCTCCAGGCAAAAATACTGGAGTGGGTTGCCATGCCCTCCTCCAGGGGATCTCCTCAACCCAGGGATCGAACCCGTGTCTCATGTCTCCTGCATTAGCAGACAGGTTCTTTACCATTATTGCCACCTGGGAAGCCCCTGGATATGAGTACCATTTACTAAAGAAACACTGGATCAAAACTTACATTCACATTGCTTCTAACAAACACCTATGTGTATCTAATGTGGGAGCAGTTCTTATCTGTCCCTTTCTCTCCCACATTCCCCTCTCGCTCTCCTCCTCTCTCTCCTTCTTTCCCGGCCTCTGTTCATTTCCTGTCCCTCTCCCCCTCAAAGCCCCAGGGCCCCACTCACCATCTCTCACTGTTGCCACCCCCATACTTAGTCTAAGGGCTCCCTTTTTCTGTCAACTGCCTGCAGAATACCAGAAAGCCCACCCACCTCCTTGTTTCACTGTTTTACATAGAGACAATCTCACTGGCTGCTTAAACAATTTCCTAACAGCTACTTTGGAAACCCAGACTGGCTATGATCATGTCACACTTTGGGAAGAGAAAGTTCCAGAGGCCAAATTCCTGCCTTCTCTTTTGAGAGACTCTCCTGGAGTGCCCTGCAGCCCCACCCCCTAAAGGAAGGACCTCTATATGAGACGGCCCCAGAAAGATGCCCCTGTGGACTGGGGTACCTTCTGACCTTACTACATAATGATTCTTTCCTCTTGTGGGAAGCAGATGGACTGGACAGACTTAATATTTTCTGTTGTTTATAAACAAGTTGTACAAAACTGGTGTGTGCTTTTCATAGAAGGGCTACATGTTGCCATGAGAAATAAGATCACATAATATATAATTTTTCACTACAAGACTCATTGTTAAGAGGTATGCCTATTTACTTTATTTCTATTAGACAATAATGGGGAATGCAAAATCAGGTAAGAGTCATGATTGGATGTCTCTGCAGCATGCTTCTCCCTACCTGGGACAGCAGCCTGCCAGGTATGCAGAGACTTGGCTCCAAATCCTGGACATCAGCTCTGTCACCTGCCCCTAATTGCTGGAGGACAGCACATCCTATTCAGACATTCAAAGCATCCCATCCACTCCCCTTACTCAGCAGATGGCAAGAAGACAAAGGGTAACAGCTGAATGGTTCTAAGGTATTTGGAAGTAGCTAGTCAGCAATAAAAGGACAACATTTTAAACTAGTATCTGTCCCATTGGGACTGGGCTTTCTGGGTGGTGCTACTGGTTAGGAACCCATCTGCCAGTGCAGGAGACGTAGGAGATGTGGGTTCAGTCCCTGGGTCGGGAAGATCCCCTGGAGGAGGGCACGGAAACCCACTTCAGTATCCTTGCCTGGAGAATGCCATGAACAGAGGAGCCTGGTGGGCTTCAGTCCATAGGGTCGCAAAGAATTGGACACAACTGAAATGACTTCACATGCAGCATGCATTGGGACTAAAGGAATCAAAGTTAGATGGAGCAGAGGTGATCCCAAGGTTGCTCCTCACATCTCCCTGACCTGTAAGCTGACATCTTTTTCTCAACCAGGAAGATGCTTCTATCACGAAAGATCAAAAGCACAAACTGATGATCCACTGGTATGGAGCAGCCACAAATCAGGACTCCTGGAATGCCTACAGGTCTCTGAATCTCTGGGACCTCCAGCCCAGGAAATGTGGACTTCAAACACTTCCTCACAAACCTGCACATTCCAGGATAAACTAGTAGGTTCCTTTGGAGTTCATACATCGTTAGCTTAGCTAACCCCTTAGTCAGTTCCCAGAGACTGGGATTTATAATTCTGAATAGGAATCAGGGGGCACAGCCCAACATGCTTATCCTTCTCCTGGTTGTATTACCTTCTCACCGTCTGAGCCTCTATTGTCCTGGCCTCTGAGACATTACCTGATCAGACTGGCCCTGCTTTCTTCTTGGTCTCTTTGCTTTCTGTTCTAAAGAGTCCAACTTTAGTGTTTTTAGTTCTGACAACTCTGCTGTAGAACTTGGGGTTCTGAAGTTCTAAAGAGTCTGCCTCTGTGTTAAAGAGATGTGTGAACTCAGCTTCAGTGGGACACTCTGGTTTGATGTGAGCTTGGCCACCAGAGCTGGGCAATAAATCTTTCCCCCCACATTTTCCTCCTGAAAAACTGGTGGATAATTCCATCACCTGTGGGTATTTGAGCAGTAAGCGTGAGCACCAAATGTATCACTCACTCCTCATCAGGGACCACTCTCTCATTTATTTTAAGAACTGGGATGACCTTCAGAAATGGGGCTGGGGCTCAAAACCAGAAAATCTGTGTTTGAGTCCCAGCTCTGCCACTGATTGACTATTGACCTTGAGACAGATCCTTAATGTTTCTGAAAGAATATTCCATTTTCGTGTCATGAATTTAATAAGTCTGATCTCTCAGTGCTGGTGTGTACACTTTTGTGCCGTGTACTCAGTCACTCAGCCGTGTCCGACTCTGCACCCCGTGAACTGCAGCCCACCAGGCTCTTCTGTCCATGGGATTTTCCAGGCAAGAATACTGGAGTGGGTTTCCATTTCCTACTCCAGGGGATCACATTTTTATGTAATAGCATTTTGGAAACTAAGGAATGCAAGCTTCTATTAGCTATTAATAGTCAGCGGCTCAGTCATGTCTGACTCTGCAACCACATGGACTGTGGCCCACCAGGCTTCTTTGTCCATGGAATTCTCCAGGCAAGAATACTGGAGTGGATTGCCATTTCCTTCTCCAGGGGATGAACCCAGGTCTCCCACACTGCAGGCAGATTCTTTACTGTCTGAGCCACCAGGGAAGCCCATTAACTATTAATACCAGCCATTAAAAAGCATGTCTTAAAAAATCTTTTCCCATTAAGGAATAACAATAAGGACACAACAATCAGATTCAGTGGTGTTTCAGAATCCTTTTCCTGACAATATTAAGTGATTCATTTCACCCGGGATGACGCAAAGGTCTATTTAATTGAAAAACTAAGTATTGGAGACTTAGAGCAAAATCAGCTCTTCATCAGTAATTTGGAATTTTAGCTCTGTCTTCTACTCAAAAAGAAAATTAAAAGAAAAGCACTCATTAGGAAGACAAAGGTATGCATGTGGACGTGTTGTGAACAATATGGCAGGATGGGAAATCTGAAAACTCTTTCGTGCAGACAGCTTGTGCCCTGTACTTTAAGCTTCTGTATTCCAAGTGCTCAGAAGAATCTCTGTGGAATGGACGAAGCAGATGGAGACCAGCCTCCAGCCTCAGTCGGATACGAGCCCGTCCTTCCTCTGCTGGCTCTTTACTTTTCCAGAAGACAGCTGGAAGAGGTCACCATAGCGCCTGGTCTCTGCTGCTCTCACACAGCGAGCCTCAGCTCGCTCCTGGGAGCCTCAGCTCTCTTATCTATAACATAGGGTGCTGTCTTGCAACAACTTGATCAGGCTTATAGCTCATGTGCCTAGCACATGTTCAGTGCCTAGCATGAGGTCTGGTACCCAGAAGGTGCTTTACTGAGCCTTACTTCCCAAGACATCTGAGTACAGGACTCCTCAGCTCCTTTGAAGCCAGCCTTAGTAACGACCTTAGTAACCAACCAACTAGACCCGGTGCAGTCAAATAAATAAATAAATAACCACAAAATATGTATTTATTTGGCTGTTCTGGGTCTTAGTTGTGGCATGCAGGGTCTTTAGTTGCGCCCTTTGGGATCTGTCTAGTTCCCTAACCAGGGATTGAACATGGGTCCCTCTGTATTGGGAGCATGGAGTCTTAGGCACTGCTTGGTTGTAAATGATCCCAACCAACCATTTCTCCTAACATGACATTCTAGACTCCTCTTGTAAAAGTGATCTTGCATTGAAAAATGTAAGGAGTCGAGGAGTTCTGCTTCTTACTAGTTGTATGGCCTTGAGACAAATTATGTGTATGAGCACTTTTTTAGAGGCAATGATATCTAAATAAAGTCTCCAGGGATAGATAGTAACACCCCAAGACTTACTATTCCTCCTTAAATTTAAAGTATTTTCCATTTATGAAATATAATTGGAAAATATTTTAAATTTAAATACTTTTATACATGAAATATATTAATATAATTCTAATTATGTCTTCAATAATTTGGGTGTCTCATTCTAGACCCTCCATCTTGTTTCCTCTCCTCCTTTCAGAGCTGGTCTTTTTGGTAGACACCAGCATGGATATACTCACTGTTAGGGCTGATAGCTGTTCTTTTTTAGTTTTCAATTCCAAAACTAAATCCATAGTTTATTTGTCAGCATTAAGTTATAGAATAGAATTTGTAAACACTGTTTGTAAACATTATTATAACTACATTTACAATTAACATTCTAGGCATTTATACCAAGTGCCTTGTCATAGATATAATTTAAATATTCTATGCCAACTCCTCTATCAATATTTATAAAGAAATCACTGCTGTACTGTTTCCCTAATCTTGGCAGGATAACAAAAAGATGTTACTCCATAGACTAGAATATATAATATGACTATTTTTAGTGGTTTTGAGGAGATTTTCCTGGCAATGACCACGTAAAAGAGCAACCTTCTTTTTCAGCAGCCTGTGTTCCCAACTGAACACACTAACCTCAACTTTTGGAAGAGTATTTCATATGCTTCCCACTGTAGAAAACAAGATCAAGGAACAAAGAAACAGCAGACAATCTGAAACAAATTTCTGCATAAAACTAATCTAGATGTTTGTGCCACAAGTCACAACGGATACACTGAAAGCTCATATCATAGCACTCTGAAACCTCTACATACAGAATGGGATGAATCTAATCCTGCTAATCGTGAATGCCTCCGATGGGCCCCATACTTCTGGTGCAAAATGAGAGAATCAGCAGAGCAAAGAGTTGGTGAAAAGCCACCCTAAGAGAGGGGCACCAAAGGTCCCCGTGGAATGAAAGAGTTTGGCATGTTTGCTAACATGCATGTTGCATGCTTAGTTGCTCAGCTGTGCCCGACTCTGCTACCCCATGGCCTGTAGCCCGCCGGGCTCCTCTGTCCATGGGATTATCCAGGCAAGAATACTAGACTGGGTTGCCGTGCCCTCCTCCAGATGATCCTCCCTACCCAGGGATCAAACCTGGGTCTCCCACACTGCAGGCAGATTCTTTACTGTCTGAGCCACCGGGGAAGCCCGGAGCGTGAAAGTGAAAGTAAGTTTTAGTCACCTGTTGGAGAAGGAAATGGCAATCCACTCCAGTATTCTTACCTGGACGATCCCATGGACAGAGGAGCCTGGCAGGTCCATGGGGTCAAGGAGTCAGACGTGACTGAGCATGCACACGTAACCACATACCAGAGGTCCCAGCCAGTGCAATGGAAGGAAAAGTAAGTAAGAGCTATAAAGGTTAGATCAAGAAAAGTAAAATCATCTTCATTCACAAATAATACTATTGTTTGCATAGAAAATCTTGTAAACTTTACAACATAACTCTTTGAAATAATGAGTGAATTTAATAAGATTGCAAGATTTAAGGTTGATATGCAAACGATTTATATATGCCAGAAATGAACAAATGAAAAGTGATATTAAACATAACATTACTGTTTGCATCAGAACACATAAAATGAGCTTCAGTAAGAAAATCTAAGCCCTCACATGAAGAAGCTACACTACACGGAGGGTTTCGTTGGTGGCTCCGTGGTAAAGAACCTGCCTGCCAACTCAGAAGACGGGAGTTTGACTCCTGGTCTGGGAAGATCCCACAACCGTGAGAAGCCCCTAGACTGCACCTAGAGAGAAGCCCTGGCTCGCTACTGGGAGAAGAGCGAGACAAGCTAGAGAAAGGCCCTGGCAACAGTGAAGACCCAGAACAGGCAATAAGTACCTAAATAAAGGAAGCTATGCAAAACGGGCAAGCTAAGATTCCTGCTAAGGGGCAAGAAAGGGATAGAGGTAAGAGCAAAGTCAGTGCAGTAGGAGAAGAGAAAAATAGGAAACAAAGTCAGGGAAAGTAAAAGCTGGTTCTTTGGAAAGATTGATAAAATTATAAATCTGTAAGACTGACCAAGAAAAAAAGAAGACTCCATTTACTGGCATCAGGAATGAAAGGATATCACTAGGTAGCCTAGAGACATTAAAATGATAATAATGGCATATTATAAACAATTATGGGCTTCCCAGGTGGTGCTAGTGGTAAAGAATCTGGAGAAGATGTAAGAGACTCAGGTTCCATCCCTGGGTTGGGAAGCTCCCCTGGAGGAGGGCGTGGCAACCCTTTCCAGTATTCTTGCCTGGAGAGTCCCGTGGGCAGGAGGAGCCTGGCAGGCTGCAATCCACGCGGCGGCAAAGCATCAGACATGGCTGAGTCGACTTAGCACAAACGCATGCGTGAACAATTACATGTCAAGAAATTTAACAACTTAGATGAAATGGTTATCTAAGAGACACAAGTTGTCAAACGTGACTCAAAAAGAAATAAAAAAGCTTAAAAGCCTTATATATATTAAAGAAATTTAATCAGAAATTAAATACCTCCCCACTAAGAAAATTTTTAGCCTAAGTAGCTTCTCTGGTAAATTCTGTCAAAGACTCAAGGGAGGGAAAAAAAAAAAAAAAAAGATAACATGATGCAAAAGCTTTAAGAATACAAAGTAGGTGGGAACATTTACTAACTCATTATATGAGGCTAACCCTCCCTGATACCAAAATCAGACAGACATTTAAAAAAACAGTAACAACAACAAACCCCACTCTACACACCAATATCTCTCATGGACACAGATGCAAAAATCGTTCTAGTATTAGCAAATCACATTCAGCAATACATAAAAAGAATAATATGCTGTGACAAAGCAAGGTTTATCCCAGAAAATCAGTCCATGTAGTTCACCATGCTGCTGCTGCTGCTAAGTCACTTCAGTCGTGTCCGACTCTGTGCGACCCCATAGAGGGCAGCCGATAGGTTCCCCCATCCCTGGGAGTCTCTAGGCAAGAATACTGGAGTGGGTTGCCATTTCCTTCTCCAATGCATGAAAGTGAAAAGTGAAAGTGAACTCGGTCAGTAGTGTCCGACTCTTAGCGACCCCGTGAACTGCAGCCTACTAGGCTCCTCCATCCATGGGATTCTCCAGGCAAGAGTACACCATACTACCAGAATAAAGGAGGAGAAGCATAAGATCATGTCTCAATGGACACAGAAAAACAATATGACAAAATTCAACACACATTTGTGATAAAAATTATTGGCAAACCAGGAATACAGCATAACTTTTTCAAAGTACTAAAGGATAGCCATAAATAAAGACTATAGCTAAAATTATCTTAATGGTAAAAAACTGAATGCTTCCCTCCCGCAAATAATCGGGAACAAAATCTTAATGCAAAAAAGTATGATGTCACTAAAAATAAATTCAAAAGTATATGTCAGGTCTGTGATCAAAGCAATAGATACTTGCTAAGAGACATTTTAAAGATCTAAATAAATAGACATTGTATATTCATGGGCCCAGAAGCTAATATTGTTAAGATTTCACTTTTCCCAAATTTGACCTATGTATTTAAAACAATCTCTATCAAATTTCAGAAGGAAATGCCAACCCACTTCTGTACTCTTGCCTAGAAAATTCCATGGATGGAGGGGCCTGATGGGCTACAGTCCATGGGGTCGCAAAGAGTCGGACACGACTGAGCAACTTCGCCTTCGCCTATCAAATTTCAGTAGGTTTTCTGGGTAGTAATAAACAACTGATTCTAAAGTTTATATGGAAATTCAAAGGACATATAAAAACCAACTTTTTAAAAAAAGAGACAAAGTTTGAGGGTTTACTTCCTTAACTTCAAGACTCGCTCAGAAGCTAGGTTTAACAAGATGTGTTGGTATTTGATGTCAAGAGCAACAAAGGGATCAATGGAACAACATAGAAAAGCCAGAAATGAGCCCAGACCTAATACGGCAACTGATTTTTTTTTTTTTACAAAATTCTTGTGCAGTTTAATGGGGAAATTAACATCTTTTCAACAAATAGTGCTCAATCAGTTGAATATCCTTATGGAGGGGAAAAATGAGCCTTTACTCCCTGTCTTATACAAATTATACAAAATTAACTTGATATGAGTCTAAGACCAATGAAAAAGCGAAACCTACAAAGTTCCCTAAAGGAAACACAAGGGAATACTTCAATCTTGAGACCAGTAGAGATTTCCCAGATGAGGACAGAAAGCACTCACTAGAAAACAGTAAACTGATAAATGACACTTCATGAACTTTAAAGCCTGTTCCTCAAAAGACACCATTAGAAAAGTTGAAACAGACTGGAAGAAAGTGTTCATAATAAGTTAATCGTCATCAGAATATACAAAGATCATATGCAGTTCACTAATAAAAGCAAGGGAAACCCATTTTTTTAATGAGCAGAAGACTAGAATAGAAATTTCATAAAGGAACATGTACAAATGAGCAATGATCACTTGAAAATGTCATTAATCATTAGGAAAATGAAAATTTTAAATGCCAACTACACACCCACATTAAGAATAAAGTTCCTTCATCTTATGTCTTCTGAGTTTCCAAAATATTTGCCAGGCCCTTTAAGATGCCAAGATGTCCCCCACAGTGCAAGACTTACACAGTTTTATCATATGCAGACCTCGTTACTCCTACTCTAAGTGCCAACTTGTCATGTGTGCTTAAAACCATCCCAACTATGAGACTCTGGGAGCTGGAAGGAATCAGAAATTTTCCAGATAAGCTTCTTCCTTGTATATTTCAAACTTTATTTCTCCTCCTTTGTTAACCACATATTTCTGCTGCTGGGTGCCATAGGTTGTATTCATTTTAAGAATCTATCTCTGGCCTTGTACTTTTAGTCATAAGGCCAGCTAAGTCAGTTAAATGAGTGACAATTTCCCTGGAAACGCTTCCTGCACAGAGTGAGCTATCAATAGCTTAACTGTATGTGAAAGAGACTGAATGACATAAATTTAGTCCACAAAACTAAAAATAAATGTGTCCCTAACTCAACATCCCTTTAGCCAGATACTAAATATGCTCACAGCCACTCCAATATTACCTGACCCAGAGGAAGGTATGATGGAGGGGAAATCAGATGGGAAAAAGACAGCAGTATTAATCAATTGTGGTTAAATATATTACTTTCACCAGACCTATGGCCCTGTGATACATTGCTCGTGCCCCACCCAGAGCCTTGTTAAAAAGCATATTCAGATGTGAGAGGTCCTGAAATGGTGGCTTTGTTAGTTAATGGGGAATCTGCTAACGGATCTTGTAATGGATACCTACAATCTTGTTTGCAAAAACAGAATTCCTTCTTTTGCATGCTGCTCTGCTGCTAGTAGACATGATTGGAATGAGGAACTGTCATCTTCTAAGTCCTACGTCTCTGCACTCCCCCTTTCTCTTGACTGGCTCATGGGTGAGTCAGAGTAACTTCCCACTTGACCAGCTTTGAATGGGCCAAAACCAACCTATAACAATTAGACTAAAGATTAGAAAGACTGTTGGTGGCTTGAATGGCAAAGCTGCGACATCATTATCATCATCATAGCTAAAAGTTACTGAACACTCTAGTATTTGCAACACTTCCTGGGGTAGTTTCATATATCATCTACATTTTACAATTGAGAATACTGAGGCTTGGACAGATTAACAGATCTGCTAATGGAACAAAGTTAATAGGTAGAAGGGCTTCAGTTTAAGCCCAGGCAGATTGAAATGCTTAACCACTACCCTGCACTGCTCATTTGATTTCTGGCTATGAGAGGAGGCTGGTCCTAGAGACTGAAGCTTATGTCCAGTAAGATCTGAAGAATAGGAGTTCCTCAAGCCCGGGTGCATCACTTCCCTTTCTGGGCTGAGGTGTTAGGAACTTAAAAAAAAAGTTCGTGTTTCTAGCAATCAAAAAGGTCCAACGTGAGACAACAGCCCAGCATCTCGTCTCTCTCTGTCAGGGTATAGGTACAATAGGATAAGAGCTAGAAAAGATACAAACCTATTCTGAGATCCTGAGAACCTAAACCTTTCCTCCTGACCCTCCTTTACTTAACACCGCTGATTGCAAAATGCTGATTTCCATCTTGCTTAGCGTCATATGGTCCCTCCTCAACATCCAAACCACTGACTGTGCACTACGCAGACTCTCGATTTGCAGTCATACATTGCAGGGGAACCTTCAGCATCCTCTGGTTCACCCCTCCCTCTGTTTTATTGGTGGGGAGACAGGCTCAAGCAGGGCAAGTAATAGCCCAGAGTCATACTCTCAGGAGGTGTCATGACCACATGAGAACCGCCTGCCTCCCTAATGACACCAGGTAGAAGGGGCAGGCCTAGCATGGCCCCTACCTTACAGGCTGTGTTGGGCTACAGGCTGGCTCCCTCTGTAGAGAATGTGGTTGCCAGCTGGTGGGAAAAAGACATAACCCATTTTCCTGATGTCACTTGGAAGTACCACACTCTTTCCTGCCAAGTAGTGTGATAGATTTGTTTTCTTTGTTAATAGCCAGCCACTGGGTTTTATCCCCCAGAGAATTCTCGTCCAAATGGCGAATATATATTGGCTTCATAAATCTGGCATGCAGAATGTCATGTATATAAAAAACCAGATTTGTGCCAGGACACAGATTTGTGCAAACTCTTCCAAACCTCCATCCATAAGCTATAACTCCAAATTTTTGGCGCAGTCGACCTCACAGGGCTGTGTGACTCGTCAAGCTATAATGAAGATGGAACTGTGTATGCACAACATGGCAGGGAGGACTGAGGCAAAGTCAGCTGAATTCAGTTCAAGGGACAGGGGCAGAGGAGCTACAACTTACCAGGAGATTGTATGGCACAGGGATGAAGACCAGGGTCCTAGAGTTCACCTCTGTAGGTTCAAATTCTGTCTTTACTACTTACTAACCAGAAGACCGTGGCAAGTTATTCAACTGCTTTCTGTTTTAATGAGCTTGCCTGTGAAATGAGAGTGTTAACAACAGAGCCTGTTACATTGGCTTGCTGTGAGAATTGAGAATTGTGAGAGGTGTTCATACATGTGATTATCCAACAACAGTGATTTGCTGTTATGATCCAGGACCTACGATGGCTCCGTGCAAATCACTGCCTTGTTGAATCTCAGTCACATCCCCGTGAAGGCAATCTTGATGAGAAAACAGAGACTTGGGGATGAGGTATACTTGCCTCAATCCCATGAGCAGAACTTCCAAGCCTCCATCACTCATTCTGATCCCTTCTAAGTCATCTCAGCTTTGAGATCAAGCTAAATTAAGATCAATATCCACTTCCAACTTTGCCTACAGCTGCACAGAAATTATATAATGGGATGTCTAATAGCTTCAAGTGAAGCAGCGAGATAAACAGATGTTAGACGTCAAGGTGAGTGTTGAGATAGTCCTTTGCTCACACTGAGGATATAAAAGGGTCAAGTCTGGAGCTTTGAGAAGGGAGTGGTTGTTTGGAAAGGACTTGGAGGACAGAGAATGTTTGCTGCTTCATTTGTAAAGATGGCCTTCAAGGAGATGACTCAGAATAATGTGGGTCTCCTACAGAGACTGGGGGTAGCATCTGCCACAGTGTTCATTCAGGACCTCTTAAATCTAAATCTTAAATCTTCTACTATGTAGAAGAGGCCTACTAGAAATTACCTTATTTGAGCCCCCTGATCCAGCCGTACCTGATGATAGCATGCTTCTGATTTTCTGTTGCAAGAACTAATAAATTTCTTTCTTTTTTCAGTGAATTTCTATTATTATTTTTCTAAATTCACACCTGTAATCCTAGAAATGATGAGTTATCAATATCTCCAATGTTGAGTTAGGATCTGAGAATTTTTTTTTTAAATCCCCAATTTCTGTGTTGTAATTCCTAGAGACAGGAATGAAGGAATGCTAAGGGGGAAAAGAAGCCAGTTGCCCACAATGACTTGTTCATGGTCAGGACCACCCTGAACCAGATTGTTTACAAGTGTCAGTGTGAAGCCTCACTGTAGCGTGAAGTGCCCCGCAGTGGGAGTCCGGGTTTTCTTTCATCTAATTCAATGCAGCAAGTATTTATTTTGCACTGACTGTGTGCAGGACATTAGGCGCCACACTGCGGTGGGGTGGGTGTCACAGTGATGAATAAGATACAGCCCCCAATTCCCCATGGATCTCTGTGGTTAGGGAATAAATCTTTATTGAGGCAGCGTGGGATGTGGGCCACAGAAGGAGATGACAATTGTAGGACAGGATGGGGAGGGGAGGGGTGGGAGTGGTGTAATACTCTTGTACAGTCACCATAGGCAGCCTCTTATTCCCAGACTTCATGGGAGCGCCAAGAGTAACGCTTCCTCATTTCCATCTCAGCAGAATGTGTTGCTGCCAAAGTTCAAGAATGCGCAAGTTCAAGAACGCGCATCCCTCCGTGTAAGACAGCAGCTCCATGCTTAATCTGCAACACAGCGAGAAGCCTCCACCCCGGGCATGAGAGCCCCCACTGTGGGGCCAGGTTCTCCCCTCCGCAGGGTCTTTGCCTATGCCCCCGCTTCATCAGAAGCTCATTCCCTGCTCCTCCCACATACACTTCCACCCACCAATCCTGTGTGTCTAGGGTGCATCATTTTATGTGCCTCTAAGAAAGAAAAAAGTGCTGCCCATTTCTTACCACGTGCCATCATTATAGGTGCATCCCCACCCCATCACTTCAGCCAGTTCAATTCAGTTTGATCTCTCAGTCGTGTCCGACTCTTTGCAACCCCGTGGACTGCAGCATGCCAGGCCTCCCTGTCCATCGCCAACTCCCAGAGTTTCATCTTTCGTTGTCCTATCTTTTTGCCTTTTCATACTGTTCATGGGGTTCTCAAGGCAAGAATACTGAAGTGGTTTGCCATTCCCTTCTCCAGTGAACCACATTCTGTCAGAACCCAATCACTTAAAGGAAATGAATCACTTAGAATGGATAAAAATTAGGGCAAGTTAACATCCAGTTAGCCTTCTGGACATCACATCCTCTAAAAAACATCCCTTGCTCCCAGCCCTTTACAGCGGCCCACTCTTTGTACAAACACTGCCCTCTGTGCTGATGCAGTGATTAAGAAGGTGCAACAAACTGTAGCCTCCTCACTCTATGCATTTCCCAAAAGAGATGAAACACAAGGAGCAATGCCAGGCAGGAAGCAAAGTAGAAGTTTCAAGGCCCAACACCCCAGGCAGAGGATAACATTAACGATCACAGACACTGACATGCACTTCACTTTGTGCCAAGTGCTGTGCTAAGCACTCTCTGCTCATGATCTCATTTTAGACTACAGGCTCCCTATGAGGTGGATGGTTTCATTATCCCCGTTACACAAAGGAAGAAAAACAGCTTGCGAGTTGACCAAGGTCATATGACTTACAAGTAGCAGAACCCAAACTCACACTTCCCTCTTTTACCCAAACTCGGGTATACTCGTCAGGGTAAGGATGCTATCTGCAGTAGCAGAACCCAAATTCTTGTTGACTGAACACAGTAAATTTATTTCTTACCCCGTCATAGTCCAAAGTCAGTGCTCCCTATTCCATACGGTAATTCTAGGACCCAGCCTCCTTACATCTTACAGCTTTGTCCTTCTTTTGTTTCTGATGGCAGTGGCAGAAAGAGAAAGAGCAGGGGGTGTGTGGGGAGGACTTTATAAGCCAGTCTTAAAGTGAAGTGAAAGTCGCTCAGTCATGTCCGACTCTTTGCAACCCCGTGGACTATACAGGGGGCCTGAATTCTCCAGGCCTGAACACTCGAGTGGATAGCCTTTCCCTTCGCCAGGGAATCTTCCCAACCCAAGGATCAAGCCCAGTGATGAAGCGGCAGGGAGGGAAGGGGACAACAGTAACGGGGGTGGTGGTCTAAATTAATTTGAGCTGCTGTATGACTATGCCACAGCCTTCAACCATGTGGACCACAATAGACTGTGGAAAATTCTGAAAGAGGTGGGAATACCAGACCACCTGACCTGCCTCTTGAGAAACCTGTATGCAGGTCAGGAAGCAACAGTTAGAACTGGACATGAACAACAGACTGGTTCCAAATAGGAAAAGGAGTCCATCAAGGCTGTATATTGTCACCCTGCTTATTTAACTTATATGCAGAGTACATCATGAGAAACGCTGGGCTGGAAGAAGCACAAGCTGGAATCAAGATTGCCGGGAGAAATATCAATAACCTCAGATATGCAGATGACACCACCCTTATGGCAGAAAGTTTAGAAGAACTAAAGAGCCTCTTGATGAAAGTGAAAGTGGAGAGTGAAAAAGTTGGCTTAAAACTCAACATTCAGAAAACGAAGATCATGGCATCCAGTCCCGTCACTTCATGGGAAATAGATGGGGAAACAGTGGCTGATTTTATTTTGGGCTCCAAAATCACTGCAGATGGTGACTGCAGCCATGAAATTAAAAGACGCTTACTCCTTGGAAGAAAAGTTACGACCAACATAGACAACATATTCAAAAGCAGAGACATTACTTTGTCAACAAAGGTCTGTCTAATCAAGGCTATGGTTTTTCCGGTGGTCATGTATGGATGTGAGAGTTGGACTATAAAGAAAGCTGAGTGCCAAAGAACTGATGCTTTTGAACTGTGGTGTTGGAGAAGACTTGAGTCCCTTGGACTGCAAGGAGATCCAACCAGTCCATCCTAAAGGAGATCAGTCCTGATGTACCTTGGAAGGACTGATGCTGAAGCTAAGACTCCAATACTTTGGCCACCTGATACAAAGAGCTGACTCGTTTGAAAAGACCTTGATGCTCAGAAAGATTTAGGGTAGGAGGAGAAGGGGATGACAGAGGATGAGATGGTTGGATGGCATCACCGACTCAATGGACATGAGTTTGGGTAAACTCTGAGAGTTGATGATGGACAGGGAGGCCTGGCATGCTGAGGTTGATGAGTTTGCAGAGTCGGACATGACTGAGTGACTGAACTGAACTGAACAAAATACCACAAGCTGGGTGATATCCTAGACATTTATTTCTCGCAGTTCTGGAGGTTAGAAAATAAAAAGATCAAGGCACTGGCGGATTCAATATGACAAGGACCGTCTTCCTGGTACATAGATGGCATCTTCTTGAGGTGTCTTCACATAGCAGAAGAGGTAAGGGATCTCTCTTGGGGTTTCCAAGGACACTAATCCTATTCATGAGGGCTCCATCCTCATGAGCTAATCCACTCCCAAAGGCGCCCACCTTCTAACACATGGGAATTAGGGCTTCAATACGTGGCTTTTGTAGGACACAGCTCCTCAGTCTATAGCAGTAGTGGCGATGGTGGTGGTTTGCGGTGCTATGTGAGCCATGGAGAGAGACACAGAATCAGCTTTAAGTATCAGGAAGGGAAAGATCGCCTCCAGTTCTAGTTATTATACGACTGATTCTTGAAAGCCAAGTTGCTCTCAGCACGAAGATGGGACCAAGGGCATCCCAGATCAAAGAAACAGCAAGGGGAAAAGGCTCAAATGTGAGACAGGCAGAACTACATGAAGAAGAGAGAAATTCCACTCTCAGAGCATTGGGTGAGTGGAGAAAGCAGTGCAAGCTGAGGAACCGCAGAGCCAGATGGGAGCTAGTGTTGACTGCTGTCTCAGTGAGCCTGGACTCAGCTCAGTTTGGAGGGAGGAGACGGTGACATATATTTAAGCTGCTGAGTGGTTTGGTCTAAGTTGTGCTCTAGGAACATAACTCTGGCTGGAGTATGGGAAATGGACTCAAGTGGTAAAAATCAGACCCAGGGAGGTTAAACCAGTTCAGCGTGAAGTCTGAGATGAAAGGTTTTAGGGACACAGGCCGGGACCAAGGCAGTGGGAAGGGAAAACCTTCAGGGGAGTGTGAGAAACATGCCGTAGCCTACTGGCTGGTGCTCGGGGAATCTGCTTCACATTGCCTTGGCAACAATACCGTGCAGAGTCCTGCGCTTGATATTAGCAATCTTAGGTGGGACGGCCTAAAGAGGAAGCAAGAAGTCATCATTCACTGATGAATATGTGCCCAGCAGTTTTCACATATCAGTGTATCATCACGTTTAAAGCTTACAGCAGCCCCGAAGGCTAGGTAGGATGAATTTCATGTTATAGACAAAGAAACTTAAGGATAGACTGACCTCCAGGGACCAGAATAACACACACACATACACACACACACATATACTTGGAACAAGCCAGTACCCCAGTACACATATTTCTTGCACATTTTTGCCACATGTATGTTTTTTTACAGCTCAGAATTCCAGCTGAGGTTCCCTACTGAACCCAAAGAACAGGCAGGAATTTTCAGTTGGATTTCTCGTAGAAATTTATTGAGTCCTTTCTCCAACACTAAAGATAGCTTCCTCTGAAACTGCAGGCTTCATTAACTCTTTTGTCCATCCATCCGGAGGGTATGGAGCAGCTACTATGTTCCAGGCTTCCTGCTAGGCTAGACATGAGTGACATGTCTCCAGACGTAATTCTGACATGGTCTCTGACCATGGGATAAAGCTAAATCACAGTCTGGGGGTGGGAGGAGACAGATAAATATCATGTTACCTAAGAAGGTCTCACTCTCCCTGGGGAAAAATCATGAAAGCCTTCATAGAAAAGGTGATACTTGAAGACTAAGATTTGGTCATTTGATTAAAGGGAGAGGATGTTACAAGCAGATAAAACACAAAGTACAAAGGTACCAAAGATGTAGAGAGAATGGGGCTCTTTTCAGCCTCTGGCAAGTTGACTGGCATGTACACTGGAACAAATACTCTCAACTTTTCCTGCCACTGTCTAGTAACACTGGGTCACCCCAGAAGCCGCTGTTTTGGTGTTTTTCATCTCAAGAGGTACTCAAATTTCAATTTCCGGGATCATATGAGTCTTCCCAGAGTTGATATTTTGTGGTCTGAGTGAGCTGCCTTCAATTGGTTGGATGCCCTTGATGTTCATAAATATACCATCATCTTGATAGCCAGCCTCACCTTATAAAATAATTATGAAACACTTCATGGACTCTTATCCCAAAACATTTAACTGCCAAGGGTGAATCGGACCTACAAAGAGTTGGTTGCAGCCCTGGGCTCCGATTGGCTCCATTCTGCACCACAGCACTCTTAAAGTCAGCTCTTTTGTTAGAAATCAAATATTGATGTGACAAGTGAATAATTCATGGGTGAGGCTTAGTGCCTGAGAAGCTCTGTGAAAATCCCCGAGAGGTGCTTTTGGTTCACCGGTGACTCTGTGGACCCAACTTTCTCTGCCAAGTTCAAAGTGAGAGGTGCTGGTTCCAAACATGGGCCCTGGGATCAAACTGCCTGGACCTACCTGCCAGCTCCATCACTTATTAGCAGCCCTGAATGTCTTCCATTTGCTTCTCCAAATCTTTCTCTACTATTCTTCACTCTGTTCTGTGTTCCAAGAGGCTGAACTCTATGAACCGCAGCAATGCCTCCCTTGCCTCTGGCTTCCAGTTAAGTTCAGTGGAGAATGCAGGAATTGAGAAGAGGCCATCCAGAAATTTATTATCCCTGCTCCCTCCTTGATGGATCCCTATGTGGCCCATCCAAGAGCCACATTTCCTCTTGCGTGGCTTCTTCATGCATCTCTCTGTATCTGGGCTCTGATAACCACTCCCTCTTCTTGCTTTTTCAGACCTAGCGGTGGCCTTAGCTCCTTAAATTGCTAGCTTCAGGGTTCTGCGCGATTATTTATTGCTTTCTCTAAATGCTGTCTTTACATTTGTGTTAAGTTTAATCTTATAAAACTTGTCATTCTCTGTATCTGGGCTCTGATAACCACTCCCTCTTCTTGCTTTTTCAGACCTAGCGGTGGCCTTAGCTCCTTAAATTGCTAGCTTCAGGGTTCTGCGCGATTATTTATTGCTTTCTCTAAATGCTGTCTTTACATTTGTGTTAAGTTTAATCTAATAAAACTTGTCATTTTGAAAGCCAGTTGAAAGATGATGCCACACCACAATGTCATGTTTTAACCAAATTCTTTATTATTTTTTAGACCTTCCTCAATTTGGCAGTTTGTGTTAAGTTCCTTTTCTTGGTAGCGCTAGTGGTAAAGAGTCTGCCTGCCAGTGTGGGAAATGCAAGAGACACAGGTTCAGTCTCCGGGTCGGTAAGATCCCTGGAGGAGGAAAAGGCAACCCACTCCAGTATTTTTTCCTGGGAAGTCCCCATGGACAGAGGAGCCTGGTGGGCTACAGTCCATGGGGTTGCAAAGAGTCAGACATGGCTGAGCACACACACAACAGAAAATCAATTTGGCAGGGTGTGTTAAGTTCACCAAAAGTCCACGTTCCAGTTTAGGTACAGGAAGGAGCTTTCCATGACAGCTGGGGATCTCTGTCTTCTGTCAAGTAGATAAGTCTTTGCAGCAGCATCTACAGTTGGATGTAGCCCACAGGTGTCCTCAACAAGATACTCCGGATCTTCCACATTATTCACTGCTCACATGATGGTAGTAACCCCAAACTGCACAGAGGAAACAGTGGGGAAATATCAATTACAAGAAGGCTATGTCTGAAAAACCCACTGCTGATGGGAAGCATCACAGTGAGAATAATAATAGAAAAGAATAATGACAAGAATGTCACAACAGTAGGAGTGATATTAAACAGCGAGAGGCGGAATAGTATGGTGGCTGAGTGCAGTTTCTAGAGGATTTGACTTCAAATCCTAGCTGTGTAGACTTTAGGTGAGTCACTCAAATTCTGTGAGCTTCCTGATCTATTATTTGACTCTGTTGTCAAGCAGTACCTACCTGTGGTATCATTGGGATGATTAAATTAATTGATAAATGAAAGGTCTTTTGAGAGATGTTTACTGTTGCTGTTTAGTTGCTAAGTTAAGTCCAATTCTTTGTTTGTTTTTGCTTTTTAAAAAAATTAATTAATTAATTTAATTTACTGTACACTCATGGTGGATTCAAGTCAATGCATGTCTGACTCTTTGTGACCCCGTAAACGGCAGCACACCAGGCTCCCTTGTCCTTCACGAACTCCCAGAGTTTGCAAATTCACGTCCATGGGGTCAGTGATGCTATCTAACCATCTCATTCTCTGCCACCCTCTTCTCGTTTTGCCTTCAATCTTTCCCAGCATCAGAGTCTTTTCGAATGAGTCAGTTCTTTGCATCAGGTGGCCAAAGTACTGGAGCTTCAGCTTCAGCATCAGTCCTTCCAATGAATATTCAGGACTGATTTTCCTTTAGGGTGGACTGGTTTGATCTCTCTGTCCAAGGAACTCTGAAGAGTCTTCTCCAACACCCAGTTCAAAGGCATCTTTCCTTGGCTCTCAGTCGTCTTTCTGGTCCAGCTCTCACACCCGTACATGACTACTGGAGAAACCAAGAGTCGTTTTTGGCACATGGAAATCGCTCAGTAAACATTAGCTCTTATCACAGTATTAAATGCCTTTTAGCACAACTGATAAGCAAGTGAAACCTTTTATATTCCTTATTGCTAAGCATCCCAAGAACTTGCCGTGACAATTACTCAAATAAAGTGCACTTGCCCTGGGCCAGGCACTATCCCATGCTCTTTACACATGTCATCTCAGTTAACGCCATGTAGTAGGTTCTTTTGGATCTTCATCTCAGAGATGAGGCTCAGGGAGAATGAACACCTGATTTTGAACCCAAGCCTGCCTAACTCCTGAGCCTCTTTGCTGAAATATTTTGGGTGATGCTGTCACCATCCAAGGAAGATCGGATGCTTCTTGGTCCCTCCTATTCCAGGTTGTTCTCAATAGATTTAAGAGTCCTAGGCCTTCTGCCCAGTGGCCTTCTGACCACCTCTCTCTGCACCTCAGGTGGCATGATGTTACAAATCACTAGGCATCCAAAAAAAGAAATTCGATAGCCATCTGTATGCCTTTAGTCTCTCCTAGAATCACTTGGCGTCCACTTGTCACCTGCAGTCTCCATTCAGAGCCTCCCTTCTGCCTCTCGCAGCCACTTGTCTCTCTGGTTCTGCTCCTTAGGATGTTCTGCTGCTGCCTGCTCTGTGACCCACGCGGCATCATTTCACATCCCTGAGCCTCCTTTCCTTGTCTGTGAATTGGAAACTACGTCCACTGCCCTGATTCCTTCTGTAAGTGGTAGTGAGAGGCAAAAGAGGCTTTCGATGTTTTAGTAAACTGTAGTGTTCTGCATCCATAAGTCATGATTGTCATTCACTTCAACACTGCAGAAGAGAAAAGAACTGTCAGACCATTCCAATATGTGTAGAGACCTCAAAACAAAGGAAGATTTTTTTTTCCCATCCTAAACACCACTTCCTAGAGAACATATGTTCTCCCTGGTTGGTTTGCTCTAATCACAACCCATTGTGGTTCATTTCCTTCCAGTAAGCTGCTAATTCAACAGGTGTAGATGGCTAAGACAAGCCATCGGCAGCTTGGAAGAAAATGTAAATTCTAATCTTTTCAAATTAACTTTTATATATGGTTATGGGCTTCCCTGATAGCTCAGTTGGTAAATAATCCGCCTGCGATGCGGGAGACACCCGTTTGATTCCTGGGTCGGGAAGATCCCCTGGAGAAGGGATAGGCTCCCCACTCCAGTCTTCTTGGGCTTCCCATGTGGCTCAGCTGGTAAAGAATCTGCCTGCAATGCGGGAGACCTGGGTTTGATCCCTGGGTTGGGAAGATCCCCTGGAGAAGGGGAAGGCTACCCACTCCAGTATTCTGGCCTGGAGAAGCCCATGGACTGTATGGTCCACGGGGTCGCAAAGAGTCAGACACGCCTGAGCGACTTTCACGTCACTTTCACGTGCGCGTGCGCGTTGCTGCAGTAATAAATGTATGTGTGGGCTGTCTCATCAGTCGTGTCCGACTCTTTGAGACCCTATGTACCGTAGCCTGCCCGGCTCCTCTGTCCGTGGGATTCTCCAGATAAGAATACTGGAGTGGGTTGCCACGCCTTCTCTAGGAGATCTTCCCAACCCAGGGATCGAACCTGTGTCTCCTGCAGGCAGGCAGATTCTTTACCACTAGTGCCACCTGGGAAGCCCAGTAAATGTATACAGTGTTTAAATAATTTTTACATGTGTAGTACATCAAGAGAGGTGATCCAGCTTGGTAGTTTAGGGCAGGGGGCTGTGGAGCCAGGCTGCCTGATTTTTAATCCCATCTCTGCCATATACTTAGCTTCACTGAGTTGTTTCATCTCTCTGTGCTTGTTTGTTCATTTGTAAAAGAGCAATAATAAATGCTTCCCACACACTGCCGTGAGAACTGCATCATTGATAAAGGCAGAACACTTAGGATGGTGTTTGTTCTTTTGCTGCTCTATAGTATGTGCTGGGGCAGGCAACACACGTTTAGGCTTTTGTGATTTTGCCGTTTAGGCTGTCATGGGTATTCCCTCCCCCTGAAATAGCCTCCTTTACCCTTCCTTTAATGCTAGGCTTCACCTCTTCCAGGAAGCCTTCCTTTCCTGCCCCTGCCTCTCCCCAGGTGGGAGAATTGACCTCTGAGGACACCCAGCGCCCATCTCAACACTGTCCTAGGTTATCAGCATCCTTTCTTCACTGCCAGTGGAGCCCTTGGGGGCAGACTGGACCTTCCAGATGTGTTTTCATAGTTTCTGGCACAGTGTGTGGCTCAGAGTAGATGCCTCCAGTATGTGGGAGTTAAAATGAACCGACTGTATCTGAATTAGAAACAAAACCACCTTCAAGTCCAAAGCAATTTGCCAGCACAGCCCCTGTGCCTGGGGTTCAGAAAAGGAGCTGTCTCTTATACACATCTCCAGAGCAACTCTGGTTTCTAAAGCAATTCCTATTTAGTGTTGCTCCCTTTTGCAGGAACCACCAAAAAGCAGCTCCCCTCCCCCGCCCCAACCCGGCTTCCCTGTGGCTCAGCTGGTAAAGAATCCACCTGAGATGTGGAAGACCTGGGAGACCTGGGTTCAGTCCCCGGGTAGGGCAGATCCCCTGGAGAAGGGAAAGGCTGCCCACTCCATATTCTGGCCTGGAGAATTCAATGGACTGTATGGTCCATGGGGTCACAAAGAGTCAGACACGACTAAGTGACGTTCACTTTCATTTTCTCATCCCCAACCAAAATGCGATGCTCAGGCATTAGTAAACTTGCACCCAGGAGCTCCCACATTGAAACTGACCAAGAAGTGTTTTGTGAAAAGAGCGTTCCCTTGTAAGAACAAGGGTTCACACTTTCTAACAATACTATAACCTCTCCCCCAAAGTCCTGCCGCCAACCTGTGGCTGGCAGTGACCCAGCTGGCTCCTCCACCCTGGAAAGATGGATGACTTGGCTTTGTCTGCCAGCCTCTGCCAGGCCCTCTGGCCCCTGCCAGCCCTTGTCCAACATTCAACTCTACTCACCCCAGTGAATCCAGGGAATACTATCCATATTGATTTCCCAGTGTAAAGGGGTGACTTCTTTCTCTTTCACCCTGGAAAACACGTGTACTGTGTATACCACAGTCGGTGTTTCTGGAGAACCTGACCTCTGACCTTTCACATATGTATTACAAAGACTCATGTCTCCATTCCCACTTTCAGGAAAAGCATACAGTCTTCCCAGACCCCACCACATCCTTCCGGTGTCTGGAGCATGGCAGTTAGCACTGACATGCCTGCCTGACCACGAAGAAGCTTCTGGCTCTCTTTCTGACCTTCAGTTTACCCATCCTGCAAAAGAGGCCAAAATACCCACCACAAAGGACTAGCCAGTGAGTGTGTGCAGAAGCTCCTCCCTGGTGCTGGGCACTTAGTAGGTGCTCAGGGGTGCATCTTGCTTTTCTTCGTTCAGTGCCTTCTTGTTACTTGGGCCCTCCTCTCTTTGCCAGGGGCTCCCGCGTGAACCCCATCGTTTGCATGTAGCTCTCCATTCAGACCTGTCTCCTGGAGCCAGGAAGCCTGCTCTCCTCTCACACCTGCCTTTTGGTCTAACCCGCGGGACCCTCAGCCTGCCTGAAACCAGTCACACCTGCCTTTTGTTCTAACCCTCAGGACCCTCAGCCTGCCTGAAACCAGAGCAATGGACTAAGAAACATGGTCTGTTTAGTGAACTAAGGGGACACTCCAAGCCAATTACTGAATTGTGGTGGCATGAAGAACATACTTAATGGATTACTGTAGCTTTCACTGATGAACCCTTAATTCCAGGAAGATGGAGCAGTGGGCACCATACCAGGGCTCCTTGGGTTTATGGTTCCACATAGTCACGCTCTTTCTCCTGTTGGGAGCTCCCTGGCACTGTGTTCCGTATGTCTTTGTTGTGTTCAGAACCGGGGGCCTGTCTCTTATACACATCTGGTGGGTGGTGGTGGGGGGCGAATTTTGCCAGCCATTTAGAAAGGAAATTAGCAAGATCTAACCTCTACTCCCTCCGGAAGAGGCAGCCGAGAGTCTTCCCTGTAAAGAGAAATTAATTCCACCCGGAAATAAATCCCCAAGGAGCCCATTAGTGGACCACGGCTACCCACTGGCAGGAGTTTCTTCCTGTGAAAGTCCCATGGAGTCGCTACTGATTCTTTTCTCCTGCGCAGCAGTTTGCCTGAGCCTGAGGGATGGCCAACAATTACAGGAGAGTAAATATTTCAACAGCTCAGAGTTAGGCTTCTCAACAGCCAACAGGAAGCTATTTCTCTTCCCTTTAAACTATTTTATTAAAACACAAGGTTACCTCCAGCAAGGGAATACAATTTTCTTTCTCTTCCCTCAATTAGCCAGCTATTTCCAAGCTGAAGTTTTTCTTACTTTTGCAAAACCTCTCCAAATCAGCAGGTAGAGTGCTTTCCCCGCAGGAGACCCTGGTGGTTCCCAAAGGTGGAATCAAAGTCAAATCCCAGCTCTCCCAGGAACTAGCTGTGGGACCATCGGCAAATCACCCTTCAACTGTCTGGGCTTCAACTTCAGGAAATGGGGAGAGTAATACCCGCTTGCATGTTGCAGAGAGGGTGATATGATTGAAGCGATATGCAAGAGGCCAGCTCAAGGGCTGACACACTGAAGACAATCCGCACACCTTTGCAACTACCCCAAAGTCGTCCCTCTTCTTTTCTGCAACACAGATCCTTTTTGTTCAGACTCTGGGGGAAGGTATGGCCTTCCCAGCCCAGGACATGATCCCTTCAAAAAAACTTTTATTGGGATACTTGCTTTGCAATATTGTGTTAGTCTCTGCTGTACAGTGAAGTGAATCAGCTATATGCTTATATACATCCCCTCCCTCTAGAATCTTCCTCTCATCCCACCCCCATCCCACCCCTCTAGGTCATCACAGAGCACCAAGCTGAGCTCCCCGTGCTTTATATTTATAGTTGGTTCCCGCTAGCTATCTATTTTACACGTGGTCGTGTATATATGTCAATCTCAGTCTCACAATTCGTCCAGCCTTCCCCTTCCTCCCACATGTGTCTACATGTCTGATCTCTACTTCCGTGTCTCTATTCTTGCCCTGGAAATAAATTCATCAGTGCCATTTTCCCCCTGGGCTTCCCAAGTGGCGCTAGTGGTGAAGAACCCCCCTGCTAATGCAGGAGACGCGGGAGACCCAGGTTCTATCCCTGGGTTGGGAAGATCCCCTGGAGAAGGGCGCGGCAACTCACTCCAGTATTCTTGCCTGGAGAATCCCATGGACAAGAGGAGCCTGGCGGGCTACAGTCCATAGGGGTTAACTGAGTCGGACATGACTGAGCAGGCATGTACCATTTTCCTCGATTTTATATTATATGTGTTAATGTAGGATATTTTTTTCTCTTTCTAACTTACTTCACTCTGTATCACAGACTCTAAGTCCATCCACATCTCTATAAACGACCCGATTTCTTTCCTTTTTACGGCTGAGCAATGATTCCTGGTTGATACATACCGTGATGATAATATTATTCCTCTTCTGCAACTGGTTTAAGAAAACTAGAGCACGCGACGTGCTGGCCAAGAAGATGTGAGGAGAAATAGTCTGGGGCGGGATGTCGTGCCAATGGCGTCTTCACTTCTTGCAGGGATACCTCTAGGAGTAGCATCAGCAAGGGGGCTGATCACACTCAGCAGCAATGATTTGGCAGCCATCTGTGGCAACAGTGCCTTATGGGAGCTTTGAGATCCAGGGAGAAGCCTACGAAACCCTGGGAGAGCCCAAGGCAGAGGAGGGCTGTGTTGCAAAGGCAGAGCCTTGCTCAGGCGGCAGGCTCCCCGGGCGTGGCCCTGGCGCCAGACCCGGGAGGAGGGCCACCCTACTTGTGGGCTCAGTTACACCCCCCACTGGGCTGTGGGCCTGCCACCACCATTCAGCAAAGGGCTCAACAGAAGCCACACCCACCCGTGCCCCGTGTAACAGACCCGCGGACCTCAGTCCTCACCATGGTCAGCAGTCAGTGACCCCGGAGTGGTCAGCGGCCTGGCTCTGGCTCCTGTTAGCCTCCAGTCCTGCCTGCTCAGTGACCAGTCAAGAGATACGCCCATCCATCCACCTGAGGCAGACCTACAGACTACAGTTTGACTGCAGTTTCTCAAGCAGCCCCTCTGAATGGGGGATTGGACCAGGTGGTATTTAGGGGCACCTCCTGCTCTACTCCTCACCCCTAACAGGCGATGTGCTGTGTGCTGACAACTCCCCAGAGCAACTCTGGTTTCTAAAGCAATTCCTATTTAGTGTTGCTCCCTTTTGCAGGAACCACCAAAAAGCAGCTCCCCTCCCCCGCCCCAACCCGGCTTCCCTGTGGCTCAGCTGGTAAAGAATCCACCTGAGATGTGGAAGACCTGGGAGACCTGGGTTCAGTCCCCGGGTAGGGCAGATCCCCTGGAGAAGGGAAAGGCTGCCCACTCCATATTCTGGCCTGGAGAATTCAATGGACTGTATGGTCCATGGGGTCACAAAGAGTCAGACACGACTAAGTGACGTTCACTTTCATTTTCTCATCCCCAACCAAAATGCGATGCTCAGGCATTAGTAAACTTGCACCCAGGAGCTCCCACATTGAAACTGACCAAGAAGTGTTTTGTGAAAAGAGCGTTCCCTTGTAAGAACAAGGGTTCACACTTTCTAACAATACTATAACCTCTCCCCCAAAGTCCTGCCGCCAACCTGTGGCTGGCAGTGACCCAGCTGGCTCCTCCACCCTGGAAAGATGGATGACTTGGCTTTGTCTGCCAGCCTCTGCCAGGCCCTCTGGCCCCTGCCAGCCCTTGTCCAACATTCAACTCTACTCACCCCAGTGAATCCAGGGAATACTATCCATATTGATTTCCCAGTGTAAAGGGGTGACTTCTTTCTCTTTCACCCTGGAAAACACGTGTACTGTGTATACCACAGTCGGTGTTTCTGGAGAACCTGACCTCTGACCTTTCACATATGTATTACAAAGACTCATGTCTCCATTCCCACTTTCAGGAAAAGCATACAGTCTTCCCAGACCCCACCACATCCTTCCGGTGTCTGGAGCATGGCAGTTAGCACTGACATGCCTGCCTGACCACGAAGAAGCTTCTGGCTCTCTTTCTGACCTTCAGTTTACCCATCCTGCAAAAGAGGCCAAAATACCCACCACAAAGGACTAGCCAGTGAGTGTGTGCAGAAGCTCCTCCCTGGTGCTGGGCACTTAGTAGGTGCTCAGGGGTGCATCTTGCTTTTCTTCGTTCAGTGCCTTCTTGTTACTTGGGCCCTCCTCTCTTTGCCAGGGGCTCCCGCGTGAACCCCATCGTTTGCATGTAGCTCTCCATTCAGACCTGTCTCCTGGAGCCAGGAAGCCTGCTCTCCTCTCACACCTGCCTTTTGGTCTAACCCGCGGGACCCTCAGCCTGCCTGAAACCAGTCACACCTGCCTTTTGTTCTAACCCTCAGGACCCTCAGCCTGCCTGAAACCAGAGCAATGGACTAAGAAACATGGTCTGTTTAGTGAACTAAGGGGACACTCCAAGCCAATTACTGAATTGTGGTGGCATGAAGAACATACTTAATGGATTACTGTAGCTTTCACTGATGAACCCTTAATTCCAGGAAGATGGAGCAGTGGGCACCATACCAGGGCTCCTTGGGTTTATGGTTCCACATAGTCACGCTCTTTCTCCTGTTGGGAGCTCCCTGGCACTGTGTTCCGTATGTCTTTGTTGTGTTCAGAACCGGGGGCTGGACGCACTGTGAGTCTTGGTGCACCAGAGGTGTGAGTCAGCAACCTGCTGCGTGGTGGGCATCACACCCACCCTAGGACCCAGGAGGCTGGTTCTCCGTGAGTCTTTGGGAAATCGCCCTTCCTCTCGGCTTCCCTTCCTTCTACAGAACGAGTGTTCTGTAAAATAACTAGTACCTGTTGAGTAAGTGCCATGGGTCACATGCTTCAGAGGGTTCTACGTGCCTTAATGCATTTAGTCATTGCTACAGCCCTACGAAAAGGTCCACGACCATCTCCACTGACAGGAGAAAGAACCGAGGCACAGCCCCAGGGCCCACACCTGCTAAGTGCCGGATTTGACCTCCAGAGCCCACTGATCCTTCCCCTCTCCATCACAGGCAAATACATCAGCTCTAAGAGCAGAGAACATTCAGTCCATTTCAGGGACAGGAAGCAAATATCTTCACAGAGTGTGGGTCTAGGGCTCCCACCCTGAAATTATCACGTGAGAAGGAAAATTAAGAGCAATCACTGTGGCTTCCCACCTACCTACCCTGGGTCATGCCACACAGTTTTGCAGAAGGTATGTCACAGAGGGCTTTCCTGGTGGCTCAGAAGCTCAAGAATCCTCCTACATAGCAGGAGGTGAGAGTTCAATCCCCGGGTCAGGAAGCTCCCCGAAAGAAGGGAATAGCTAGCTACCTGCTCTAGCACTCTTGCCTAGCAAATCCCATGAACAAAGGAGTCCGGTGGGCTACAGTCCATGGGGTTGCAATGAGTTGGACATGACTGAGCAACTAAGCACACACATGTAAGTCACAGGCTCTTAAGCCAAACCTGGATGCCGATCCTCCTGTACTGCGTACAGGAGTTGCTCTTGGTGCAGGCACTGACCCTATCTGAAGCCCAGTCTCCCTATCTGTAAAATGGGCCTGATCCTCTGTCTTGATGGCAACTAACAGGAGGGTGAAACTAACCACCTGTGTCAAGGGCTGAGCGCGGAGCCCACTACACCGAAGCTGCTGAGTCGCTACTGCAATTGTTGAAATTTACTGCTGCCCTCAAATCATAAAACCAGTCTTGGACGGTTTGCTTTCAAAAAAAAGGAATCGATTTTCTCACCATTTTCAGGGTGAGTTTTGTGTTCTCCCTGAGTCTCCCCTCTGTTTAGCCCCTCTTCTCTGCTAACTGCTACTCCTCTCTCCTTTGCAGAAGGAAAGCTGGTCATTTGAAACAAGAAGGAAAAAAACGTACCCTCGGCATCCTCTGGCTGCCTCTTCCACCAGCTGCTGTTGCCACGGTAACACAGAGGCATCTGCCTGCCGCTCTCACTCTGAGTGTGTAGCTGGTCTTTCCCCCGCCCTAGGAGGTCCCAGATGGCCACGTTTAGGGATCCCCGTTTCGTTCTTAAATTCCTCAGCCAATCCTTCATCCCTCCTGCTTTCTGTGTCTCCTACACTTAAGAGGTAGAAAGGACCACTCCTTCCAAACCATGGTCCTCAAAGGGGGTGATCATTCATTCACTCTAAAGATGTCTATAGCTGGCCAGCTATGTGTGAGGGCACAGTGCCAAACAGAAATTTGCAAGTGCCAGAAGAGATAAAGAGGAGCCCTCAGTTTGTAGACGGGGAAACCGAGGCCCAGAAAGGGGAGGAGACTGCTCAGGTCCTACAGAGCAGAGCCTGTTTTAGAACCCAGTGTTCAGAACCCAGCAGGGTACCTTGCTTCGGCTTTCATGAGCCTTTGCCAGTAACCAGCCACACGCTGGGCCGAGCTTTCCATCTTTAAATGCGGTGGAACCTTAGAGCCCTAGGTGATGAGCAGAGCTGGCCAAACTCCTCTGGTTTTGCTTTGCTCCAGCTCCAGCTGTTGGGGTTAGTGCCCAGACCTCCTCAGGAACATCCTTTTGGCTCAGCTAAGCTAGGCTTCCCCCTCTGTGACCCCGTGTACTGAGGTTGATGTCCAGGTGTGCATGGAACCTCCTGTGCTCCCCCCACCGCATCTGGCCCCTGACTGTGGGCACAGCTGGAGCGGCTGGAGCTGCCAAGCTTACCTGCCAGCCCCATCTGTGGGCTGACATCACCTGAGCCAGCAGCTATTCCCCCTGGCATTTTTTGTTTTTTTTTTTTCCTTATTAAAACGCACAGGCCACCCTCCTCTCCTGTACCAGCAAAAGGTTTGCTCAGCAGCACAGACTCAACCTGCTTGGGAAAGAGAGGGAAGGAAGGAAGGCGTCCACACGTTGTAAAAATTAATGTGAAATGAGCCACCAGCTCTGGCTCCCATTAGGCAGTTGGTTTGAGAGGCAAGTGGATACTCAAAGGCTCTGATCACCTAATAGAGAATCCTTGAGAATGAACAGCCATGGCTGATTGCTTGCTCTTCAAGGAGGGAAACGCTATTATATAACAAGTGAAACATCGAGTGCATCGAATCCATCATCATCATCACCTTGATGGCCACTTTCTGAGCACCTACTATGCGCCGAGTATGCGACCAAGCTTCTGAATTCCATAATTCTCTATGTGTTCCCCCTTCTCCACCGTCTTCTCCCTTTTCTCTCTGTCCTGCTCTTCAGGGACAACCACGTTTAATTCTTTTTCCTAATTCTTTTCACATTCCCCTGCATATCTTATTTATTTCTATTGCTTGATTTGGGAGTACTGTCTTTTCACTTTCCACAGTGGAATTCAGTCCTCTTTTACCTGCCCCCCACACTTGCCACATACACGTTTCCTGCTTTCATTGTCTCAATTTGGTGATTTTTTACCATTTTATTTAGACCAGCAGCCAGTTTTGTATTATGACAAGTGAAAGTGAAGGTGGAAGTCACTCAGTCGTGTCCGACTCTATGCTATCCCGTGGACTATGCAGCCCATGGAATTCTCCAGGCCAGAATCCTGGAGTGGGCAGCCTTTCCCTTCTCCAGGGGATCTTCCCAACCCAGGGATCGAACCCAGGTCTCCCGCATTGCAGGCGGATTCTTTACCAGCTGAGCCACAATGTGAATATAGAACCAACCTGAGACGCATGGCGTGTCTGCCTTGGTGCGGTGGCCATGAAGACACACCACTCAGATCCTTCACTTTGGGAGCGCAACTGACAGACGAGCTCACTGCCCCGGCTCTGGATCTATCTCCAGATTTGCTCCAAGGCCTCAGTCCTGCAGCTCAGTGACTGAGCGCAGGCCCATTCCCACGACACAAAACTCCTCCGACAGGCATCTTTGGTGGGAAAACTCCCCATCACGTCGGCCGCTGCCTTCTGGACGCTGCATCACAGGCTTGGTTCTTCCTACCCGTTTCCCCCTCTCCCTCAGCCACACCGCATGCCTTCTAACGGCTCTCCCGCCTTCTGCTGCCCTGCCCCTTCGCAGTTAACAAGTATTCCACTCAGTTAATCTTCTGAACAGTTGATTCCATCTTAGTGTTCTTCTCGCCCAACCTGAACTGTCATTCATTGTTTCTCCCCTATCCTCTCTGCTCCATTTTCTCAGTGTGCTTATCACTGAGTCAGCTCTTCTTCTACCAACAGACCCCCTCTGTTGTACCCCATCTCCTGATTACGGGCCTTGCTCTCGCATGACTCAGCCCCTCATTTTGAAGCAGTGCATCCTTCAACAGCTTCCTAAAGAGAATTGCAAGGAATGTAAATTCTAAAACCTTCTGTACACATGCACTCAGTGTTCATCACAGCACTGTTTACAGTCTCCAGGTGAGTGTTCAGTGTCTGTAAGACAGCTCAAAGGAGAAGGCTCAGAATATTACCTACAGCCCCTAAGGAGGAACTAAAAGTCCTTGGCTTTGTTTAGTGGCTTTTTGCCTTGCTTAACAATATTTCTTTTTTCCTGCATTTCCTCACTTCTCTAATTTTAAATTTCTGCTTTGGCTAGAGTCTTTCTACAGACAAGAGGCAGGCAGAGGAAATGGTAAGTGGAATAAGCCAGTCACTGAAAGACAAATACTGTTAAGATTCTACTTACACGGGGTACAGGGAGTAGTCAACTTCATAGGGACAAAGTAGAAAGATGGCTCTTAGGAGAGGGGAGCCTGGGGAATTATTGTTTTCATAGGTACAGGGTTACTATTTGGGGGCTTCCTAGGTGGCACAGTGGTTAAAAATCTGCCTGCCAATGTAGGAGTTGCAAAAATTGCAGGTTCAATCCCTGGGTCGGGATGATCCCTTGGAGAGGAAATAGCAACCCACTCCAGTATTCTTGCCTGGAGAATCCCATGGACAGAGGAGCCTGGAAAGCTACAGTCCACGGGGTTGCAAAGAGTCAGACACAACTAAGGGATTAAGCGCGTGCGCACACACACATACACGCACACACACAGAGAAGGCTACTGTTTGGGGAAACAAAAACCTTTGGAAATGGATGTGGTGATGGCTGCTCAACAACGTGATAGGTGTAAACTTCTCCCAGTGCCACAGTTTGTTTACCCATTCATCCATCCATGGACACTCGAGTCATTTTCACTTTTTGCCCATTGAGAATAATGCTGCTGTATATGCGGGTGCACAACTATTTCTTTGAGTCCCTGATTTTGCTTCTTCTGGGTATATGCCCAGAAGAGGAATTCCTGAGTCATATGACAATCCTGCTTAATAGTCCAAGGAGTCGCCATACCATTTGCCACAGCAGCTAATCCATGTTACATGGTCATCAGCAAAACACAAGGGCTCCAATCTCTCTACATCCTCCTCAATCTTTATTGTTTTCTGCTTAAAAAAAAAAAAAAAAATCCTAATGCATGTCAAACCACAAACTCACTTCCAATCAATTTTACCGTTTTTGTAAAGTTCTGTGCCTACAAGGTGTGACTTGTTGACTGCACTCAAGGCTGACTCTNAACACTTTCACCACTTGCACCCTATGCTGGACTTCATGAGAGTCCTGGTGAGCATCCAGTACATCACACAAGCCTGGGAACCGCCCCCCCGAGCTCTAGGTTCTCCAAAATTCCCCCACCAAGAAGTCATCTGTTTTCTGAGCCCAGTCGCAGACCCTAATGGAGCAGTTCTACCACCTGGCACTATCTCAATCTGCTTCCAGATGCTAGTGGATTTGCCAGACTTGTCTGCTTCTCCAAGGCACCCTTATATAACAAAAGTACCACAATTTGACCTCTGAGAAATGACTGGAAAGTCTCTCCTGCTTCTTCCAAGCATGGAAGTTCATACAGGGTCATGGAGAAGATGCTCTGATGAAACAGCTAGATTGAGTGGAATTTGTTGTTGATGACAGCCAAGCCCAGAACAGATAATCCTACAGGAAGCAATGGAACTGACTTGAATCTCTCCTTTACACAGAAGATTTAGAGTGTGACCTTTAACAAAACTTCAGTTCATTCCAGTGTTGAGCATCAGCTCCACATAATTAACCAGGGATGTTGTCCTTATGACTGACAGGCTGGCAGTGATTAATTATCTTAATATTTGCTCCAGGTTCTGGGGATGTGCAAAGTGATTAAAGAAGGGGTTTTGGAAAGAGTGACTTGTTTGTTCTTGATCCCTAATTGTTTGCTAAATGCTTCACCATAATTACATGTAACATCTCTATGCTCCCTCAGGTAATGTGTGCATAATATGGAAGTAAATATGAAATTCCTAAAGTACAAACACTGTGGGGATTGAAGGCAAGCTGAGAAATTCCAGAAGGCATCAATTATGTGACTTGCCAACCCAAGGCTCCCTTCTCATATTACCCTGATTCATACAGTAACATGAGAAAAAATGAGTGTAACAGGCAGGAAGAAGACCAGAGGTCCCCAAGAGGCAGAAGGAAATAAACTGCAACGGGCAGATGTTTTTTCTTCCCTACACAAAATTAAAAGAGGTTTCTTTTAATTCTGTGTTGACAACACCTTGTTCCTGTCTCTTATACACATCTAGATGTGTATAAGAGACAGAGGCTGGGATTCAAAACCGAGTCATTGTTCCCGTCCCTCAGGGGCCATGCTGCTCTCAGATTGCACAGCTGGAGGTTGAGTCTTGGGGGGCTGGGCAATGTGGGAGAGGTCAGGAGGATGCCGATGAAATGGAAGATGGGCACAGACAGGGCAGCTCGGACCACAGTGGCAGAGCAGGGCTCAGCCAGCAAGGTCCAGAGCCTCGGAGCTCAGGGAGTGAAATGCTGAGAATCACGTGACACTGAGTGCTCATTCTTTTACAGCTGAGGTCTTGGCTTCTGCCAGTCAATCCAGTAGCCATGACCTGGGGCCGCAGTGATTTGGACGGTCAAGGAAGAAATCTACAACTTTCCCTGCACTCAGTGCAGCGAGTCCTATGAGCCAATTACCCCAGACACACAGGGGCCCCCACACAGCCACAGCTTCCTCCAGCCCTGCCCTCCCATCAGGGCCCCTGAACACACCAGGATGAGCTGCCTCATTGGCATCAGCTCCTCTACCCTGCCCCCCACCCCCCAGACCCCACTGGTCTGTCTCCAGTGTGCTGTTTCCGCTTGGGACCGTCTCCTGCTTGAACACATGTACATCTACCGGCGCTGTATACTCAGCTGTTCTGTTGCTTGCTTGTTTACAATTCCCAGTGTCCTTCATTTGCTCAACAAAATCTTACTGAACGCGTATTATGTGCTGAGTCCTAGGTGGACACCAAAGATGCAGAAGTGAATATGATAAGCCCCGTCCATAGGAGCTCACAGTTTCCAGGAGACAGATAGATAAACAGTCTCTCCATGGTGTGGTCTGAAGGGGATGGAGGTGAAGGGGGCTGTGGAGGTTCAGGCAGGGCTCCCCCCCACCGCCAGTGCAGCAGAGGGAGCCACTGAAAGCTTCTTAGGGAAGAGAAGGTGTTAGATTCGTACACCTCTTCTGTGACAAGGACTGAGGCATCTAGCTGTGATTCATTTATTCATCCATTCATCCAAACTAATATTTAATAGCTCCCACCATGTGCTGGCTCAGTCAGTAAAGAACCTGCCTGCAATGCAGGAGACCTGGGTTCAGTTCGATCCCTAGGTGGGAAGATCCCCTGGTGAAGGGAATGGCAGCCCACTCCAGTATTCTTGCCTGGAGAATCCCATGGACAGAGGAGCCTGGCGGGCTACANGTCAGTAAAGAACCTGCCTGCAATGCAGGAGACCTGGGTTCAGTTCGATCCCTAGGTGGGAAGATCCCCTGGTGAAGGGAATGGCAGCCCACTCCAGTATTCTTGCCTGGAGAATCCCATGGACAGAGGAGCCTGGCGGGCTACAGTCCATGGGGTCACACAGAGTCAGGCACGACTGAGAAACTAACACTTTCACCACTTGCACCCTATGCTGGACTTCATGAGAGTCCTGGTGAGCATCCAGTACATCACACAAGCCTGGGAACCGCCCCCCCGAGCTCTAGGTTCTCCAAAATTCCCCCACCAAGAAGTCATCTGTTTTCTGAGCCCAGTCGCAGACCCTAATGGAGCAGTTCTACCACCTGGCACTATCTCAATCTGCTTCCAGATGCTAGTGGATTTGCCAGACTTGTCTGCTTCTCCAAGGCACCCTTATATAACAAAAGTACCACAATTTGACCTCTGAGAAATGACTGGAAAGTCTCTCCTGCTTCTTCCAAGCATGGAAGTTCATACAGGGTCATGGAGAAGATGCTCTGATGAAACAGCTAGATTGAGTGGAATTTGTTGTTGATGACAGCCAAGCCCAGAACAGATAATCCTACAGGAAGCAATGGAACTGACTTGAATCTCTCCTTTACACAGAAGATTTAGAGTGTGACCTTTAACAAAACTTCAGTTCATTCCAGTGTTGAGCATCAGCTCCACATAATTAACCAGGGATGTTGTCCTTATGACTGACAGGCTGGCAGTGATTAATTATCTTAATATTTGCTCCAGGTTCTGGGGATGTGCAAAGTGATTAAAGAAGGGGTTTTGGAAAGAGTGACTTGTTTGTTCTTGATCCCTAATTGTTTGCTAAATGCTTCACCATAATTACATGTAACATCTCTATGCTCCCTCAGGTAATGTGTGCATAATATGGAAGTAAATATGAAATTCCTAAAGTACAAACACTGTGGGGATTGAAGGCAAGCTGAGAAATTCCAGAAGGCATCAATTATGTGACTTGCCAACCCAAGGCTCCCTTCTCATATTACCCTGATTCATACAGTAACATGAGAAAAAATGAGTGTAACAGGCAGGAAGAAGACCAGAGGTCCCCAAGAGGCAGAAGGAAATAAACTGCAACGGGCAGATGTTTTTTCTTCCCTACACAAAATTAAAAGAGGTTTCTTTTAATTCTGTGTTGACAACACCTTGTTCTGCTTAGAGCTAACCACTGTGTTTTTCTTATGGAAATGTTTTTCTTAAGCTATGTTAATGAAATGTATTTGCTTTGGAATTTGCCTTTCTTCAAAATGGTTCCCCCTAAGATTAACTTTTTTCTTTTCCCAAACCTTGGGCTGATAATGGCTCAACAAACTAGTTTTCTTGTCAATTGTTTTATGACCAGGGTGGGGGTGGGGGATGACACACCTCATGCCATCTGATCTCAAAAATGCATATTGTGGGAAAGAGGCCTGGTGAAATGCCTTCAGCCTTGTGGTGTCTCTCTTATCTCATTTAATAGCTTTCTAACAGACATAACCAGTAGTCAGGTATGGATGTGAGAGTTGGACTATAAAGAAAACTGAGCGCTGAAGAATTGATGCTTTGCACTGTGGTGTTGGAGAGGACTCTTGAGAGTCCCTTGGACTGGAAGGAGATCGAACCAGTCCATCCTAAAGGAGATCAGTCCTGAATAGTCATTGGAAGGACTGATGTTGAAGCTGAAACTCCAATACTTTGGCCACCTGATGCAAAGAGCTGACTCTTTTGGAAAGACCCTGATGTTGGGAAAAATTGAGGGCAGGAGGAGAAGGAGATGACAGAGAATGAGATGGTTAGATGGTATAACTGACTCAATGGACATGAGTTTGGGTGGATTCCGGGAGTTGGTGATGATGGTCAGGGAGGCCTGATGTGCTGCGGTTCATGAGGTTGCAAAGAGTCGGGCACGACTGAGTGGCTGAACTGAACTGAACAGACATAAAGTGAAAGAGAAAGTCACTCAGTCATGTCTGACTCTTTGTGATCCTGTGTACAATACAGTCCATAAAATTCTCCAGGCCAGAATACTGGAGTGGGTAGCCGCTCCCTTCTCCAAGGGATCTTCCCAACCCAGGGATCGAACCCGGGTCTCCCGCATTATAGGTGGATTCTTTACCAATTGAGCCACCAAGGAAGCCCATAAAGCACCCTGCTAAAAGCTAGCAAGGGGGACACTCTTTCTGCCCCTTCTAATGTCTATCTCAGAAGCTTTCCCTATCTCTATTATACTTTAATAAAACTTTGCTACACGAAAAGCTCCAGGTAGTCAAGCCTCGTCTCTGACCCCAGATCAAAATCCTCTCCTCTGGAGGTCACGAATCTTGGCGTAATGCACAGCTGGCAGCAGCAACCTTTCAAAAGCAGCCCTTGTGGAATTTTCTAGCAAGGCATCTTACTGCAAGGCATCTATGTGTGTTTAGGAAGCAAGCGCGTGACAGTGGGTGAGGCAATGAGTAAGTTTCAGTGCCGTCAGGAGACCTGGGTTCTAAATCTGGTGTGGTCACATTGTCCCTGAGTGTAGGAAAGGAATCTGGGGCACAGAATCTGGCTGAGCCTTCATAGATCTTTCTGAGCCAAGTGCCTGGACCCATCTCCCAGGCTACTGGATCCCAGGTTCCTGGTGAGAAAGGGAAAAACATGTCCTGAGTCTGGTATTCTCTCCTAACGTGCAGGGGTAGCCACAGCCTGGCTCTCACCATCCAGCCTCCACTGCTCATCCCTCCCAGCAACTGCTGGGCTCAGAAGAGGTCGGTTGATTGGGATGGGGAGTAACAGAGAGCAGCTGAGACACGTGTTGGGACTCTTCTGTTCCCAGAACCTTCCGTTCTGATTTGTCTTTTTTAGGAGTCAGAAAACTCAGCAGTGGCCACAGAACTGGAACAGGTCAGTTTTCATTTCAATCCCAGAGGAAGGCAATGCCAAGGAATGTTCAAACTACTGCACAGTTGGATTCATTTCACACACTCAAAAGTAATGCTCAAAATTCTCCAAGCCAGGCTTCAATGGTATGTGAACCAAGAACTTCCAGATCTTCAAGATGGGTTTAGAAAAGGCAGAGGAACCAGAGATCAAATTGATCATCGAAAAAGCAAGAGAATTCCAGAAAAAAGTCACTTCTGCTTTATTGACTACACTAAAGCCTTTGACTGTGTGGATCACAACAAACTGTGGAAAATTCTTAAAGAGATGGGAATACCAGATCACCTTACCTGCCTCCTGAGAAACCTGTATACAAGTCAAAAAGCAATAGTTAGAACCAGACATGAAACAACAGACTGGTTCAAAATTGGGAAAGGAGTACGTCAAGGCTGTATATTATCACCCTGCTTATTTAACTGAGATGCAGAATATATCATGCAAAATGTCAGGCTGGATGAAGCACAAGCTGGAATCAAGATTGCCGGGAGAAATATCAATAATCTCAGATATGCAGATGACACCACCCTTATGGCAGAAAGAGAAGAACTAAAGAGCCTCTTGATGAAAGTGAAAGAGGAGAGTGAAAAAGCTGGCTTAAAACTCAGCATTCAGAAAACTAAGATCACAGCATCTGGTCCCATCACTTCATGGCAAATAGATGGATGGGGAAACAACAGAAACAGTGACAGACTTTATTTTCTTGGGCTCCAAAATCGCTGCAGATGGTTACTGCAGGCATGAAATTAAAAGATGCTTACTCCTTGTAAGGAAAGCTATGACCAACCTAGACAGCATTTTAAGAAGCAGAGACATTACCATCTAGTCAAAGCTATGATTTTCCCAGTGGTCATGTATGCATGTGAGGGTTGGACCATAAAGAAAGCTGAGTGCCAGAGAATTGATGCTTTTGAATTGTGGTGTTGGAGAGGACTCTTGAGAGTCCCTTGGACTGCAAGGAGATCCAACCAATCAATCCTGAAGGAAATCAGTCCTGAATGTTCATTGGAAGGACTGATGTTGAAGCTCCAATATTTTAGCCTCCTAACGTGAAGAACTGACTCTGGAAAAGACCCTGATACTGGGGAAGATTGAAGGCAGAAGGAGAAGGGGATGATAGAGGAGATGGTTGGATGGCATCACTGACGCAATGGACATGAGTTTGAGCAAGGTCCAGGAGTTGGTGATGGACAGGGAAGCCTGGTGTACTGCAGTCCATGGGCTTGCAAAGAGTTGGACGTGGCTGAGTGACTGAACTGTACCACGGACAGGGACAGCTCTGGTTCCTGAAAATGAAATCAGACTGGATCTGTGATGGGTGGGAAGGTCATAAGTATAGACCGGTACACATGGGGACTCTGTGGCCCAAAAAGCAGAGGGAGTTTTCCAGCCTCAAGCTAAATCTGATTGCTGAGGGCAAGTCGTGTTTGGCTGTTCATGCTGCGTGCCAGGGCTTGCCCGGTGGTGCAAGTGGTAAAGAACACACCTGCCAATGCAGGAGACATAAGAAATGCGGGTTCGATCCCTGGGTTGGGAAGATCCCCTGGAGGAGAGCGTGGCAGCTCACTCCAGTATTCTTGCCTGGAGAATCCCATGGACAGAGGAGCCTGGAAGGCCCCAGTTCATAGGGTCAAAAACAGTCAGACATAACTGAAATGACTTTGTTCGCATGCATGCTGCATGCCATATCTGGTATGCTGTCCCTGTGGCTGAATTCTGGGTTTCCTGAAGACAGAGCCATCCCTGGCTCATCTGTATCTCCAGACCCCAGCCCAGGCCAGCCACCAAGGAGGTGCTCAGTGGACACTGTTTTAACTTCTCCGTTGATCCAAGTCCTCCCATGAGCATCACTGTCGGCCAAGCCAAGGAACATCTCCTTGTGGTTACAGCCCAGCCGAGTTTGAGAAGGTGCCTGTGCTTAGAGTTGGCATTACTATTTCACACGACAAACCTTCAGTGTGTTATTGTGGCTTCTTACCAAACTCTCAGCAATATTCAGCAATATGTAAATTCTCAGCAATAAGACTAGGAATTATAAATTCATATCCTCTGAATCTTTAATAACGCCTGACAGAGATATTTGTAGAATATCCACATGAAATGCTGCAGAGAGAGAGCCAGAGGGACAGAGACTTAGAGAAACAAAGATACTAAACAGAAATCAAGAAGAACATGATGCATCAATGAGTCACTACAATTATTCATTGTTCCACAAAGCAGAAGAGGACCCTTTTGAGCAGGTAGGGCTCACAGGTCAGCATTAAGACAGTTCTTTATTTAGTCTCATCAAGAAGAGAAAGTAAACATCAGGATTCACGGTTGGTTTAAAGCCAGCTTCCCCTCAGACTCATATGCAGGACAAGTATTGACTCTATTCATCTTCCCTGCAGTGTAAGCTCTGGGCAACATCTTTGAGTCCAGACATTAGTCACTGGCTGTCACTTGCCTGTGGTGGAGAAACACACTGCTCAGTAAAGCCTCACAGCAGAGAGCTTGACGTCAGGTTCACAGAAGCACCGGTGTGAGTCACAGCCCTTCCTGCAGATAAGCTATTTGGTTGACACACGCAACAGCTGACCAGCTGAAGGATGATAAAATCAGGAGAGATGAACCTTCCCCACCCTTAGGAGGCTCCCACCTGGATGGTCAAATGAGGGTCTGAAGGCCCCTGACAAGGAGGTGTGGTTTTGGAACAATAGTCTGATTGTAACTGGTTACTATTGGAGACCACGTGGCTCTGCTTGACTCACCAAATCAAGCCCAGGCTGCTTAACCCCAACAGCAGAGCATGACGTCCGGGTCGTCCTGCCACTTTAGACTTGCCTTCCACCCATCCTAACCTGTATCCTTGCTCTGGACTCAGTGAGCATCTCAGTTAGGCATATGTGCTAACAGCGTGAGGGACTTCCCAGGTGGCTCAGACGGTAAAGCGTCTGTCTACAATGCGGGAGATCCGGGTTCAATCCCTGGGTCCAATCCCTGGGTCAGGAAGATCCCCTGGAGAAGGAAATGGCAACCCACTCCANTCAGTGAGCATCTCAGTTAGGCATATGTGCTAACAGCGTGAGGGACTTCCCAGGTGGCTCAGACGGTAAAGCGTCTGTCTACAATGCGGGAGATCCGGGTTCAATCCCTGGGTCCAATCCCTGGGTCAGGAAGATCCCCTGGAGAAGGAAATGGCAACCCACTCCAGCACTATTGCCTGGAAAATCCCATGGATGGAGGAGCCTGGTAGGCTACAATCCACGGGATCACAAAGAGTCAGACACGACTGCGTGACTTCACTTCACTACCAGCGCGGCCATTCAAACCTCCATGCCTTTGCCTCTGCTTCCCTCTGGGGAATGTGTTTCCTCTCTTCCCTGCTCCCCATCATCTCCTTAATCCCCTGGGGACTCCCAGGCATCTTTTAGGATCCCAGCCTGAGTCATCCATCCCTCTGCAGCCCAGACGTGGGCATCATGTGCCCCTCCCCCATTAATTCCTGTGTTAGAGGAATGTGCTTAGTGCTTCCGTTAAGTTGAGAACCCTAAGATTGCCCAATAGCTCTACCACCCCCATCCCCCTACTGTACAGCAGAATGAAATTTGAGAAAGTTATTCTAGGTCAGGGGTGGGCATACCTTAGTCCAAGCTGTTGTGTTGACTTCATTCTCATTAGCGATGATTGGTCATGACCCAGGAATGCACTTAGAATGGCATTGCATTTGGAATGGCATTTCCCTGGAGAAGATTATTGGTTCAGAGGCATGTGCAAGAGCTGGTCTGATGGGAAAGAAGACATGATCTTTACCTGTAGAGCTGGCAGGGAACCTCTCTCTCCCTTTCCCTCTCCTCCTCCCCCTCCTTCTTCATCTCTATCTCCATCTCTATCTCTTCGTCTCTCCTCAACTCAAATTGCAGCCATGAAATTAAAAGACACATACTCCTTGGAAGAAAAGTTATGACCAATCTAGATGGCATATTCAAAAGCAGAGACATTACTTTGCCAACAAAAGTCTGTCTAGTCAAGGCTGTGATTTTTCCAGTGGTCATGTATGGATGTGAGAGTTGGACTGTGAAGAAGGCTGAGGACCGAAGAATCAATGCTTTTGAACTGTGGTGTTGGAGAAGATTCTTGAGAGTCCCCTGGACTGCAAGGAGATCCAACCAGTCCATTCTGAAGGAGATCAGCCCTGGGATTTCTTCAGAGGGACTGATGCTGAAGCTGAAACTCCAGTACTTTGGCCAGCTCATGCAAAGAGTTGACTCATTGCAAAAGACTGTGACGCTGGGAGGGATTGGGGGCAGGAGGAGAAGAGGATGACAGAGGATGAGATGGCTGGATGGCATCACTGACTTGATGGACGTGAGTCTGAGTGAACTCCAGGAGTTGGTGATGGACAGGGAGGCCTGGCGTGCTGCGATTCATGGGGTCACAGAGAGTCAGACACAACTGAGCAACTGAACTGAGCTGAGGACAATCATTGGCCCAATGGCAACTTGACCATGAAGAAAACCAGCCTTTGTGTATCCAGCTTCATGGGTGCCCGAAGGCAGGTAGGGAGAAACTGTATCCTCCATGACACCATGGAACCTCTGGATTCTCCAACCACGGGTTTTTCTCTTAGGAATCCATTTCCTTACTCTGTGAACCAGTCTGGATTGGGTTGTCCATCCCTCATAGTGGAAACCCTGAATGACCCAGTGTAGAAATCTTTGTATCCCAGTGCCCAGCAGAAAACATGGTAACTGTGTAAAAACTAAAGTGTAAACATTGTGTGTACAAGTTCTATTGCTGATGAAGGGAAAGAATGGATGAGAAAGAGGAGAAAAATCACTGAGTGCAGTGAGTCCATCAACCACCAGGTTGGGGCGGATCAAGGGCAGATAAGAGCCACTTCACACGTGTTCAACAGTGGACTCAGAACTCACCCTGTCCCTAGTTTCAAACGCTAGGCTATCTTATCTCTACCTTTGGTCTTGCCTGGAGGCCCAGAGCACACAAAAGGCATTATTGGGACACACCGTGTATTCCATACTCAAGGAGCTTTATCAGGAAAAAATTTAAAGGTATATATTTTAGTAGTGGCCCAGAGGATATTATTTTGTATTTTTCCTTGTGCACCAGCATTACAAAACAAAATTCTGTTATCTTAACAAAACCACCAGTCTCTCTCTCCAGGGCCTCTGCTGATCATTCTCAACTGTCAACATTGTTTTCATGCCTTCATGGTAATCAATAGCTCTTCCTGCTTCATATGTTTTTTCACTTAACTCTTTCATTCACAGGGAAATCTTTGCCTGTATAATCATCGTATTCATTATTTGTAATGTCTATATGCCATTCCATCCTGGCAATAGGTTGATTTGGCAGGGTCTGCCTTTGGTCATGTGGACTGTGCCTGGTTTTTCCCTGCGATAATCCAGCTCTACTGATAGAACAGCTACTCAAGATGTTAACCCACCAATACTTTTTTTTTTTGGTGACGATCAGAGGGTAGAATGAGAAATAGGGGTCTCAAGTCCCTGCCATCCATCAGTTTCAATCAGGATGCATTTGTCTGCAAGGACTGAAACCCAAATTGGCAGAAATTAAAAGGGGGGATTTTAGTGTAGGGATANTTCATGCCTTCATGGTAATCAATAGCTCTTCCTGCTTCATATGTTTTTTTATTTAACTCTTTCATTCACAGGGAAATCTTTGCCTGTATAATCATCGTATTCATTATTTGTAATGTCTATATGCCATTCCATCCTGGCAATAGGTTGATTTGGCAGGGTCTGCCTTTGGTCATGTGGACTGTGCCTGGTTTTTCCCTGCGATAATCCAGCTCTACTGATAGAACAGCTACTCAAGATGTTAACCCACCAATACTTTTTTTTTTTGGTGACGATCAGAGGGTAGAATGAGAAATAGGGGTCTCAAGTCCCTGCCATCCATCAGTTTCAATCAGGATGCATTTGTCTGCAAGGACTGAAACCCAAATTGGCAGAAATTAAAAGGGGGGATTTTAGTGTAGGGATGGGGGCTTCCCTGATGACTCAAATTGTAAAGAATCTGCCTGCAATGCCAGAGACCTAAGTTCGACCCCTGGGTCGGAAAGATCCCCTGGAGAAGAAAATGGCTGCCCACTCCAGTATGCTTTCCTGGAGAATTCCATGGGCAAAGAGTTGGACACGATTGAGCCACGAACACTCTCATTTTCAGAGGAGGACACTTGGGAACCAAGGCTCCGGGGAGCAGCTAGGAACCTTCTTTCCGTGCTCTTCCTACGCCTCCCTTTCTGTCTGTCTCTACCTATCTCTGCCTGTCCCTCTTTCTGTCTCTCGGTCTCTCTCTGCCTGTCCCTCTTTCTGTCTCTCGTCTCCCTGTCTCTCTTTGCCTCTCTCCTCTCGTCTCCCTGTCTCTCTGTCAGTCGGTCTTTCCGCCTCTTTCTCTGTCTCACTGTTCCTCTATATCTCCTTCTCTGTCCCTCTCTTTCTCCTCTCTTCTCTCTGTCAGCCTGTCTCTCTATCTCTGTCTCTCTGCATCTCTCTCTCTTCTTCTTGTCTCCAATACCACTGGCCCCCAAATATGCACTGACCCTCTCGTCCAGTCCCATCATCAATTGATCCCGGACTGAAATGCCCAGAAGACTGTGCTCATCTCTGGCCAGATGTGTGGAGGGGGCAGTAATGTCTTACAAACCTACCCACCAACTTCTGTCTCTTCAACCAGGACTAAAAGTGGAGCTGTTTCCTTTAAAAGCAGGCCCCTTGAATTGAACCTGGTTCTGTTGCCCACTCCTTTCTGATCTTGGATAAGTTGTGCCTCAGTAGTGAGCTCCCTGTCACTGGACATAATCAAGCTGGAAAACATCCGTGGACTGTGCTTAGCTGATATTACTTGAACATTTACTATATGCCAAGCATAGTATACCTGAAGCAGGGCATGGCAACCCACTCCAGTATTCTTGCCTGGAGAGTCCCATGGGCAGATATTGACAGGCTACAGTCCATAGGGCTGCAAAGAGTTGGATACAACTGAAGTGACTTAGCACGCATGCACACAAGCATAGTATACGGGCTTTACATGAGCTAACTCACTGAATCTTCACCACTTCTTAAGATGAGGAAACTGAGGGACAAAAGATCAAGTACCCAGCTCTGGACCAGACAACTGATGTTCAGTATTCAAAGAAGTACAAATCTGAAAGCGGTACCACTTCCATTCCATTCTGCAGACTGGCAAACAGGAATGCTGGGTGATGCAAGTATAGATCTGGATGTGAGCAAAGTGACCCCCTCCTGTGACACTGATGGGAGTGGGGTGTGGAAGAGCCTTTCTGCAGAGCAGAAGCCCAGAGGCTTCTTGGTGAGTTTCTTTTCAGTGACCCAGCAAGCCCACATTCATGTTCAAATCCCAGAGGAACTGTCCCCAAGAACTCAAGGAGGTGGCCTCAGAGATGTTCATTCCACTGTTGTTTACAGTGGCAAGGGACTGTAAACACCCAGGCTTCCACATGGAAGATGGAAGTGAACATGCGTTGTACACATCTATGTAGGAGTCAGCTGAATTTCTAAACCAGCACGTGGAGTGAAAAGCCTGCAGAAAAATAGAATCTAATATATTATCCATTTTATAAAAGATATACATATATTCCTAAAACATTGGTATCTAATTTCCTTGGGTTATACAAGTAAATAAATGTTTGGAAGGACACCCAGTATGTGAGAATGAATGTGTATGGAAGGAGAGGACAACTGGATTGGGAAGAGAAGATTAAGGGAGGAAAAAAATTAAATGGAATGAAATAAAAATTTAAAAACAATCACCCTGAAAACTCAACTTCTGAGGATCAGCCCAGCCAGGTGCAAAGAACTGCTGTGGAAGCCAGATGGTTCTCTCTGAACTGGAAGATAAGGGGCCACGCAAGGCCTGCCATCCTGCCATCCTTCTCTGAAAGCGGCATTTCCAAGTCTCCTTGCAATGCATGGATGCGGCATCACGTTTGTTCTGGACTTTTCCCATGTCTGGAATATTTAAAAGACACTTAGAAATCTACTTGGTATTTAGGAAAGGATGGAAGCAGCTCATTTTTCACGCTTTATTTCTCCCTTAGGTCTGGTGGGAATAAAAGCCTAAAGGAAAAATGAGACGATTTGAAAAGAATCTTTGGAGAGTTCTATGCTGCTCACATCCAAGGGACCCTTCAGTTCAGTTCAGTTCAGTTCAGTCGCTCAGTCATGTCCGACTCTTTGCGACCCCATGAATCGCAGCACGCCAGGCCTCCCTGTTCATCACCATCTCCTGGAGTTCACTCAGGCTCACGTCCATAGAGTCCATGATGCCATCCAGCCATCTCATCCTCGGTTGTCCCCTTCTCCTCCTGCCCCCAGTCCCTCCCAGCATCAGAGTCTTTTCCAATGAGTCAGCTCTTCTCATGAGGTGGCCAAAGTACTGGAGTTTCAGCTTTAGCATCATTCCTTCCAAAGAAATCTCAGGGTTGATGAGAAACATTGTTTTCCGGGTGTACCCAGCTGTCTTTCTCCAGGAGACAAAGCCAGGCCCTGCTCCCAGCTCCGTAGCATCCATGAGCATCGGCACCTGGTCCACAGTGCCCATGGCTCAGCTGGTGTGAGTTGAGGACCCAAGAGGGCTTGGGGGTTGCGGTAGGTTGAATGGTGGTCCTCCCTCTCAAAAGCTGTGTCTGCTTGGAGGCTGTGAATGTGACCTTCTGAAGCCTATTCATGGCTTCCTGCAGTTAAGACCGCCTTGGGAAGCAGAGAACAAAACGCTGAAGAAGATAGATGGTCTCCCTGAATCCAGTCCCTTCTTCAGTGAACATAACTCTTATCACACGACCATAAGGACCCACTGGCTGCAGACAGAGTCCAACCCTCAACCTGGAGACCAAGGCCTTGCTGACCCCCAGAGTTCACACCGGCCTCCCAGCAGTTTCCCCTGAGAGGATCACAGCTCACCCTCTGGCTCCCAAAATAGTTCCATTTCTACACGTCTCTGGTACCCTGGTAAAGGGCAAATGCCCCAGAAAGAGAGCATGGACTAAAGCTAATTAATATAAGTGGAAAGTGTCATCAAATTTTATGAGCATTAGGACCTTGAAGCTGATTAATTACAAAGAGAAAAGAAAGATCTGCTTAAGTGCAGTCGGTTTTTCCCACCCTGACCCCAGAAAGATGCTGTCACAGACATCTCTGCCCACCTGAGCTACCATGCTGGTGGCTTTGTTGCTATGGAATATTTTTCTCATAACAGGGTTGCAAGGTTAAGGTTCATATGAATTTTTCATTTCAACAGATGTTGGCAGATTGCCTTCCTGAAACGTTGTAACAACTCCCACTTCCGCCCACAATGTATGAGAGAGACTTTCTTCTGAATGCTCTCTAGCAACAATTATCACTGTTGAATTTTACTAGGCTTTGGGGGATAAAGTGCTATATTGTAACTTTAATCTGCATATTATTGACTGCTGGTGAATTTCCATATTAATTTTTGGCCATTTGCATTTGCCGTTGTAGACATTGCTTCTTCATACAGGTGACCCATTTTTCCTACTGTATTGTTTGTTTTTATCAGATTTTAAAGCCATGAGTATACGTTGAATATAGGGCTTCCCAGGTGGCTCAGTGGCAAAGAATCCGCCTGCCACTGCGGGAGATGTGTGTTTGATCCCTGGGTCAGGAAGATCCCTTGGGAGAGGAGATGGCAACCCACTCCAGTATTCTTGCCTGGAAAATTCCGTGGACAGGGAAGCCTGGTGGGTTACAGTCCATGCGTTCACAATCAAACATGACTTAGCAACTAAACAACAATACGTTGTATATATATTGACTATCACATGTGCTATGCATGTTTTTTTCCAAATCTGCCATTTGTATGATTACTTTGTTCACGGGAGATTTCTTGCCATATATATTTAAAATTTTTATGTAACCAAGCGTGTCTACTTTCCTTCTACAGCATCCAGATTATTGGTCTTTGTTCCGAAAGTTTCTCTTAGCCCACCCCTAGATGATACGGTTTATCTTGCAAATTTAAATTTATCTTTTGAAACACAGTCTGCAACCCATCTAAAAGTTTTGTATGATCTAAAATAACAATTCAATTTTGTTTCCTTCGAAATGGATAACCAGCTGTGTCATCATTCCTTAAAAAAATCATTTTCTCCTTTATTGAGCTACCATTTACGTTTCATACTAAGTGGGGCCTATTTTTGCATGCTTATGATTGCTTTCCTGCATTGGAGAAGGAAGTGGCAACCCACTCCAGTGTTCCCAGAGACGGGGGAGCCTTGTGGGCTGCCGTATATGCTGTCGCACAGAGTCGGACACGACTGAAGCGACTCCGCAGCAGCAGCAGCAGCAGCATGCTCAGTTTTGTTCACCTGATCTATTGATCTAGTCCCAACCCAATATGAGATTGATTTGGTTACAGGGGCTTTAAGCTACTCTGACTTCATGTAAGGCAAGTTGTTCATTTTTCATCTATACCTTTGACGTATCTGGTGGATCCTTTTTTCATGCCTACATTCATTTGGAATATGCGTGGGGACAATTATTAGGCATTTATTTTCCCATAAATGTATATATTATATTGTTCAATAACCTATCCCAGGGAGAGAAAAGGATTTTGAAATTCTAATTGAAGTTTTATTCCATTTACATATTTAATTTAGATGAACTGGCATTTTAATGATAAAACATATAGTTTTTCAATGCACAATATTCTTTCAGTTTTCTTTTCTTTTAAGTTGTTTGCCACACCATGTGGCATGCAGGACCTTAGTTCCCCGACCAGGGATGGAACCTGTGACCCTGCTTTGGCAGCGCAAAGCCTTAACCGCTGGACCACCAGGGAAGTCCTCATGAGATTCTTTCATTTGATCAGAACTTGGTTTTCTTTCCCTCAATGAGATTTTCTAATGTTCTTCATATAGATCCTGTCCTTCCTTATATTTATTTCTAAATATTTTAGAGTTTTTATCACTATTGTAAATGAAACATTTCTTCCGATTTCCATTTCTAGTTGCTTCTTATTGGAAGAGACAAAGTCGATTGATTCTTGTATTTTCAGCTTGCAACCATTTCATCTTTGCCATTCACTTTATTTTAAATATTTATTACTGGTTAGATTTTATCTTTTTAATCCAATATGAAAGCCTTCGTCTTTGGGGAAATCTAACCATTCACACTTAGTGTAATCACTGATAAACTTTATTCTATTCCTTACAGTTTATTTTATGTTTATTATTTTATTGGGCTTCCCCAGTAGCTGAGCGGTAAAGAATCTGCCTGCAATGCAGGAGCCGCAGGAGCTGTAAGTTCCATCCCTGGGTCTGGAAGATTCTCTGGAGGAGGGTGTGGCAACCCACTCCAATATTCTTGCCTGGAGAATCCCATGGACAGAAGAACCTGGCAAGCTACAGTCCATGGCGTCGCAAAGAGTTGGACATGACTGAGCGACTTAGTACGCATGCACTCATTTATTTCTTCCCATTGTTGATCTGGAACCTCTCTTATCCTTTCCATGTCATCAGTGGCTACTCACCCTTGGCCTGCTGTCTTCACTGAGTACATATTTGCTACAGATATTTGGAACTACTCTGTTAACTTGTCTCCTTCCCACCAAAGATACATAATATTTCCACCAAGATGCTCTATGTCACCCATAATTCCTCCTCACCCAGTGAGATGGGTGCTGGAAATACTTTCAATTTCCACTCCTACTTTTCCACCCAATTCACATAAGGCTGTGAGGGTGCTTTCACTCTTCCCTCTCACCCCCATCACTGACAGCTCCTAGGTTTTGTTGAGTTGGCTTTATGTACTCTCGGTTGTGTAGCGTAGTCTATCCTATTTCAGGAGTCTTTATTCAACAAACATATTACATGCCCAGACGGTCTGACCTTGTTCATTATTTAACTACATGCATATGTATGTATAACATATTTTATTACATGTCACTTATTCTCTATTGCTTCCTTGCTGTTCGTGTCCTCCATCCTGAGGCCTCTGAGTTCATTTACTATTTAATGAGCATCATTATCAGGCTTCCCCGGTAGCTCAGCTGATAAAGAACCTACCTTCAACGCAGGAGACCCAGGTTAGATTCCTGGGTTGGGAAGATGCCCTGGAGAAGGGTGTAATCGGGTCATTTTCCAGACAGATCATGTGGGTACACACTTCTGGTGAAGGACGTGTTTGGTGGAACCTGGAATTTGGCATCTCCACCCTCTGCGCCCAACTGTCTATAGGTGATGCTCCACTGTGGCCAATCTTCTAGCTGATGCAGAGGAGAAGTCTGAAATCAGCTGGATTCTTTTTCCCTGTAGCTAATTTGTTATTTATGCCCCAAAGCTTATGAGCATTCTCTTTATCTTTGGAGCTGGAGTCCTTTAGCAATATATGCAAAGACTGTGCTTTTTCTTATTAATCCCAGCTGGAATTTGGCAAACCCTTTCAATTCACAGACTCAGGAGGGTTTTTTGACAGAAAATTTGTCTTCTGTTATTTTTACCTTGTCTTTTCTCCATCTATCCCTTTTTCCTTTTTTTGAAGTCCTTACTGTTCATGCATTAAGTTCTCTGCATCTCTTTTCCTAGTCTCTTATTTTTTATCTTGTGATTTCTAAGTATTTATAATTTTTTCCCAAGATTTCAAATATTTTGAGTGCTTGTCTCTCTAAGCAATGGCTTAGACTTGAGTCTCAATCATGACCAAAATCTCCTATTTGTTTTTTAGCCTCAAGATCACATTTTTCGGCCCCAGAGAGTCTTATTCACACTATCATCTACATCTTGTTACAATCCTTTTGTTTTAAAATTCAAGTTGTCATCTGTCTTTACCAGCCCTCCATTTCACTAGGTATCTTCTCCAAGTATCATGATTTACCTCCCTCTCTCAGGCTTTGGACCCCTTAGATAGGTTATTTTTGTCACCTGTTTAGAACTCCAGTTTAGTTTGATTATTCATGCGTCCTAAGCAGCAGAAGTTCTGCGTGTGAGAAGGTAGGACTGGTGGTAGGCCCATGGGGAGTCCCCTGCTAAATAAGTCTCTTGCCTACAGGGGCTTCCCTGAGCTCAAGTCTTTGTATGCTGTCCAACATCAAGAGCAAAAGAGTTAGTCTTTTGTTCTATTAATTCTTCAGCACCAATTGCCAAGGGATCCATGTCCATACATGGAGGTAAACACTGGCCTTTCCCTCAAGGTCTCAAAGGATCAAGCACTTTCCACTGGGCATCTTAACATATTCAGTTCTCATTCTGGAACTCCTGTAAACTGATCTCGAGGTCCTTGCTCAGTCTGACATTTGGAACTGCCACAAATTCCAAGGCCTCACTTGAATTCATCTGCCTCTGGACCCCACAGGTGAGTGGGGAGAGAAAGAAGGGAGAGAAAGAGCTGGTCAGGTCACATATTTCCCAATTCTACATTTTTATCATTATTTGTATTAGATATTAGGTGGGACAACGGTACAAGGAAGTGAGCAGAAGAGAGAAGCATTCTGCAGTTCATCAAAATGTGAAGAAATGTGGGACTAATATTTATTGAGCACCTACTGTGTGCCTACAGACAGTCATCGACACTTTTGTACATTATCTCATTTCATCCTCCCTTCCAACTCAGAGTTAAATATATTCATCCCCATTTGTCTTAGTCAACTCAAGCTGCTCTAATGAAATACTACAGACTGAGTGGTTTAAACAGCAGATGTTTATTTCTCACAGTTCTGGAGGCTACACCATCCACAGTCTAGGAGCCAGCTGATTCAGTTCTGGTGAGAGCTCTCTTCCAAGCTTGCAGATGGTCATCTCCTTGCTGTGTCCTCATATGACAGAATAAAGAAGCTCTGGTGTTTCTGCCTCTTCTTATAAAGACGCTAATCCCATCATGGGGGTCCTAACCTCGTGACCTCATCTAAACTGACTTATCTCTCAAAGTGCTTACCTCCAAATACTGTCGTGTTTAGAGGTGGGGTTTCATCATCCGAATTGGGGAGGGGTACACCAGCACTCAGGCCTTCCTGGTGGCTCAGTGGTGAAGAATCCACCCGCAATGCAGGAGATGCGGGTTCAATCCCCGAATCGGGAAGATCCCCTGGAGAAGTAAATGGCAACCCACTTCAGTATTCCCAGAGGAACTTGGTGGGGTACATGCGGTTCAAGGGGTCTCAAAAGAGTCAGATACAGCTTAGCAACTAAACCATGACATCAGGAACATAAGCATTCATTCCATAACACCGTTATAGAAAACAGTCATAAATGAGATATTCAAGTAGATTAAATATTTTGTTCCAAGTCCAGCAGCTGAAAATGGCAGTGGTGAAATTGAAGCCAAGGTCTCCCTTATTCCAAGGGTCATGACCTTTGTACTACACCATGCCAAGCACAGACATTCTTTTAAAATCTTTGTCTTAAAGAACGCCTAACTCTGTCCAGGACTGCAGGTTATTTTGTAAGCCTTTACAGCATTTGCTTTTCCCTGCGGTAACACTACTTGGAATGAACTTGCTGTTCCTAAGCAGAGGCAGAATTCATTTTCCTCCTCTAGAATCTGCCAGGACTAAGAATAGGCCAGGGACGGTCTGTGTATTTAATAACACTCTGAGCCGGGAGCGCCAGCCTGGTGAGGCATCACCTCGGCTAGAGGAATGAGACTGGCAAGGGAGGCAGAGAGGGGCCTGTGGCCACTTTGCTGAGGCAGGGCTGAGGATCACCCGGGTTTGCCTCTGAGATGCTGGGTCAGGCACACACACACACTCATATGTGTATACGCATACACATGTGCATGCCCATACACGCATACATATACACATGTACGCGAATTCACACATACATGTACATGCCCTTATGCATACACACGTCTGTACACATACACACAGCATACACACATGATACAGTTTAAAACCTTTATCAGCTTGGTGTATGCTGGACTCTTTTATGAAATAGATGTAGTATAGAAGTAAAGAGTAAGCACTTTTCAGTCAATATCTTTATGTTTAAAAAATTGTCTTTTTTCAGTCCTGAATTATATTGCACAAGCAACATTCTGCTAACAATAAAGGAAATAAGAAGTAAGGGGAAACATTTGGTCAGAATGCCTCTAGTCCAGCCTAACACTCTCTTAATTCCCCAGTGTTTCTTTGCATGTCTTCTTCAGAGGGAGATGTATTTTGACAAAACTCCAGTCCTTTCTCACTCAGTCTTTTCTTGCTTTGCAGATTACTCTCAGAATTATCTTTGTTATCAACCAGAGTTTAACCCCACAGAGCAGGATTTCCTAATTTACTTTGTTGTATAAATATCCCTTGTTGTTGCGTAGTTCAGTCGCTAAGTTGTGTCCAACCCCATGAATGCCATGAACCCCATGAATGTCAGGCTTCACTGTCCTTTACTATCTCCTGGAATTTGCTCAACCTCTTGTCCCTTGAGCCATCCAACGATCTCATCCTCTGTCACCCCCTTCTCCTGCCCTCAATCTTTCCCAGCATCAGGATCTTTTCCAATGAGTTGACTTCGCATCAGGTGGCCAAAGGATTGGAGTTTCAGCTTCAGCATCAGTCCTTCCAACGAATATTCAAGGTTGATTTCATTTAGGATTGACTGGTTTTGATCTCCTTGCTATCCAAAGGATTCTCAAGAGTCTTCTCCAGCACCACAGTTCAAAAGCATCAATTCTTCAGTGCTCAGCCTTCTTTATCATCCAACTCTCACATCCATACATGACCACTGGAAAAACCATAGCTTTGACTATACGGACCTTTATCAGCAAAGTGATGGCTCTGCTTTTTAACATGCTGTCTAGGTCCGTCATAGCTGTTCTACTGAATATTCCTACTGCCTATCTTTTTGGTGTTTTTGTGGTTTAGTTGCTGAGTCGAGTCTGACTCTTGTGACCCCACACACTGTAGGCTGCCAGAATCCTCTGTCCATAGGGATTTCTCAGGCAAGAATACTGGAGTGGGTTGCCACTTCCTTCTCCAGGGAATCTTTCGGACTCAGGCACCGAAACTGTGTTTCCGGCATTGGAAAGTGGATTCTTTACCACGGAGCCAGCTGGGAAGCCTGATGTATCTTTTTAGTTGTTGACAAATTTTTCCACCATAAACATTAGCACAGAGAATTCTTTTGTGAAGAGAGGTTTTAATGTTTTTGGAGTATGTGTTCTGGATGGATGGATGGGCTGCTGGATGGGTAATGGGAAAAGTTGGGCTAAAACTGTCTTATAAAATTCATCTTTGTGCAACGCTCAGGGAAATCCAGGGATGGTATGCTTGTAGCATACAGGAAAACGAGAGGTTGAAAGACGGGCTGAGCTGGGAGAATCCAGGCAGCCCTACGCCACTTGAGTCAGAGCCTGGCTCTCTTCTTCTGCTGGTTAGAGTCTTGCAGACCATTTTGTTTCATTAAAGCGTTGCACTGCCAAACACATATTTGAACATTGGCGATCAAAATTATCCCTAAGAATATTCCTATCCAGCTTTCATTTGTTCATTAATGCATATTCTTATTCATTTATTCATTAATGCATATTCTCATTCATTTATTCATTGTTGCATCTTCTCAGTCATTTAATAATCCCTGAGTGAGTATTTATTTAATCACTGAGCACTTCTTGAAGATCTTTTATGCTCCTGGCTATACATCAAAGGCAAAATACGATTAGCAAGCCCCTGCTATCGGGCCCAAAGTTTAGTATGAGAGAGAGAGGAACACTGGATAGTGATCATGAGAAAAACTCAGGAGCCATCAGGACATGAAGTTACTTACTTCTCACAAGAGACTTCGGGGGCAATCCTTGTGATAGCCCCATTTTATAGATAAAGAGATTGAGTCTTAGTAACAAGTCAAAGATCACATGGCTGATGAATACCATACCAGACTCAAACTGAATCTCTGCCCAGAGTGGGAGCTCTCTACTGCCATGCAACCCTGCATGTCTCAGAGAAGGGACGGATCAAGCTACGTGGCAAGTACTCTACATTATAAGCCATAGGCTACCAAGGCTCCAAGAGAAAGAGGGAAAGTTGGGGCAGTCCAGAGAGGGTAAGTGACTTCAGCAAAATTGCACAGCTCAGTGGGGATACAGCTGAGGCTGGACACCAGGCTCCCTGACTCCCAGTCCAGTGCTCCTGCCTCATCACGCAGAAGACAGGCCCCCAGCTCTTTGCCCTCAGGTGGGGTGGGAAAGAAGCTGTGGTTTCCTGGGAAGTGATGTACTGTCCAGGGCAAGGACTATAGAAGCAATGACAAGGGGAAATTTCCCTGACAAGGGACAACGGCAATGTGGATTTTAAGCACAGCAAATCCTCTCGGGCTCTCTGAAAAACTGGGTCAGCTTCCAATGCCGAATGCCCTCTTTGCCTGGAGTTTTCTACCTGCAACAGCATTTCACGCACCACAGACATCATTACTGCCCCCCAGGGGACTGAATGGCCTGACAGTGCTCCCCCAAAGTTAATGAACAAAATTGTACAAAATCTCAAGGAAATGAGAATCAGAGAAAATGTCCCTCCTTCCCTCTGGGGCTGAAGTTCTGAGACATGAAACCAAACCACTTTATCATGCACCTCTTTGCTTCTGCACAGGATGAAAGGGTGCAGTTGAAAGGGGATGAAAGAGGCACTGCAGGCCCTCTGGTGCTTAGCTCTCTCACTATCACAGGCCTCAGAAAGCGTTTCACTGGGGGAACAAAAAAGAGCCCAGGCCTGTGGGTCTGGATACCCAAGATCTAGCTACCAACTCAAAGTGTGACCTTGGGAGTGTCACTTCCCCCCACTGGCCTTTAGTCTCTCTTTACTGTCAAATGAGGGCATTAGACCAGGTGTATCTGTCAGCGTTCTCCAAAGAAACAGAACCAATAAGATAGCTTTATATATGGGTATATTTATAAACATATAAATATATATCCTTACATATATCTTTATATACCTATCTATATACGTATATGTACGTATATGTATCTTTATCCATATATATCTGTATATCTATATTCTTACATGTATCTTCATATCTATCTATATTGATGTCAATGTTGTTGAGTTGCTAAGTTGTGTCTGACTCTTTTATGACCCCACAGACTTAGCCCTCCAGGCTACACTCTGTCCGTGGGATTTCCCAGGCAAGAATACTGGAGTGGGTTGCCATTGCCTTCTCTGGGTCAATATCTGATACATAAAAAGATATACTTTAAGGAACTGGCTCACATGGTTGTGGAGCTTAAAATGTGTAAGGCAGGCTGGCAAGCTAGAAAGTCAGGCAAGAGTTGTTGCTGCAGTATAAAAGCAGAATTTCTTATTCCAGGAAACTTCAGGTTTACTCTCAGACCTTCACGTGGTGGGCTGGTAAGATGGCATGATGGTGGTGGTGGGATAATGATGGTGACAGTGATGATATGGTATTGATGGGATGATGAAGTGTGTGTGTGCGTGCCTGCTTCCGTTGTATCCAGCTCTTTGTGACCCCGTGGACTGTAGCCCACCAGGCTCCTCTGTCCATGGGATTCTCCAGGCAAGAATCCTGGAGTGGGTTGCCCTGCCCTCCTCCAGGGGATCTCCCCAAAACAGGGATCAAACCTGAGTCTCCTGCAGCTCCTGCAGGTGGGTTCTTTACCACTAGCCCCGCCTGGGAAGCCCGATGGAGTGTATAGATATATGTACGGATATGTAAGATGCTGTAGTGTAGAGCAGCCCCACGAACGCTGCTCTAACAGTGCCCAGTTTGGACAGAGGCAAAAAAAAAAAAAAGGGCACTGAAAGAATATAAGCTTAATGTGATCACATCTGAGTTCTCATTCCAGGTTTATCACATTATTGCAAGCGGTTTAACCTACCTGAGCCTCATTCACCCAACATATGTAGATAAGATTTATCCCAAGGACCAAAGGATAGTAAAATTCTGCCTCAGCTGGCTGCCATTCCCCAGCAGGTCTTTGAGGGAAATTTAGGCTCAGAGAAACAGCAGGCAGAGGGGCCTTTATAATCAGCTGGGACCCTCATGTAGGTGACGNAGTTGCTAAGTTGTGTCTGACTCTTTTATGACCCCACAGACTTAGCCCTCCAGGCTACACTCTGTCCGTGGGATTTCCCAGGCAAGAATACTGGAGTGGGTTGCCATTGCCTTCTCTGGGTCAATATCTGATACATAAAAAGATATACTTTAAGGAACTGGCTCACATGGTTGTGGAGCTTAAAATGTGTAAGGCAGGCTGGCAAGCTAGAAAGTCAGGCAAGAGTTGTTGCTGCAGTATAAAAGCAGAATTTCTTATTCCAGGAAACTTCAGGTTTACTCTCAGACCTTCACGTGGTGGGCTGGTAAGATGGCATGATGGTGGTGGTGGGATAATGATGGTGACGGTGATGATATGGTATTGATGGGATGATGAAGTGTGTGTGTGCGTGCCTGCTTCCGTTGTATCCAGCTCTTTGTGACCCCGTGGACTGTAGCCCACCAGGCTCCTCTGTCCATGGGATTCTCCAGGCAAGAATCCTGGAGTGGGTTGCCCTGCCCTCCTCCAGGGGATCTCCCCAAAACAGGGATCAAACCTGAGTCTCCTGCAGCTCCTGCAGGTGGGTTCTTTACCACTAGCCCCGCCTGGGAAGCCCGATGGAGTGTATAGATATATGTACGGATATGTAAGATGCTGTAGTGTAGAGCAGCCCCACGAACGCTGCTCTAACAGTGCCCAGTTTGGACAGAGGCAAAAAAAAAAAAAAGGGCACTGAAAGAATATAAGCTTAATGTGATCACATCTGAGTTCTCATTCCAGGTTTATCACATTATTGCAAGCGGTTTAACCTACCTGAGCCTCATTCACCCAACATATGTAGATAAGATTTATCCCAAGGACCAAAGGATAGTAAAATTCTGCCTCAGCTAGCTGCCATTCTCCAGCAGGTCTTTGAGGGAAATTTAGGCTCAGAGAAGCAGCAGGCAGAGGGGCCTTTATAATCAGCTGGGACCCTCATGTAGGTGACGAACGCTCACCTACAGCCAGTGGACTTTCCTGAGCAGCTGGCTTGGCTGGCCTTGGGCTGACATTGGCTGAGATGCCGGTTCTGCTCCCAAACCCCGAAAGCTTGTGTCTGGGGTCACTTCCCGCCTCCCCTGACCTCCCTTCATCCTCCCTGCCCTAAGATGCACCCCCCACTACCCCATTCTTTCTCTGTTTTCTTCGTCAGCCTCTCAGCTTTCAAAGACAATGCCCACAGCCTTATAATGGCTCTTAAATTTTCCTTTCTGCCTGGTTTCACCTGCATAAATACTTTAACTACTGAATTACAATGAGTTTAAGATTTTGAATGTGCTTTCCCACTAAATATCATATCCACTTAACATCCTCAGTTGTGTTTAGTTGCTGTATGTTATTTTTAATACCTGTGAATCCCCTGGCATGAGGGTCAGAGGTGAGCTCCAAGCCAGGTCCATCTCGGCCGTCTGGTTTCATGATTTCACGCCCACATTTACTCAAATATTTCCTGTTATTTGATGGTTGGCTTCCTTCAGATTTCCCCTTTCCTGTGGGCGCAAAGGTTTTCCCAGTTTTGAATCATGTATTCTTGGGGTGGTCTGTTTCAGCTCGGCAACATCCTCACCTCCTTCTGGCTCCTCCACTGCATCTTAGGGAAATGCACAAACTCAAAATCCCCCACTTAGTTTCTGCAAAAGAGAGGTCCTTCTTGAGAATGGGAGGGAAAAGAGAAGAATCTGTTATGATCTGAGACAGCTAGGATCACCAGGACCAAACGCTCGTCGTCGCAGGTGTCCACTGGAGTCAGCCTGCTCCAGTTCTGCAGGGAGCTAGTCAGTGATGGTGCCATCTGTGGAACATCAGGGCCTTCGTATTATCCCAGATGGACACTTTGGTGTCCCCTTGTAGGTCCCCTCTTCAGGGATAAGAAACACCTCCCCTGGGGAGTTCCCGGGCGGTCCAGCGGTTGGGAATCTGCCCGCTGATGCAGCGGACACGGGTTCGATTCTTCATCTGGGAGAATCGCAAAAGCCGTGGAGGAACTAAACACTACAGTCTAGACTGAGCCTGTGCTCTGGCGCCTGTGCTTTGAGGCAAGAGAAGCCACTGCAGGGAGAAGCCCAGGCACCGCAACGAAGAGCACCCCCCGCTCACTGCAACCAAAGAAAGGCCATGCACAATGACAAAGGTGCAGCGCAGCCTAAATAAGCGTAAAGCGACACATCCTCTGGATGCTGACGGCTTACAGCTGTGTCCCTCACTGGGCCTTGCCTTCCAAGTTGGGTTAATCCACAGCCAAGTTTATATCCTCTCCTGATGGCCAGTGCCTGGACTCAAAGGCCCTACTCTCTTGCTCCAGGTTGGGACAATGACGGGTCGTCCCAGCTCTAGAGGTCCCCATTCGATTGGCTGAGACCTCCAGGTAACCACATTACAAGTCAACTTTTCCTTCCACCCAACCCTTCATTCCTCACTTCCTTACAGGTGTGTCTCCCCAAAGGACTCTCCAGTGGAATTACGCATGCAACTCCTTCTCAAAGCCTGTTTCTAGGGAACTCATCCTAAGACATTGGTCTTTGCTGCTCAAGACCCTATAATGGTCATATAAGTGGAGAAACTGGCATTAATCATTCTAACTACAACAGAAATTGGGACAGGAAGTGGACTTCTGCTGGAACAGCAAATCTAAAGCCTGTGACCTTTCCTTATTGGTAGGGTGATGAGCATTGATGAAAAGTAAGACTTAGGGTGGAACTATATCAACTCATTGTATGATAAAGTAGCACAGCTCAGTTCAGTTGCTCAGTTGTGTCTGGCTCTTTGTGACCCCGTGGACTGCAGCATGCAAAGCAAGCTTCCCCGTCCATCACCAACTCCTGGAGCTTGCTCAAACTCATGTCCATCGAGTCAGTGATGCCAACATAAGGTCAAACTGTTGCTTGCAGTTACCTGGGAGGCAGACCCTGGGCTTATTGAAATGGCAACTCTAGGGCAAGAATTGGGAAAACATCATTAGTGATATATGTTGTTTACTATTGACTGGATTTGATAAGATATTATAAGAACAGATAAGCTCAGATTAAAAAAAAGAAAAAAAAAAAGAGGGCAATAGAGAGTCCAGAAATTATGGCCTTTGCAGGGATGAAAAAAACCAATTGTTTCTAGATCCAAAACAGGAAGAGACGGGATCAAAAGAGCCTTTAAGGTAGAAAGTCCCGCCAAACTTTCCAGGAAAGATCAATCCACAGCAGAGATCAGAGTAAGGGGGTGGGCTGCCAACCTGCTCCAGATGACCTCAGTGGGATCCCCATTAAGTTGGGTGGAACATGGGGCAAGGGAGCTAAGGAATTATGCAGATTGGGAACTAGTTTAGAAACAAGCTCTGGGTGCAGTTACTGATGCACAGACCCAGCTGGAAGTAAATGTATCAGTAAAGGGCTGTTTTTGAGGATCATCTTACCAAGGAAATCATATAGCCCGGCTAAGGAAGCCTTTCACAGTTCAAGTTTTAAAACAACCCCTCTGCCAAAACTTCTGAAACACCAAGTGGGCCAGAGTCAAGGAGTCCCCAGGGAGGGCTTAACTTCTCCATGAACTTTTCATATGCTCTTGTTTACTTAAGAAGGACCACACAAAGCTCTCTAGAGGCAGGGGTGAAATATAATTTAACTGCTAGAACAATTGAACTACTGATTGCCTCCAAATGACTTTCAGTTTACTGGTGGAGAAATCAAGACCCAGGCTGGGCTCCAGGATAAAATAAGCCTTACATTTTAGGTCTACTTGCTTTATACTTTTGAAGAGTCAAAGTGAAAGTCACTTAGTCGTGTCCGACTCTTTGCAACCCCATGGACTACACAGTTCATGGAATTCTCCCAGCCAGAGTACTGGAGTGGGTAACCTTGAAGAGGATTGTCCCAACCCAGGGGTCGAACCCAGGTTTCCCGAGTTGCAGGCGGATTCTTTACCAGCTGAGCCACAAGGGAAGCCCAAGCATACTGGAGTGGGTAGACTTTCCCTTCTCCAGTGGATCTTCCCACCCCAGGAATCGAACCGGAGTCTCCTGCATTGCAGGCAGATTCTTTACCAACTGATAAATAGTATTTGTTTCATATAAATAAATGTATAAATGCATTTATGCTGCTGCTGCTAAGTCGCTTCAGTTGTGTCTGACCCTGTGCTACCCCAGAGATGGCAGCCCACCCAGCTCCTCTGTCCCTGGGATTCTCCAGGCAAGAATACTGGAACGGGTTGCCATTCCTTCTCCAAAAATGCATTTACAAATACTAGTATTTTCAAAGACAAACCCAACCTAGTTTTCATGGCACACTCCATTCCCACGCTGACGTATAGCAGGGTTTGAGGTTTCCTGTGAAGCCAGTTGTCTCTCCTGAACTTTTGCTGCACTGCTTCCTCGATCTGGAATGCCCATCCCGACAGGTATGTCCCTGTGTCTCCACCTCCCAAACTCACCTGATGCATCCCTGCCCATTTTTTCAAGTTGGGCTTTCTCTGTGCTCCCAGATAGAGTAGACTACCTCTACCCTGAGCCCGTGGAACCTTCTGCACACCTGCCTCTCATCAGTACTGCCTTCTCTTCTCAGCTGTGAACCCTGAGTCCAGGATCTGTGTTTCACGGTTTCTGTATCCCCTGAACCAGAACTTACATCAGTTTGAGTTATTCACCAGCCTTGGTGTGAGAGATTGGATTTAGGGAGAGGGGCCCTTTTTACCTGATGGTTTCTGGTATGTTGAAAGACCATGCAAAGTGGGCAGCTGGGCAACACTGGTCCTCAAGGCTGGGCACCAGCCACAACCTGCTACATCTCCCTGCAACCAGCAGATCTTGTTCTTAAAGGAAACCTAAACAGCACACTTCTAACATAGATCAAAAAATAAGCCTAGAGAAGTTTTTAAATATTTTGAATTAAATGAAAATGAAAACCCAACTTGTAAATTTATAGGCGATGCAGGAAAAGAGCCACTGAGAGGGAGACTGCATACAAAGATTAAAAAAGGAGAAAGATATAAAATCAACAATTTGTGTTTCCACATCAGGAAACACCACCCCCCACCCCCCGCCGCCAAAAAACCAAATTACATCCAAAGTAAACAAAAGAAAAGAAATAATAAGAATTAGAGCAGAAATCAATGAATTTGAAAACAGGAAATCAACTGAGAAAATCAATGAAACCAAGAGCTAGTTCTGTGAAAAGATCAATAAAATTGATAAACCTCAAGAGAGAAGACACAAATTACTAATAGCAGAAATGAAAGAGGGGACATCACTACAGAGTCCATGGACATCAAAAGGATAATAAAGGAACACTATGAATAACTCAGCACCAACATATCTGATAACCAAGATAAAACAGACCAATTCCTTCAAACATACAACCTGACAGAACTCATACAAGAAGAAGCAGACCATCTGAATGGGCGTATATCTATTATAGAAATTGAATCTGGCAGGGATGTGGTGGGGAGAGGGGTTCAGGATGGAAAGGAAAAATGTATGCCTATGGCCGATTCATACCGAGATATAGTGAAAACCATCACAATATTGTAATTATCCTCCAGTTAAAATACATTTTTTAAATAATTAATAATCTTCCCAAACCAAAAATGTCAGATCTAGATGGATTCACCGGTGAGTTCTACCAAACATTCAAGGCAGAAATTATACCCATGCTCTACAATCTCTTTCAGAGGATGGAAGTGGAGGAAATATTTCCTAACCCATTCTATGAGACCAGCATTATCCTATTACCACAACCAGACAAAGACATTACAAAGAAAGTACAGGCTCATATCTCTCATGAGCATGGAGGCAAAAAGCCTCAATAAAATATTAACAAATTGAACCCAACAGTGTATAAAAAGAATTACACTCCACAAATAAGTGGGATTTATTCTGGGTATGCAAAGCTGGTTCAACATTCAAAAGCAAGGGAGCCTAGAAAGAAAGTTGGGAAAAGAAACCTAGGAACCAGGAAGGAGGCATTGTCTGAAAGAGTTCTCTCTTAGGAACTCCCCATGGCCTCCCCAAATAGGACAGGCCCTGTAGGACTCTAATTCTGCCAAGATCAGACACCTGAATAGGGTGGGCAAACTAGAGTCAATATTCAAGGAAATCTTTGGAATCTCAATATTCAAGGAAATCTTTGGAATCTCTTACAGTGTCAGCTCAGGAATTCAAAAGCAGGGGCTTGGTTTTATACAAGCTCTGATATTCAAGGGTGAAGGTGGCCACTGTGCTCAGTCGCTCAGTACTGAATGACTCTTTGGAACCCCATGGACTGTAGCCCTCCAGGCTCCTCTGCCCGTGGAATTTTCCAGGCAAGAATACTGGAGTGGGTTGCCCTTCCCTTCTCCAGGGGATCTTCCCAACCCAGGGATTGAACCCAGGTCTCCTGCACTGCAGGAAGGTTCTTTACTGTCTGAGCCACCAAGGCATCCACACAAACAAAGAAGGCTCTTTACACACAATGGCTACCGTTTACTGAGCATCTACTCTGTGCCAGACACTTTATAAACAAACTCCAGTCATCTGAAAGATGGTTGAGGTTCCCAACTCAGCTTCCCAAATCTGAAGCTCCAAGAGGTTTAAGTGACTGGCCTGAGAACCATGGCAAATAGCAGAGCTGGGATTTGAACCCAGGCTGGTCAGACTCCAAAGGTTATACTATTTCCAGTTTCATTTTGTACCCACTGCTTTGTCCCTTCTCTGTTAAACGCAGCTCTGCACTGTTCTAATTTCCCTACTCAATCAGTCAGCATCGCCCCACTGCTTACTGTGCGTCAGGTACTGTGCGCCACTGAACATCTGGGATGATCCAGGTGTGAAAGGCAAAGGACGAGAAGACCAACTGCCTGAGTCTTGCACCATCTAAATCGCCAGAGCTGATCTCAGCCGAACGTGAGATAAAGGCCCAGAGGGTCAATGTCCCCTTCCCATTTCACCCCCCTGCTTTGCCTTGCCTGCAGCTGCAGCTCGTGGCTGCTAGTGGAAAAGCTGGGTTTAGAAGCCACCCTCCTTCCTTGCCTGCACTGCCGTGGCCATGGCCCTTTATCCAGAAGCGTGATGGCAGAATAGTCATCTGGGGTCCTAAGTTCTAGGCTGACCATTAAGACCCAGGACTGGTCAGCTGGCGGAGCCCCTGCCGTTCTTCCTGAGGGGCATTTTCACTGAATAAAGCACCCTTGGAAGCCAATGAAATAAATCTGTGGCGATGTCAACATAGGTGCTGCAACGAGGGAGAGCTGGGGACAGGTAAGGTCCTTCTGCCAAGCCTCAGATCACTACACAGAAGAACTACCAGGTCACCACTGAAAAGACGTATGGTCTCAGCTTGTGAATTCGAGAGCAGGGGCTTGGTTTTATACAAGCCTCAATATTCAAGGGTGAAGGCATCCACATGGGAACATTAATAATCAGAGGGAAGCTGATGGCTCGATGACATCCTTTGATGTCGGTAAGTACTGTGCATTTTAATTCAAGTACAGCAGCGTATATAAAGGCACCCTGGAGTGACACTGATGGTTGGACTTCGGGTCCTTGAAAGGCTAATGGAAATATTCCTGGAGCCCCTGTCTGAGCCCTTGTAATAACAGGAAACTCACTATTTAACGCAGACTACTCTGTGTGGGGATGCTTGAGAGTGGAGTTCCACGTCCTCCACCAGACTCTTTATGCTCTGCTGTTTATACCCTAGGCAGCAGAAAGAGGCCTTTCCCCCTGGATCCCAGCCAGAAACTGGAGTATCGCTCTTTCTTCATCAGAGTTCATTTTGTTCATGTAAAGCAAACTCTTTGGAGGGGAGAAGAGGAAATTTAGCAAGTTAGCATGGGTCCATTTCTTGTGCGCTAGAGCCCCCTGCTGGCTACATATGAATCTCGCTGGTCCTTGGACACACCAACTTAGAAAGCTCCCAGTTTAAGATGTTCAGACTTTTCTACTCGTGAAATCAAATCACATGTCATTCAAAATCCATGGAGCTGAAGGTGGTTTATTCTACAATGAGTGCTGAGGGTCAACAGTATGGAGGGGGTGGTGGAGAGGATTTAATTAGCTTCGACTTCACGCGTTACGCTGGTATGAATTCCAGATGAATTAAAGAGTGACATAAAAACATGGAGCCCTGAAAGTATTAGATTCAGCTGGTAAAGAATCTGCCTGCAACGTGGATCTGGGTTCGATCCCTGGGTTAGGAAGATCCCTTGGAAAAGGGAAAGGCGAGACACTCCAGTATTCTGGCCTGGAGAATTCCGTAGACTGTATGGCGTCGCAGAGTCAGACACGATTGAGCGACTTTCACTTTCATTTTCACTTTCAAGAGAATTAGAAGATGCACATTAATGTGTTTCATGGTGGAAAATATTTTATAAATGCAGAACCAAAACAAGACTTCACAAAGGAAAACTTTAATAGATTTGACAGGCAGAACTATGTTCATTTTCTCGTGGCTGTTGTCTTGGATTAAAATAGATGTAGGATGTGTGAAGCACAAGCTGGAATTAAGATTGCCGGGAGAAATATCAGTAACCTCAGATATGCAGATGACATCCCCTCATAGCAGAAAGTGAAGAAGAACTAAAGAGCCTCTTGATGATTGTGAAAGAGGAGAGTGAAAAAGCTGATTTAAAACTCAACATTCAGAAAACTAAGCTCATGGCATCCGGTTCCATCACTTCAAGGCAAAGAGATGGAGAAACAATGGAAACAGTGACACACTTTGTTTTCTTGGGCTCCAAAATCTCTGCAGATGGTGACTGCAGCCATGAAATTAAAAGATGCTTACTCCTTGGAAGAAAAGTTATAACCAACCTAGATAGCTAATAAAAAGCAGAGATATTACTTTGCCGACAAAGGTCCGTCTAGTCAAGGCTATGGTTTTTCCAGTAGTCATGTATGGATGTGAGAGTGGGACCATAGAAAGCTGAGTGCCAAAGAATTGATGCTTTTGAACTGTGGTGTTGGAGAAGACTCTTGAGAGTCCCTTGGACTGCAAGGAGATCCAACCAGTAAACCCTAAAGGAAATCAGTCCTGAATACTCATTGGAAGGACTGACACTGAAGCTAAAACTCCAATACTTTGGCCACCTGATGCGAAGAACTGACTCATTTGAAAAGACCCTGATGCTGGGAAAGATTGAAGGTGAGAGAAGAAGTGTGTGTGAAATGAAAATATCTCCTGCTATATTAATAAATAAGAAATGGCACAGCCATCAGCAATTTCTGGCCTCCAAATGTGAATGAGGTCTTCCAAAACTGCAATCCAGGGGATACTCCCAACCCTCATGGTGACTGCCGAGGAGCTGGGGGAATGCAAGAAGCAAAATGAACAGGAAACAGGACTGCCCCAAATATCTTAGGTGTATATGAAGGGAAAGAATTCAATGGGCCCAGAAACTTGCATCTTCCCCATACATAGAATGCTAAATTCCTTAGCCTGATACCTGATCTTTGATGTTTAGACTATCTGTTCCTTTTGTTGCAAACTTCTGAATAGCATGAATTTCCCTCCTGCCTCCTTGGAGCAGTTTTCTCAGAGCTACTGAGATGCTGTCTCAGGTTGTGGCTATATTTTTCAGTTGACAGTTGGAGATTTGGTTTATTGGGAAAGGGCTCTCACTTGTCTTGGTGGCTCAGACAGTAAAGAAGTCACCTGCAGTGCAGGAGATGTGGGTTCAGTCCCTGGGTCAGGAAGATCCCCTGGAGAAGGGAATGGCAACCCGCTCCAGTGTTCCTGCCTGAAGAATCCCATGGACAGAGGAGCCTGGTGGGCTACAGTCCATTTGCTCTCAAAGAGGTGAACACGACTGAGCAACTAGCACACATAAATACACACACACACACACACTCAGTTGTCGGGGAGGAAGTAAGATAACCAAGATTGGCAGAGAGAAAGTTGAACTGCAGTGCAAATGCAACAGAGCTGTCTACATGGGGAATTCTAGAGCTGGGAGAGCGCCTCCAATTGTCCTGAATGAAGGCAAAGGGCTCAGCCTTCGGCATTCCGACGCAGGCCTGCCGTTGGATGTGTGATGGCCTAGGGAGTCAATTCCCAGGGGTGAGTCAGCGGTGAGCTATCTACGAGCAGCCCTCCTGGTAGCTGGGGAAATGGGTGCCTCTGTCCTGCTGGGAATGCAGATGGCACACCACAGCAGCCACGACACCAGTATTTGTCTGTGCCCCTGTCATCCTGCTGCAGGGAGAAGCCGTGCTGACTCCATGTGGGAACTGTTTCTTTGACTTGCTTTTCATGGCCTGCATTGTTACAATCGTACAATATAGCCTGCCTCAGAGAACCCTGCCCCTCTTCCTGTTAAAACCCCTTTGTTCAGAATCCTGTCCACCAGTAGGAGGCAGGAAGGAAGAAACTGACACACCTGCCTGCCTGAGGCTTGCCTTTCTAAGGGATATTTATAAGAGTAATGGTCTTTTTACTTTGTTTCCTCACTTTTCTCCCATCTCTAATCCATAAAAGAACCTGGCCTTCAGACCCAGACAAGATCAGCCAGCTTCCCGGATAAAGTCCTATTCCTTGCCTTAAAACAGCTCCTCTGTCTCTCAGAGTCACTGGCCTCTCGTCAAGCAAGCAGAACAAGGTTGGCCTCAGTAACAGTCCTATCCTTGGCAGTAGTAATGATGAATATTTTAAAATAGGTGCCAGTTTAGGGGGATAGAAAATGGAATAGTTTTAATTTGTTATCTTTTAATTCCTTTATTTACTAGTTTCCCCCATCTAATGTGACACACCTAGTCAAATCCTTGCTCTTTTTTCTACTAACTAAATTTAGCTTCTTTATAAAGTAGGAGATTGGATCACAACCAATCAACAAACGTAATGTGAGGGCAAATTCCGAGTGGAAGATGTCTCCCATCACTATTAATTATAAAGCTTTAAGTGTATTCCTAAGAACAGAAAAGCGTCACATCCTCATTTATGCTTACCCCCCATCCCAGCCAGCTGCATTTTGATCCCACTCTCTTCCTTTTTCTTGAAAGCCCCGAAGACAACTTTGATGAATGCCAGCTGTCAACTGCTAAAATGATAATCAAGCTCTTTTGAGAGAAATTTATCTTCTAGCAAAAAGGCACTTAGCTCCTTTTGAGATGTTCCAAAATCTGGATTTGATTACTAAATCTTTTGTATCTCAAAAAAAATGTACTTGTGGACTAGCCTTTTTTAAAAAAAGCTGTTTTTTTCTTAAGGATTACCTTCTGAGCAAAAAAATCACATTGTCAAGACATGAGACTTTTCTTTATAATGAATATAAGTTTCACATATTGATATAGTAAAAGTATTCTGAGAAAGGCTCTTGTTAAAATAGGCTTGGTGGAGCTGAAACTTTGAAAATCACCTCCAAGTAAGAGACAATAGACTATTGAAGATAGAAACAATGAGGCATCTTGTTGTCACAGCCATTTAATTCAATTCCGCAAGAGACTGCTGAGTTTCTGCCATCTGGAAGGCGCCAGACTAAGCTCTGTTGTTCTCTGTGCCCACGTTCCGAGGGCCTCCCACGCTCTTGCACAGGCCACCATTCCAGACTTTTCTCCAGCCATCCCTCACACAGTGCAGCCACACAGGCCCCTGAGATGGGCCCCCAGGGCCTCCCTGTCCCCACCCCCCTGTATCTGTGACTGAGGTTTTCTCTCATTATCCTCTTTCTCCCTGCAATGTACGGCTTCGGAGACCTCAGGCCGCAGCCTCAGTTCCCTCTCAGTGTAAACTGCTCTCTCTCCTCTGTCCCCAGCAAAGTCGCTCTTCCTTCTCTAGTTTCTGTCAATTGTTCTTTCTCACCATCAACAGAGGCTCCAGGTTCTTCAAGGGAATGAGCTGTCTCTCCAAATCGTGGGGAAGCTGCAGGCGTTGTTAACATGAGTTTGTGGATGGGCACAGGAGCAGATCTGAAAAGCAGTCGGTATTTACAAAATGTCTTCTTCACAGAGTTGAAGTGAATTATTTTTAACAACAGCCACGCAGGCTCGATACTGTGTTATCCCATTTTTGCTGTTGTTTAGAAATAAAGATTGAGAGAAAAAGAGTAGGGCAGGGGAGGCAGAAACAGAAAGAAACAGAATTAAGGAAGTTCCTCCCTTCAAAGGGTTTACAAGCTAGTGGGAGAAAGAGAAGCTGTGTGCACTTATTAGTAATAGGGGCTTCCAGGGGGCACTTGGTGGTAAAGAACCCGCCTGCCAATGCAAGAGACGTAAGAGATGCAGGTTCGATCCCTAGGTCAGGAAGACCCCCTGGAGGTGGGCATGGCAACCCACTCCAGTATTCTCGCCTGGAGAATCCCATGGACAGGGGAGCCTGGCGGGCTACAGTCCATGNCTCAATATTCAAGGAAATCTTTGGAATCTCTTACAGTGTCAGCTCAGGAATTCAAGAGCAGGGGCTTGGTTTTATACAAGCTCTGATATTCAAGGGTGAAGGTGGCCACTGTGCTCAGTCGCTCAGTACTGAATGACTCTTTGGAACCCCATGGACTGTAGCCCTCCAGGCTCCTCTGCCCGTGGAATTTTCCAGGCAAGAATACTGGAGTGGGTTGCCCTTCCCTTCTCCAGGGGATCTTCCCAACCCAGGGATTGAACCCAGGTCTCCTGCACTGCAGGAAGGTTCTTTACTGTCTGAGCCACCAAGGCATCCACACAAACAAAGAAGGCTCTTTACACACAATGGCTACCGTTTACTGAGCATCTACTCTGTGCCAGACACTTTATAAACAAACTCCAGTCATCTGAAAGATGGTTGAGGTTCCCAACTCAGCTTCCCAAATCTGAAGCTCCAAGAGGTTTAAGTGACTGGCCTGAGAACCACGGCAAATAGCAGAGCTGGGATTTGAACCCAGGCTGGTCAGACTCCAAAGGTTATACTATTTCCAGTTTCATTTTGTACCCGCTGCTTTGTCCCTTCTCTGTTAAACGCAGCTCTGCACTGTTCTAATTTCCCTACTCAATCAGTCAGCATCGCCCCACTGCTTACTGTGCGTCAGGTACTGTGCGCCACTGAACATCTGGGATGATCCAGGTGTGAAAGGCAAAGGACGAGAAGACCAACTGCCTGAGTCTTGCACCATCTAAATCGCCAGAGCTGATCTCAGCCGAATGTGAGATAAAGGCCCAGAGGGTCAATGTCCCCTTCCCATTTCACCCCCCTGCTTTGCCTTGCCTGCAGCTGCAGCTCGTGGCTGCTAGTGGAAAAGCTGGGTTTAGAAGCCACCCTCCTTCCTTGCCTGCACTGCCGTGGCCATGGCCCTTTATCCAGAAGCGTGATGGCAGAATAGTCATCTGGGGTCCTAAGTTCTAGGCTGACCATTAAGACCCAGGACTGGTCAGCTGGCGGAGCCCCTGCCGTTCTTCCTGAGGGGCATTTTCACTGAATAAAGCACCCTTGGAAGCCAATGAAATAAATCTGTGGCGATGTCAACATAGGTGCTGCAACGAGGGAGAGCTGGGGACAGGTAAGGTCCTTCTGCCAAGCCTCAGATCACTACACAGAAGAACTACCAGGTCACCACTGAAAAGACGTATGGTCTCAGCTTGTGAATTCGAGAGCAGGGGCTTGGTTTTATACAAGCCTCAATATTCAAGGGTGAAGGCATCCACATGGGAACATTAATAATCAGAGGGAAGCTGATGGCTCGATGACATCCTTTGATGTCGGTAAGTACTGTGCATTTTAATTCAAGTACAGCAGCGTATATAAAGGCACCCTGGAGTGACACTGATGGTTGGACTTCGGGTCCTTGAAAGGCTAATGGAAATATTCCTGGAGCCCCTGTCTGAGCCCTTGTAATAACAGGAAACTCACTATTTAACGCAGACTACTCTGTGTGGGGATGCTTGAGAGTGGAGTTCCACGTCCTCCACCAGACTCTTTATGCTCTGCTGTTTATACCCTAGGCAGCAGAAAGAGGCCTTTCCCCCTGGATCCCAGCCAGAAACTGGAGTATCGCTCTTTCTTCATCAGAGTTCATTTTGTTCATGTAAAGCAAACTCTTTGGAGGGGAGAGGGGGAAATTTAGCAAGTTAGCATGGGTCCATTTCTTGTGCGCTAGAGCCCCCTGCTGGCTACATATGAATCTCGCTGGTCCTTGGACACACCAACTTAGAAAGCTCCCAGTTTAAGATGTTCAGACTTTTCTACTCGTGAAATCAAATCACATGTCATTCAAAATCCATGGAGCTGAAGGTGGTTTATTCTACAATGAGTGCTGAGGGTCAACAGTATGGAGGGGGTGGTGGAGAGGATTTAATTAGCTTCGACTTCACGCGTTACGCTGGTATGAATTCCAGATGAATTAAAGAGTGACATAAAAACATGGAGCCCTGAAAGTATTAGATTCAGCTGGTAAAGAATCTGCCTGCAACGTGGATCTGGGTTCGATCCCTGGGTTAGGAAGATCCCTTGGAAAAGGGAAAGGCGAGACACTCCAGTATTCTGGCCTGGAGAATTCCGTAGACTGTATGGCGTCGCAGAGTCAGACACGATTGAGCGACTTTCACTTTCATTTTCACTTTCAAGAGAATTAGAAGATGCACATTAATGTGTTTCATGGTGGAAAATATTTTATAAATGCAGAACCAAAACAAGACTTCACAAAGGAAAACTTTAATAGATTTGACAGGCAGAACTATGTTCATTTTCTCGTGGCTGTTGTCTTGGATTAAAATAGATGTAGGATGTGTGAAGCACAAGCTGGAATTAAGATTGCCGGGAGAAATATCAGTAACCTCAGATATGCAGATGACATCCCCTCATAGCAGAAAGTGAAGAAGAACTAAAGAGCCTCTTGATGATTGTGAAAGAGGAGAGTGAAAAAGCTGATTTAAAACTCAACATTCAGAAAACTAAGCTCATGGCATCCGGTTCCATCACTTCAAGGCAAAGAGATGGAGAAACAATGGAAACAGTGACACACTTTGTTTTCTTGGGCTCCAAAATCTCTGCAGATGGTGACTGCAGCCATGAAATTAAAAGATGCTTACTCCTTGGAAGAAAAGTTATAACCAACCTAGATAGCTAATAAAAAGCAGAGATATTACTTTGCCGACAAAGGTCCGTCTAGTCAAGGCTATGGTTTTTCCAGTAGTCATGTATGGATGTGAGAGTGGGACCATAGAAAGCTGAGTGCCAAAGAATTGATGCTTTTGAACTGTGGTGTTGGAGAAGACTCTTGAGAGTCCCTTGGACTGCAAGGAGATCCAACCAGTAAACCCTAAAGGAAATCAGTCCTGAATACTCATTGGAAGGACTGACACTGAAGCTAAAACTCCAATACTTTGGCCACCTGATGCGAAGAACTGACTCATTTGAAAAGACCCTGATGCTGGGAAAGATTGAAGGTGAGAGAAGAAGTGTGTGTGAAATGAAAATATCTCCGGCTATATTAATAAACAAGAAATGGCACAGCCATCAGCAATTTCTGGCCTCCAAATGTGAATGAGGTCTTCCAAAACTGCAATCCAGGGGATACTCCCAACCCTCATGGTGACTGCCGAGGAGCTGGGGGAATGCAAGAAGCAAAATGAACAGGAAACAGGACTGCCCCAAATATCTTAGGTGTATATGAAGGGAAAGAATTCAATGGGCCCAGAAACTTGCATCTTCCCCATACATAGAATGCTAAATTCCTTAGCCTGATACCTGATCTTTGATGTTTAGACTATCTGTTCCTTTTGTTGCAAACTTCTGAATAGCATGAATTTCCCTCCTGCCTCCTTGGAGCAGTTTTCTCAGAGCTACTGAGATGCTGTCTCAGGTTGTGGCTATATTTTTCAGTTGACAGTTGGAGATTTGGTTTATTGGGAAAGGGCTCTCACTTGTCTTGGTGGCTCAGACAGTAAAGAAGTCACCTGCAGTGCAGGAGATGTGGGTTCAGTCCCTGGGTCAGGAAGATCCCCTGGAGAAGGGAATGGCAACCCGCTCCAGTGTTCCTGCCTGAAGAATCCCATGGACAGAGGAGCCTGGTGGGCTACAGTCCATTTGCTCTCAAAGAGGTGAACACGACTGAGCAACTAGCACACATAAATACACACACACACACACACACTCAGTTGTCGGGGAGGAAGTAAGATAACCAAGATTGGCAGAGAGAAAGTTGAACTGCAGTGCAAATGCAACAGAGCTGTCTACATGGGGAATTCTAGAGCTGGGAGAGCGCCTCCAATTGTCCTGAATGAAGGCAAAGGGCTCAGCCTTCGGCATTCCGACGCAGGCCTGCCGTTGGATGTGTGATGGCCTAGGGAGTCAATTCCCAGGGGTGAGTCAGCGGTGAGCTATCTACGAGCAGCCCTCCTGGTAGCTGGGGAAATGGGTGCCTCTGTCCTGCTGGGAATGCAGATGGCACACCACAGCAGCCACGACACCAGTATTTGTCTGTGCCCCTGTCATCCTGCTGCAGGGAGAAGCCGTGCTGACTCCATGTGGGAACTGTTTCTTTGACTTGCTTTTCATGGCCTGCATTGTTACAATCGTACAATATAGCCTGCCTCAGAGAACCCTGCCCCTCTTCCTGTTAAAACCCCTTTGTTCAGAATCCTGTCCACCAGTAGGAGGCAGGAAGGAAGAAACTGACACACCTGCCTGCCTGAGGCTTGCCTTTCTAAGGGATATTTATAAGAGTAATGGTCTTTTTACTTTGTTTCCTCACTTTTCTCCCATCTCTAATCCATAAAAGAACCTGGCCTTCAGACCCAGACAAGATCAGCCAGCTTCCCGGATAAAGTCCTATTCCTTGCCTTAAAACAGCTCCTCTGTCTCTCAGAGTCACTGGCCTCTCGTCAAGCAAGCAGAACAAGGTTGGCCTCAGTAACAGTCCTATCCTTGGCAGTAGTAATGATGAATATTTTAAAATAGGTGCCAGTTTAGGGGGATAGAAAATGGAATAGTTTTAATTTGTTATCTTTTAATTCCTTTATTTACTAGTTTCCCCCATCTAATGTGACACACCTAGTCAAATCCTTGCTCTTTTTTCTACTAACTAAATTTAGCTTCTTTATAAAGTAGGAGATTGGATCACAACCAATCAACAAATGTAATGTGAGGGCAAATTCCGAGTGGAAGATGTCTCCCATCACTATTAATTATAAAGCTTTAAGTGTATTCCTAAGAACAGAAAAGCGTCACATCCTCATTTATGCTTACCCCCCATCCCAGCCAGCTGCATTTTGATCCCACTCTCTTCCTTTTTCTTGAAAGCCCCGAAGACAACTTTGATGAATGCCAGCTGTCAACTGCTAAAATGATAATCAAGCTCTTTTGAGAGAAATTTATCTTCTAGCAAAAAGGCACTTAGCTCCTTTTGAGATGTTCCAAAATCTGGATTTGATTACTAAATCTTTTGTATCTCAAAAAAAATGTACTTGTGGACTAGCCTTTTTTAAAAAAAGCTGTTTTTTTCTTAAGGATTACCTTCTGAGCAAAAAAATCACATTGTCAAGACATGAGACTTTTCTTTATAATGAATATAAGTTTCACATATTGATATAGTAAAAGTATTCTGAGAAAGGCTCTTGTTAAAATAGGCTTGGTGGAGCTGAAACTTTGAAAATCACCTCCAAGTAAGAGACAATAGACTATTGAAGATAGAAACAATGAGGCATCTTGTTGTCACAGCCATTTAATTCAATTCCGCAAGAGACTGCTGAGTTTCTGCCATCTGGAAGGCGCCAGACTAAGCTCTGTTGTTCTCTGTGCCCACGTTCCGAGGGCCTCCCACGCTCTTGCACAGGCCACCATTCCAGACTTTTCTCCAGCCATCCCTCACACAGTGCAGCCACACAGGCCCCTGAGATGGGCCCCCAGGGCCTCCCTGTCCCCACCCCCCTGTATCTGTGACTGAGGTTTTCTCTCATTATCCTCTTTCTCCCTGCAATGTACGGCTTCGGAGACCTCAGGCCGCAGCCTCAGTTCCCTCTCAGTGTAAACTGCTCTCTCTCCTCTGTCCCCAGCAAAGTCGCTCTTCCTTCTCTAGTTTCTGTCAATTGTTCTTTCTCACCATCAACAGAGGCTCCAGGTTCTTCAAGGGAATGAGCTGTCTCTCCAAATCGTGGGGAAGCTGCAGGCGTTGTTAACATGAGTTTGTGGATGGGCACAGGAGCAGATCTGAAAAGCAGTCGGTATTTACAAAATGTCTTCTTCACAGAGTTGAAGTGAATTATTTTTAACAACAGCCACGCAGGCTCGATACTGTGTTATCCCATTTTTGCTGTTGTTTAGAAATAAAGATTGAGAGAAAAAGAGTAGGGCAGGGGAGGCAGAAACAGAAAGAAACAGAATTAAGGAAGTTCCTCCCTTCAAAGGGTTTACAAGCTAGTGGGAGAAAGAGAAGCTGTGTGCACTTATTAGTAATAGGGGCTTCCAGGGGGCACTTGGTGGTAAAGAACCCGCCTGCCAATGCAAGAGACGTAAGAGATGCAGGTTCGATCCCTAGGTCAGGAAGACCCCCTGGAGGTGGGCATGGCAACCCACTCCAGTATTCTCGCCTGGAGAATCCCATGGACAGGGGAGCCTGGCGGGCTACAGTCCATGGGGTCACAAAGAGTCAGACACAACTGAGAGACTTAGCACGCACGCAATACTAATAGAGGCCTAAATAAAATACTGCATAACTGGTCTTGGAGGTCAAGAGGTAAAAGAGATGAATCCCAGTTTAAGGTGAAAAGAATGTTCACTCTGATTTCCCCCGAGTTAGGAAAATCCTAGCAATAACTTAAACACACCACACAGGGGCAGAAGAAGCCCATTAGAACTAGGATTTAATCCTCAACGAGTTTGTTCCTGTTCATACTTCTGTGCTACGTATGCACTGGAGAAGGAAATGGCAACCCACTCCAGTGTTCTTGCCTGGAGAATCCCAGGGACGGGGGAGCCTGGTGGCTGCCGTCTGTGGGGTCGCACAGAGTCGGACACGACTGAAGTGACTTAGCAGCAGCAGCAGCAGCAGACTGTAAGGCTCGGAGGGCCGCCCTCTGAAAAGGACACTCAGGGACAGCCTCTATGGACTGACAAAGTTTATTATCCTTTTTTTTGCAGATATATGGTCTCAGGGAGCAGAGCATAAAGCAGACTAGCACGTAGCCTTTCTCGATAAAACATCAAAGCATTCAAGCATAAAACACAGTTCCCACCACCCAAGCCATAACATAGCTTTGGCGAAACTCTAAAGGGAGTCTTTTCAGGAAACAAGTCCTTGCTCCCAGAAACAGGTGGTCAGAAGGGAGCCTCCGAATGCCTCAAGGCCGGCGTATGACCCTTCACCATCCGTTCCCAGCCTTGGTCACTCGGTGAACGCTCATAACCCTTTGTTGTGCTCGTCCCAGCTTCCAGCCTTTGTCAAGAGTGGAGCAAACACATTCTCAGTATTTGCTCAAAGCCTCCCAGCTCCTCCACATTTCCTCCCTTTTTCCTCAAGAGCAAGGACTGCTGCAGCCGTGGTCACCCCCGCTTTTTGGGGGCGGTGGCTCGAGCACATCACGTTCGGAATCCTATAAGAACAATAACAAACAATAAACAGACCAGCGCATAAGAAGCCACCGTATGGGGTACCCAATTTTTTGGATTTCAAAAGGAAGTACTAGCAGATAGTGTATTATAGAAGTCAGTGTTATATAACACAGGGGGAATGCTGCTGAAGGTAGACGTGATTTGTTGCTTCAGTTTCTCTATTTCTACACTAGTGTTTGATTTCGAACCTAAAAGATGTAACTTTATTTGTTCTCAAGGATATTCAGTGGCATTGTATGGCATATCGGTCAAACAGAAAGTAGTGAAATTTCAGTGACACCGCAACTTCAATGGTACCTCTAAAGCATGCAGATCATCCCCCACATACATAAGGGCAGCTTGTAGGTCATCTAAGCATGCTTGTATTTGTTGATCTATCTGAGCTTGCCGGGCCCAGAGATCATGACAATCCTTCTTCCAAGCAGTAATGAAATCATGATTTTGAATAGAATTATACAATGCCATCCCAGAAACTGTACCAACAGTTACAACTGAAATAATACCCACTATGGCAGCTATAATCCAGCCAATAAAGCATTTGCTTCTTTTTAGAGATGCTCTCAGAACAAAAGACAACAACATGGAATCTGACCAGGGTTCAGAAATCTTAACTGGAACCCATAAATCAGTCCTTTGCTGGACTAAAAAAAACACTGTCTCACTGTCTTTAGTAACATTAATTGGCACACTATGATTTAAACAAGTATACAAACGACACTCAGTACAGGATAGAATTGAGCCATTACTCCTAAATTGTCTAATAACAAAAAGATGGGGCGCACTTACACAAGCACGAATATAACCAGTATAATTATACTCAATGGTATAATTTTGTGGGATGGAATCATGTGCATAAGCATATGAGATACTAAACCGAGACAAGCAAGCAGGAATTTTCCAAAGATGCCAGTGTTCAGGCCCCAGGACTGGACTGATTGTCCAGGGTCTGGGAGGTGAAAGCCCTCCATTGTACCAGTTCAAAAGTTCATCGCGTTGATGCCAGAGTCCTGTTTGCGTTCTGTTAAAATGTGGTGCTGAAACATTATACCATTGGCAGGTGTTATTATTTTCCTGTGATTCTGAGCAATTCACGAAGAGTCCATGAGGCCCCCAATCAACAAAGTCATGTTGGTGTGAACAGAGACTTTTCCAAACCTTCCTCTACAGGTGGACCAGTCCATTCCCGGCACAGACAATTTTTTCTTCCAAGATACGTTGTCTCAAAGAGGCTCAGCAGGCCTAAATAAATAGTGGGTGAAGTTGGCTATTTGTCCATGGTAGGTAGTCTCTGTTCAGTTAAAAACAAAGGTCATGATAGCGAACATTCCAAGACGGAAAGAGCCATTTGAGAAAGAGTAAGCCCACCGTTGTGGATATGGGTGGAGACACAAAGGGAGGGCGCTGAAGCAGATGGGGAGCACTGGATAAGTAAGTGTTAAGTTAACTGTCTTTCCTTCTTCTTTTATTCATGGTCCTAGATCCGACCAGGGGGCGGGAAAATGTAAGTTGTAAGCCCACCGTTGTGGATATGGGTGGAGACACAAAGGGAGGGCGCTGAAGCAGATGGGGAGCACTGGATAAGTAAGTGTTAAGTTAACTGTCTTTCCTTCTTCTTTTATTCATGGTCCTAGATCCGACCGGGGGCGGGAAAATGTAAGTTATCATTTGTGAAAACCACAGGAGATGATTCTGTCCAATCCACCACTTGTAAGAGAGGCGGGTTGGGGATATAAGCCCAATAGGTGTAATTACCACTTACCCCAGAAGCACAGGTTAAAACGCCATCGTGGCCAGCAACAGTTTTTCCGGTGTTACCTCACTGTTGGTCATCAACAGAGTATCCTCAGCTCTTCTTGACAGATTTTTCATTTGCACCCAGGTCGGAAAAGGCGCGTTGCGTCGGGGACGTTTCCTCTTCTTGCCGTCTTTCAGTGGCGTCTGTTGCAATCTCCGTTTTAGTGCTGGGACCGGTCGGGGGGTGTGGAGCAAGGCCTGCCTGTCTTCTGACCCTTCTGAGTGGGACCCGCTGTTCGGTTCCATCATCTAAAATGACAAGACAATATCCCTTGCCTAGGAACTTAAGTGTTCCTGGCCGCCATTGATCAAGACATTTAACCCCAACAGCAGTTTGTTCAGGCATACGTGAGGGTGAATCAGAAAAATGTCGCTCTGCTCGTGTTTCCTGACTGTGTAGAGGCAAATTAAAATAGCTGATTGTTAAAAGGGCTATAGGCAAGACGGCTTTAGGTCCATAGGGGTCCCTTAGTTTATTCCCCCTGTTTTGTTTATTAAGAATGAGCTTGAGTGTATAGTGGGCCCATTCAGTGATGGCTTGGCCTTGAGGGTTGTATGGGATGTCAGTAAGATGGCAAATACCCCAGTGATGCATGAAATCACGAAAAGCATTGGCTGTAAAAGCAGGACCATTGTTTGTTTTGATGGAGGCAGGGATCCCCATCACTGAAAAACATTGCAGAAGAGCTGTGAAGGCAGCTTTAGTAGTCTCGGTGGTGGAAGGAACTGCCCAAATGAAGGCGGAAAAGGTATCTATGACTACAGATAGCAATTTAAAACGCGGCAGTTTGTAATGTGTAAAATCAGCTTGCCATAATTCGTTTGCCTGTAAGCCTCTAGGATTAGTCCCTTGGGGACTAGTGGGCAAATGAAAGGGGGCACGTGCGGCACAGTCCTGAACAATTTTTCCAGCCGTTTGTAACGGTATCTTATACTGAACGTGTAGTCTATTAGCGTTAGTATGGAAGAGCTGACGTTCCTCTTCAGGGGAAGAAAATATAGGGGCGATGAGGCGATCAGCCAAATCACTGCCTAAACTGAGGGGTCCTGGTAAATGGGAATGAGCACAAATGTGAGTAATAAAGAAGGGATGGAGTCTAGCCCTTATTTCTTGCTGAATCAATAAGAACAAATACATAAGATCAATTTCATCGGATATAAAATGAGCCGTTACAAAGGATGGAAAAAGATGTGCCACATAGCGAGAATCAGTTAAAATAGTCAATGGGGTTTTTATTAGAGTAAGCAAACAATATAATGAGAATAATTCTGTTTTTTGAACGGAATGATAAGGACTTTTAATTTTCTCTTGCAGGTTGGGACCTTTTATGGCTGCCCATCCCGCCTTATTTTCATCTATGAAACAGGTGCATTCATGCAAGGGTGTTCAGAAACAATATTGTTGATGATAAAAGAAGTATTTTGTAAGAAATTCCATAATTTTCCTTTAGGTAGGTTGGCCAGTAATTCCCTTGAATAATCAGCAAGGGCTATCTGAATGGTAGTGAACACCTGGAGAGCATTATCAATTTGTTTTTGCCAAAGGTAGGTAAATCTGAGTAGGGTCATATCCAGCTATAGCACACAAGCGAGAGCATGCAAGAAAAATGATTTTCCCTATTAAGTCTATATAAGAAACAATGCGTTTAGTCTGTTTGCAATGGAGATATACCCATTCAATAGGGTGATTATCCTGCACTATAATGGCAGTAGGAGATATCTCAGTACCAAAGACATATATCTGAAAAGGGGAATTGTAATTAATACAGTAAACAAATGCTTGTTGAATTCTCTGTTCTACCAATTGTAATTCTTTCTCAGCTTCAGGGGTAAGTTGTCGGGGACTATTCAAATCAGAGGAACCTTTTAATAATTTGAATAAGTTTTGTAAAGCATATGTGGGAATTCCCAAGGTGGGTCTTAGCCAATTAATATCCCCAAGAAGTTTCTGGAAATCATTAAGTGTTTGTAAGTTATCCCTTCTAATAGAAAGTTTCTGTGGCTTTACAGTGGAGTGGTCCATAAGATATCGAAGATATTTAAAAGGGGAGTGGTGTTGCAATTTATCTTCTGCTATTAGCAGCCCATGATTAGTTAAATTAGTTATGACCTCATTACCTAATAAACTTAACTGAGATTCTGAGGGAGAAGCCAATAAAATGTCATCCATGTAATGAATGAGATACGCCTCAGGGAATTGCTGTCTGATGGGCTGCAAAATTTTATCAACAATGAATTGACAGACCGTAGGGGAGTTCATCATACCTTAGGGCAGGACCTTCCACTGATACCGTTGAACATGCGATTGATTATTAATGGAAGGTATTGAGAAGGCAAAGCGTTGCCTGTCATCTGGATGTAAAGGTATAGTGAAAAAGCCATCTTTTAAATCAATAATCATAATAGCCCAGTCCTTAGGAACCATAGCAGGCCTTGGGAGTCCTGGTTGTAATGCCCCCATAGGAATCATTATAGTGTTAATATTCCTTAAATCTGTTAGCATTCTCCATTTACCTGATTTCTTTTTAATGACAAAAACTGGTGAGTTCCATGGTGATTGTGTAGTTTCTATTCTATTTTGTTGTGTAGTTCAGCCACCAAAGTACGCAAAGCGGACAGTTTCTCTTTTGATAGGGGCCACTGAGCTGTCCAGATTGGTTTATCAGACTTCCATTCTAACTTCAGTGGCTTTATTTCAGTGACCCCTAAGAAAAAGTTTCATTCAACTGCATAGTCGCCTGAGCTTGTTGTAGAAAGTCTCTTCCCCACAAATGTAATGGTAACGGGGCAATGCACGGTTTAATGTAAGCGACTAATGGATCAGGGCCCAGGGCTAGTAAGTAAGATGAACTAACCTAAGTTTGACCTGCATCTGCAGTTCCTACTCCCACCAGCTGGTGTGAGGCTAAAACTGCAGGCCAGTCCGAAGGCCATTCCTCTGCTCTTATGATGGAAACATCTGCCCCAGCGTCTAACATTCCTTCAAAAGTTCTCCCTCTGATTTTTGATTTTAACGTGGGCCTATTGATTTCTTTTCTAACAGTAGAAAGGGCTGCAGTAACGTTGGTGCTCCCAAAGCCACCTGTTCTGGTGTCTGCTTTTCTATTAAGTGGGGGCACATAAGGTAATAGCAATAGCTGAGCAAATCTGTCACCCTTTTGTAAATACAAGTTGTGAGTCACATGTACCATTACTGCAATTTCACCCGTGTAATCTTCATCAATGATCCCAGTATGTACAATTATCCCGCACATGGTGCTGCTGCTTCGTCCCAACAGGAGGCCTACAGTATTTTTTGGTATAGGGCCAAAACATCCAGTTAAGATTTTCATAGGATTATTTACCATTAATAATTCCATACCTACACATGCGCTATGTATGGTAGCCACTGTTATTCAGTAATATTTGGTTGTCCCCCTTGTTTAATGGGGCTAGAGGAGAGCCCCTGTTCTAGTTTCCCGAAGGAGGTGTCTGAATGGGTAAAGCATTACCTTGTTTATCAAATCTAGAGCGGCATTTCCTCAGCCAGTGATTCCCCTTTTTACATCTTGGGCAGAGCCCGGGGGGCTTAGTTTTAATAGCCCCCCTCGGTGTTTGCCGAGGCAAATAACATTGCTTCCACACGTGTCCTGGCTTGCTACAGTTAAAACATTTAACTTTAGACTTTTGGGAAACATTTAAGGTTTCTAAAGTGACTATTTTAGCTTTATGTTGAATCGTCCCCACATTCCTGCAGGCTTTCAAGTATTCCATAATTCCTCCTTGCTCCCTAATAGGTCTGATAATAGCCTGACAATCTTCATTAGCATTATCAAAAGCCAGTTGTTTCAAAATGATTTCTCGCAAAGATGCATCCTAAAGACTGTGATCAATGGTCTCCTTCAATTTACCAGTAAATTGAGCATATTCTTCAGTTGGTCCCTGCAATATTTTCACAAAAGATTCATCAGAGGTGGAACTGTCGATTTTAGCCCATGCTCTGATAGCTACTTCCTTAATCCAGTATAACATGGCGGCTGCACAAACTGTCATTGTGCAGCAGTTTCAGCCATAGCTTTGGTGCCGGTGAGAATTTCAAAATTTAGTCCAGCAGGGTTTCCCCTGCTTTGCTGTTCTTGCAAGATTAGTTTGGCTTCATCCGTGACCCACATTTGCCATTGTAGTAGCTGTTGTGGCTTCATAACCATTTGAGCAACTCTAAAAAAACCTGCATGAAGCCACTGATCCGCCCAGCCCCTAAGAAATTCCATACAGTAGGGTGAGGTAGGTCCATATAACGTACATGCCTTTTTGAATTGCGTGAGCAAACCAAAATCAGGTGATTGCCACTGATTATGTCCAGGCTGAGGATTATTAAATTGTACCGGAAAAGCCCACGCACAAAGAGGCATGTCCCGAGGAGGAATGCTAGGAAATAGGGGAGCAGTAGCAGCAGCGGATAGCGTTGCAGCAGGTGGAAAGGCCGGTGTTAGAGGCTTGTTAATATGAGCCCGCGAAAAGCAAGGTAAAGGTGGATCAGGGGCCTCTGGCAAAGTTGATTGTTTAACTGCTTTCAGCATCTGTGACTCTTGTTTGTCCCTAATCTGCTCTAGCATGACATTTTTCTGATTTAAAACCTCTGATAGATCTTTCTCTTCTAATTCACATTCATGCAGGGATCGAACAGTTTCAACCTCTAAATCTCCTCCTGAGCCATCTAATTGTTCCATAATGGCCCATAAAAGAGACCAAGTTACCCACCACTGTGGGGGAATTTTTACCCCCTGTCTATAAGCTTTTGGAACATTATTCTTTACTCTGGTCCAAGTTTATAAATCCAAGGTTCCTTCCTCCGGAAACCATGGATTAGACTCAACCACTGTCTGGTAACAGCTAGTTAACTGCTCTTCAGGCAGATTAACCCCGTATTGTTTCAAGAAATGATGCATGAGATGAACAAAAGGAATTTTACTTGTCTGATGTCCCATCCTGCTTCCCTCGCTTCTGCAGGAGTGCGGTCCTTGTTGAAAATCTGCTGCTTCGAGCCCCACATTGGGCGCCAGTTGTAAGGCTTGGAGGGCCGCACTCTGAAAAGGACACTCAGGGACAGCCTCTAGTGGACTGACAAAGTTTATTATCCTTTTTTTTGCAGATATATGGTCTCAGGGAGCAGAGCATAAAGCAGACTTGCACGTAGCCTTTCTTGATAAAATATCAAAGCATTCAAGCATAAAATACAGTTCCCACCGCCCAAACCATAACATAGCTTTGGCGAAACTCTAAAGGGAGTCTTTTCAGGAAACAACAGTCCTTGCTCCCAGAAACAGGTGGTCAGAAGGGAGCCTTCGAACGCCTCCAGGCCGGCGTATGACCCTTCACCATCCGTTCCCAGCCTTGGGCACTCGGTGAACGCTCATAACCCTTTGTTATGCTCATCCCAGCTTCCAACTTTCATCATGAGTGGAGCAAATATGTTCTCAGTATTTGCCTAAAGCCTTCCAGCTCCTCCACAGCATACTTCTGTGCTAAGTCTCCTCAATCATGTCTGACTCTTTGCAACCCCGTGGACTATAGCCCACCAGGCTCCTCTGTCGGGATTCTCCAGGCAAGAATACTGCAGTGGGTTTCCATGTTCTCCTCAAGGGGATCTTCCCGACCCAGGGATTGAACCTGCATATCTTATGTCTCCTGCATTGGCAGGCAGATTCTTTAACGCTGAGCCACTGAGGAAGCCAGTTCATGTTTCCACATTGGCTAAAATCATGGAAGAAAGTTAGGTCGCTTACATTATTGAGTGCCTACTATGTGTCAGAATATTTATAGTTAATCATGTCAACTAAAATGATGTACAACTTGAGAGTTGTGAGTTAAGCCTTATTTGGGGCAAAATGGGGACTGTAACCCAGGAGACAGCTCCTCAGATGGCTCTGAGAGGCGGCTCCAAAGAGGCAGTGAGGGAAAGCCAATATACAAGATTTTGGTGAAGAGCAACCAAGTACTCATTTTACAAAAGGTCTTCTGCTAGTCATGAAGAGCTGATGTCACCATGAAGGGATTTAATGCTTTCCTAGATATGAGGAGATGCAAGGATTGGGATCATGAAATCAGTTCCTGAAAATATTTAACTATCTAAAGACTTGTTCCACCAGATTCCCTGGAGCACCGAGTGCCTCACTCTCCACCCTGAACTCCCTTCAGGGAGTTCAAAGGTCAGGAGCTGCAGCAGCACAGGCAGGTAGCAAATGTCCTCGTTCCTGCCCAGTCACTGGCAAATGCTCTTGGCAAGTGCCAATTTGTAGTTGACACTCATCTAGTCTTTGTAAGGGATTCTTATCCGTGTACCAGTGCCACCCCACTCCTATCCACTCTTCAGTCTCAAGGGCGATGTAACTTGTCCAAGGTCACACATATGGGACTCCCCTGGTGGTCCAGTGGTGAATGCAGGGGAACAGTTTCGCTCCCTGGCCTGGGAAGATTCCATATGCCGAGAGGCAACTAAACCCGTGGGCCACGACTGCTGGGTCCGTGCTCCCGGGAGCCTGTGCTCTGAAGCAAGAGAAGCCACGGCAATGGGAATCCCGCGCACCACAACTGGAGAGTTCCCCCTCTGGCCAGAACTGGAGAACGCCCGTGCACACAGCAAGGACCCAGCACAGCCAAGATAAGTCAATAAAAGGCCACACATACGGTCGGCAGGAGAGCTGGGCTTCAAGCCCTTGCTGGATTCTGAGGTCTGTTTTTATTCCTTTCATTTCTTTTGTTTCCTTCCCTTTTCCCTTTTTACATTGTTTAGATTACAAATAATACAAGAACACATTCTCACTGTTAATAAAGACACTCAAGATAAAACATATGTCACCCTTGACTCCCACCCAAACCTCCTCCTCTCTCAAGGATGAAAAGCTTATATCAGTTTGCTGATTTCTAGAATTCTGTCCATGAATTTGAAAGCCTAGAGATTTTTATTTGAACACAAACGATTTCACGTTAAATTGGTAATTCACTGCTGTGATATATTTATTGACTTAAAATATATCTTATTGACATATTATGTTTGAAATCTGATGCTGTATGGGATTTGCTGCAAAATTATCCACTGGAGTAGGATGAAATGAGATGAAACAAGAAGGGTCTTAATTGTTGCATTTGAGTGATGAGGGTCATTGTACTGTAATTTACCATGCTAAAAATCTTTTCATATGCTCATAGACTGTGGAAAATTCTGAAAGAGATGGGAATACCAGACCACCTAACCTGCCTCTTGAGAAATCTGTATGCAGGTCAGGAAACAACAGTTAGAACTGGACATGGAACAACAGACTGGTTCCAAATAGGAAAAGGAGTACGTCAAGGCTGTATATTGTCTCCCTGCTTATTTAACTTCTATGCAGAGTACATCATGAGAAACTCTGGACTGGAAGAAACACAAGCTGGAATCAAGATTGCTGGGANCACGGACTCGATGGGTGTGAGTCTGAGTGAACTCCGGGAGATGGTGATGGATAGGGAGGCCTGGCGTGCTGCGATTCATGGGGTTGCAAAGAGTCAGACACGACTGAGCGACTGAACTGAACTGATAGACGTTCAGGTCCTACTTGGGATGTAGGAGCATGGAAAGAGCATCGCTTCCACCTTGACAACAATAAGAATATCAGACAATCTGTAAATTCATAACTTCTTGAACCGTCAGAGCACCACGGTCAGAGAGGGAATGACTATTGTCACAAGTCAATAAACCCCATCACCCTCAGCGCACTGGTGAAAACCCAAGGGAAAGCGGACCCAAAAATGCCCTCTACTTGTGCGGAAGGTGCGTGGCCACTGTGCACTGGCCAGACCTACAGCTGGGGGTGGGCAAGATCACTGAGAAAGCGGTATCTCCAGGATCAGGCCACAGAGCTCCTGCCTAAAGCTGAGGCTTAGTCAGAACAACGTCCCAACCCCCCAGTCCCTACCAGAGGCAGGGATAGCTTTACAGGCGTGAGGTCTGTGTTGTCACATGGCGCCCATGCTCAGAGGGCCCTGAACTTGGTTTGCGTGCTAAGTAGCTTCAGTCATGTCCAAATCTCTGCGACCCCATGGACTGTAGCCTGCCAAGCTCCTCCGTCCATGGGATTCTCCAGGCAAGAATTATGGATCTTGAAGAATGATGGCCCTTCTCCAGGGGATCTTCCCAACCCAGGGATCTAACTCACATCTCCTGTGTCTCCTGCACAGCAGGCAGATTCTTTACTGCTTAGCCACGGGGGAAGCCCTACGTGCCTTATACCTTCACTTAAAACGTGAGCAATATTTTTCTTTAAAAATATAGAACCCTTGTCATAGAGGGTTCTAGAACATCATAGAATGTTCATATAGAACGTTCATCATAGAACCGCGTATGTCAGTACTTAGAAAACCACTCCGCTTTTAGAGAGCTACATAGCACTCCACACTGTGGACATCTCATAGCTTATTTATCCATTTCCTAATTGATGATAACTGAGGTTGGTTCTTTCTTTTCCTTTCTTTTTCTTGCTAGTACAGCATCATTTCCATAAGTATTCTGTACTTGTTTCTCTAAGCTGTGTGTGTTTATTTCTCTAAGACACACATCTACAAATGAAGTTGCTCTGTCTGCGTGCTCTGCTGAACACAGAGAAGCCTCGGGGATTCCCCTGCCAAGTCACTTCTCTGCAGCCTAACATAGGGCTGAAGACTGAGCGCTGCTCCTCACTTTCCTTTTCAAAAGGTTGGTTACTTTTTAATCCAAAGACTTGTCTGCTGTTTGGTGCTTTGCTGCCCTGTTTGGTGCATTGAATTCAATACATTTCCCTTCTGTGGCTCATTTATCTTGTTTTCAATCTGTTTTCAGGAGGTGGATGATAGATTTGATTCTAAAGCTACCTAGCATTTTGGGGGCACAATACTGATATTTTAAAAGCCATATTGGAAAGCCTTAATTACGACAATCGATGGCTTTCTTAATATGCACAGATGATTCACACAGGTTTTTGGGTGTCTAATTGGAAATCCTTGGGAAGCATTGGTTTTTCAAGGTGACGAAAATACTTTTAAAAAAAAAAAACAATACATGTGGTTAGCCATGGAGTCTTGAAACTAGGAGGGATCCACTACACCCATAAGGGAAGAAACTGGGGATGAAGCTATTCATTATGGAATACTCACTATCTAGCACGGTACCCGGCATGTAGTAGGTATGAAGTAAACACTGAGGATAAAATCCCTCCAGGTCATTCAGTAGAATCCAGCCGGTCTATTGGAGCATGTATACACACAAACACACACACTTTTTTGAATCAAGCCTCTGTCTCCTGAAGCCCCATGACTCCGACATCACCTCCTCTACCCCAAGATTCTTTTCCGAGCTCTAGAACTACATGCTTGTCTGCCTACCAGATGTTCCCACTGGGACGGCCAATCATGATATACCTCAACTGCAACGTGCTTAAAAATGGACCTAAGTTTCCTCCTGTCTGCCTCTGCTCCCATGTCCTCACTTCAGAAAATGGCAAGAAACCACCTGCTTAGTTGGTCAAAGCAGAAACCAGGTCATATTTGGTCACCCTCACACACCCAGTCAGTTTCCAGTCCTGTTGATTCCACCTCCTAACTCTCTCATAAATGCTTTTGGAACCTGCTGATTTTATCTATCTCATCATCACAGCCATGTCCAGTCTGTTTCTTAGAATGACTACAACCTGTTTCAAACTTCTCTGTTAACTTCTGCCTCCTTCACACTAATCTCCAGTTAGCAGCGTTCTCTCTTAAAAGATGCCCGATGAACCTTCAACACCGTATTTAGAATAAAGCCCCCACTCTCTCACATGCCTTCCAAGCCTGCTTTGATCTGTCCCTTGTCTGGATCTCCAGCCTCACTCTTTACCCTTCTGCCCTCCCTCTCTCCCTCTCTGCTCTCACCTTACTAACTCAGGGTTGTCTTTCAGTTTAGGTAGGTATTTCTTTCTCTTAGAGACTTTCCCTATCTCCCAAATTTTAGGTTCTTTGCCTGTCTTTTGTGTTCCTGTACCATCTGGCATATTCTAGCTCTTTTCACAACTTTTAATGACTTGTTTCATTATCTGGCTTTTCCACTTGACGATGAACTTGATGAAGGCAGAGCTACGTTCTTAATCATTTTGTTTCCGGAGTTATTGCCATTCCGTCCAGGTAGGTAATAAAAATGTAGTAATTGGAAGAGAATGATAAGGAGAAGAAAGAGAAAGAAGCAGAAGGAAGAGGGGGATGGAGGGAGGAAGAGAGGGAGGGGAGAGAGAAAGGGAAGAGGGAGGGAGGAGGAAAAGAAAGCACTCAAGTATTTATTGGGTGGACGACAAATCTGGGTTTTGATGCTCTACTTGGCCACTCAGTAATCTTTGAACTGTGATGGCCATGGCTGATACTGATGGAAACCTGGTTGACTTCTTTCTCTGTGTATCTGATAGAGCACAGTTCCCTGGACCCCTTGTGGTCTTTTGTGTTCCTCTTGTGGGATGGTGGTTGGATGGTGATGTGGAGCTGCTTCCTGTCAATGAGTTGTGAGCAGGGTCCCAGAGCAGTGTGAGATTCTCCGATGTTCCCTTTCCTCCTGCATGTCAGTTGTCAACTTTCAAGATGGAGTTAAGTGTGAGCAACTCACCTCCATTTATCATCTCATTTAGTCCTCACTACCATCAGTGACACAGGTACTGTGATCATCCCCATTTATAAGAAAGAAGAGTATAACTCAGAGAGGCAGAACAATGTGCCCAGATGGTAAGAGGTAAAACCAAGGGACAACATCATGCCTGATGTTGTGGTTCTTAACCACAACCCTGCATCAACTCTGAAAGGCTTGAAGACCTCTCATCAAGGCCAACCAGAGAGGGGAAGTCCCTCCACCAGCTGCTGTACAGCAACACAACAGCCTAAACCTGCTGATGTCCAGCTAGTGATCTTTCTGCCACACCAGGTTCCCCAGAGGGTGTCTGGAGGAAACATCTGGGAAGGTGTTTTAACTTCAATTGCCTCTATTTTTCTCTTTTCTTTTTTTTGGCTGTACCATCTGGCATGTGGGAACTTAGTTCCCCAACAAGGATTGAACCCATGGCCCCTGCATTGGAAGCACAGTCTCAGCCACTGGACCACCAGGGAAGGTCTCAACTGCCGTTCTCGCCCCATGCACTGCCTCTGAGCCTTCTTCACCACTGGGGCAATTCAGAAACAGTTTTCAATTGAGTCTAAATGGTGTGATGTGGACAGGGGGCCTCAGCATAGCTACCTTTGGCCTCATTAGCTCCAAAACATCTGCTAGGGCCTCTTTCTAATGCCTTCAGAGTCCCCCCAGGATGGAATGCACAGATGTTCTGCCTGGTTGGCAGGCCCAGGAAGGCATCGTGATGATAACATAGACTCGCTCGAAATGAACGCATCACTATATCCCCAAAGTGATGATTTTTAGCTTGGAAAACAACTGCCTAATTAGTGTAATATCCGTTACTGGAAACTAAGTTCATTGACCTGGAGTTCTCTTCTCCTGCTGCCAGACCTCCTGGGGTATACAATGCTGAGAGAAGACAGGATACTTATAATACACAGCTACGGCCCACTGGGCTGCAGGGAACTCTTCCCAAAATAATATAAGCAGGAGGCTTTCTGGCAATGCCAGTGACCCAGACATACACGCCCAAGTCCACCCCTCTCAACTGGTTGATGTCAAGGTTGATTGGCATGTGTGGAGTGTGAGACAAATGTCCCTGTGGAGGATTTCAAGGTGATAATGATTTATGGTGACCTGGATGGGGAAACAGTGGAAACAGTGTCAGACTTTATTTTTTGGGGCTCCAAAATCACTGCAGATGGTGACTGCAGCCATGAAATTAGAAGACGCTTACTCCTTGGAAGAAAAGTTATGACCAACCTAGATAGTATATTCAAAAGCAGAGACATTACTTTGCCGACTAAGGTCCGCCTAGTCAAGGCTATGGTTTCTCTTGTGGTCATGTATGGATGTGAGAGTTGGACTGTGAAGAAGGCTGAGTGCCGAAGAATTGATGATTTTGAACTGTGGTGTTGGAGAAGACTCTTGAGAGTCCCTTGGACTGCAAGGAGATCCAACCAGTCCATTCTGAAGGAGATCAACCCTGGGATTTCTTTGGAAGCAATGATGCTAAAGCTGAAACTCCAGTACTTTGGCCACCTCATGTGAAGAGTGGACTCACTGGAAAAGACTGTGATGCTGGGAGGGATTGGGGGCAGGAGGAGAAGGGGACGACCGAGGATGAGATGGCTGGATGGCATCACGGTCTCGATGGATGTGAGTCTGAGTGAACTCCGGGAGCTGTTGATG